>JAODXP020000006.1:18301613-18348912 GCA_027497455.2 Sardinella longiceps | reverse complement strand
CATATGTAACTGTAGGTAAGAGGGTGAATTACCAGATTTCATAAAAAGGTGGAATATTCCTTTAAAATCTTGAATGATGACATGTAGGCAGGCTTGGCCATATATGGCCTGGCCTAGGCCTACTACTTAGAAAAATGAACTGCTGAGGAGCGTGCATGGTCTTATCTAAGATTTTAAAGGTTTACTCCACCTTTTATGAAAACTGGTTGTGTCACGTTCCAATCAAGGGTGAGAACCCAAATGCAAGGCAAACACGTCAAACTCGAGAACTAGAGAATAAACTTGAATTTTACTGGAGACTTGAGAGTCAAAAACACAGGAACAAAAGAACGTGGACTAAACACAATGACGGCGCAGGGAACACTGGAAACATGAGGCTTAAATACAGAGGACTAGAGACAATCATTAGACACAGGTGACACAGGAACAAGAGGCAGACAAGAAACAATAATCCAATGAACAGGTAATCACGAGAGACAGGTGAGGGGCGGAGACACAAGAGACTAGGAAGCACAGGACTAGGAACTAAAACAGGAAACACAAAGTCACATGACAAACCAGGAACTAAACAGGAGACAAGATCGCGTGACAAAACCAGGAAGCACAAAGGGAAACAAAGCCAGAGACACAGGGGGTACATATCAATATGCTTCCTCGGGCTCGGTCCTCTGTCCCCCGGAAATTGTTCGAGGCTCGACATCATCGAGGATGTCTCAATTGTCCAATTGCTGCAAGAAGGAGAGAGGAACGAGGACGGAGGAGAGAGGAGAAAGGTCCGATAAGCGAGGAAGCACAGGTGTATCCTTCGCTGAGAAAACGCGGAAGCGCGAACAGCGGGAATGTGCGTTCATTGACTTGATTCGAGAGTCTAAAAGTTGAAATGCCCTCCCATTCTGTCACCTCAACATCCAATTAAAAAAACGAGTTTGCTATTTGCGAAAAGGGAGTTCAAATGACTGTTTGGAGCAAGGGAAAAGCATGGAAATGATTAAAAAAAACATCTTCAACTTCAGCAAGAAAGTTGTCGTGGTTATAAGACAAAAGTAAACTGATGCAAAACAAATCGTGGTTTAATTGTCTTGGTTTAATTACATTGTATTATGATGAATAAAATTGTTTGGTGGTTTGTTATAGCCTATATTTGATGAAGATGGCCTTTATTTTGGTCCGTTGTTTCAGAGATGTCATCTGTAATGGACGTCTCATACTAGGGATGCATGAATCAGGAGGACATCTCATTTCTTATATCTGTCTGCCCTTGATTCCTCCGTCCTGTGATCATTCCTTCCTTGCTTCCTTCACGGGAGGAGGGGCTAGGTCGGAGGAAAGGTTGGAAGTGAGGAAAGGAGGACGGAGGAATTATGTATTGAGATGTACCCAGGAAATACACAGGGGGCGTAGACACACAGTAAACACAAGCACATGGCAAGACTAAGACACAGGAAGACCAGAGACAGAACTAGAAACGAAACAGTAGAAGCACAAAGACAAAACCCAAATCCTGACAGGTTTTGCCAGACAGGTGCCAGACCAAAATGCTTTTACCCACATATGTAACTTCAGGGAAGAGGATGCATGATCAATTTTCATAAGAAGGCAAAATATTCCTTTAATTTCATCAATGTGTGAACTACACAAAACTTTTCCATATGAGAAGTTATAAGCTTCGTATATGCATTGTATTTTGCATGTGGTTTGACTGCTGTACAAACCCCATCTGAGATTCTTATACAACATATTTATACCATTGTAAAGTTTATATAAATTAACTTTCACATTATATGCATTTTATATGGATTTTGTATGAGCTTTGAGTCCCCTAAAAATACATATAAGATTCTTATAAGGGTGTCAATAGGATATCTGACATCAGATATTAAGCGACTGACAATCAGTGTTGGTAATAATGGAGTTAGAGTATAACAGTGTTACCAATGCCGTTACTTTTTACAGTAACGAGTAATCAATGAATTACTGTTCCATAGTCATAATGCCGTTCCCGTTCCCGTCAATGGAATGCTTCACGTTACTGTACAGCACGCTGACTTTTTCAGGCCAGTGCATGTGTCTGACCTAAGCGCATGAGTGCCGTGCACAGTCTTTTCTTTAACTCGCTGAGTTCTCATCATACACATAGGCGCCGTATCACGCAAATCAATTGTCCAAGATCAGAGGTTTGCAACGCTGATACTCGCGCTTAGGTGTGTAACGTCAACAGTTCGGTGACATTACATCAAAAATAATAGTCTGTATGACAGCTCCTCCTCAACTCCGTCTCTCGGACGAACAAGCATGTGGTGTTGGTCTACTCAAGCAATATTCTCCTCTTAAAGTGGAACTATGCAAGACCGATTTTTACTTTCGGTTTGCGCTAGGTTTATCCTCACATTTTTCGCCACAGAGCTCCTCCTTGCAGGCGTCCTTTTCCCAAAAGCTTCAGAAAAGCATTGCTAACCAGTTAACAACTTGTTGTTTTCAATATAATGGCTCAATACCAACCAAGTTAGCATATATGCGTTTGGGGTCGGCTGCGTTCGGCTTGAGTTCGCATTTTTACCGATTGAGCTCGCCCTACAGCTCCCACCATGCACCAGTCTTGCATGTTCAATTTCTACGCCGAGAGGAGCTAGAGGGAGGCGGAACAGTCATCAATCGACCTAAAATGTGTTGTAGAATCATCACAATAGCTGTTAAGTTGCTAAATAAAAGGTAAATTGAGCAAAAAATATTGCATTGTTTGTTCCCTTTTAAAAGCTCTAATCAAACAATTTAAAACAGAGATCCTACCGTTTTTGAAAGTGAAACCTCCAAACTTCTATTATTGTCTCCAAGCTCCCCCAAGGTGTTCACTGGCCATTGATGTCTATATCATGGCCTTTGTGAAGCTTGTCCCTCCTGCATTTGAGCACTACATGGCCAACCCAGACAACAATCTGGAAGTCTGAAAGTCTGAAACCATTTCAGACCCATTAACCTCTGTGCAATAAACAACATGAAGATTTTTTTGTATTTGTATATTTATTGATCTTATTGAATATTGATTTGTATCAATATTTCAGATAATTACTAAGGTGCATAATTTCAGTTTAGCATATGAAAATATATTTCTAGCCTAATAGTATGCTTCCTATTGTGTGCTAAAATGAATTCCGACATGTATTTTCTTATATTAAAGCTGATATCTGGCATATAAACTGGTTTATTATAAATAACTGAAAATAGCCTCCAGTTACTGTAATTTGAAGTCCTATGATATGGGGAGCAGGCAAATTCTTGACATAGCCTAGAATTTGAAATATTTTGGCGTAACTGCTTAAGTTACTTTCCTAGTAACTAGTTACTTTTACAATAGAGTAACTCAGTTACTAACGGAGTCAATTTTTTCGGGGAAGTAACTAGTAACTGTAACTAATTACTTTTTTATAGCATCTTGCACAACACTGCTGACAATTACACATGAAACACATCAAATTTACTTTTAAAATATATATATTTTTTTCTTTTTAATCAGACAAAAGATAGACTTCACATGTAAAAAACATACGTGGTTTATATCATATTCTTATACATGGGGAAGCCATGGTAGGTGTTGTTGCTACATTTTGTATCAAACAGCTGTGGTCTAGTGGTCAGGGCTAAAGACTGGCAGTTCAGAAAGGTTGGCAGTTCGAATCCCATCCAATGCATCATCTACACACAATCAGTAGGCCTACTCTCCAACAGGCAGCCCACTGTACCAGGGGTCTGTTTCTCAGCATAGTAGCTAACTAAGTTAGCAGCCATGTTGGTTACAATGCAATTTTCCATTGCCAACTGAGTTGCTAACTGGTTAGCAACTATGCTTTTAGGAAACAGACCCCAGGTCAATATATAGGCTACTTCACTTCACTGTGTGCTGTGTTTCACCAATTCCACCTGAGTTAATTATAAATTATATTCTTATCAAAACTATATAAAGTCTGCATAGTTTTATATAAATTTCATGTATGTTTCATGTATGATTTATGTTTCATACACAAACCTATGTAATGTGTTTTCCCATGTAGGAAAAACACAAAAACCTTATGTAAAACTATTATAAACATTACATGTCTCATATACTGAAAGTAAATGCTCCTTATAATTTACTTATTCAAATCATATATATTGTGCGCTTCGTTCATATATGACTTAAATGAGAAACGGGCCACTTTTGTAGTATGTGCCAGTATGTGCCATATGGGCAATTCCAGCGTTATGGACGTGACATTTTCATGGGCATTATTGATGAACAAAAGGCCACATAACCTCTGCAAGCTTAGCAGTATTTCACATTTTTTTCTTATTCTTATGCAAACGTTGTGGCTTAATACAGTCAAACTCAAAAAAATCGTATCATGATTTACATAATAAGAATATGAGCCTTTCAATTTGCTTTATGGACGTGATGAAAAACGGACTAGCTTTTATGGGAGATTACAGTTTTTGCTATGAAGTCTGTGAAATTTCCTGAGAAACGTAAATATTATTCCATTCATACCAAACAGGACACCTTAGTGAGCATAGAAAACGACTTGATTTAAATGTAAATGTAAGATAAGTTGGTTTTCATTGGGGTTATTGTGGGAAAAATCGCGTTATGGACGTGACGTTATGGAAGTGACATCTGGAAAAACCTTCCAAAAACCTACAAAACAATTGTGAATGGTGGATTTTGACCTGTAACGTCTGAAATAGTAACAGAATGATAGAAAATAACTGATAACATTGCAGGTTTGTGTGTGTTATCACCCACTTATTCCCATTATAAGCCCCTCCATAGACTTACATTATGGCTGAATAGGGTAAAAACTTTTTCGTGTAATTGCCCATACTTTATTACAGACTCAAGGCCCAGAGAAAGAGAAGACATACTACATCACATTGCAATATACATTACATACATATTAAAGATTAAAAAGTACAACAAAATAAATAAATAGCTAATAAAGGCATTCATGCCAGTTATCTTAGAGGTGAACTTGGTAGAACTGCAGGCTGGACTTGTCAGCTGTAAAATGATCCTATTTGGAGAGCGACCCAGCCTGCTCATGAATTTGTATGTGAGGTTCCTCACATGCGCCATAAAAGTGGTTAACCCCAAGTTGCAAAAAAGGTTGCTAGCCCTAGTGCTCCTTGTTTTACCCAGGAGTATCCTAAGGCAGTCATTGTAAGCTACCTTAAGTTTGCGCAGTCTCTCCTTCCTATACTTCACCCAAAGTGGTGCTGTATATAAAGGAGAGCAATACGTTCTAAAAAGGTTTACCTTTACATCAACTGAGCAATGTTTGAACTTTCTGATTAAAATGTTAGCTTGCACATAGAGCAGTCTCCTCTGTCTACACATGTCATCATCATCCTCTAATGTATCTGTGATTATGTGCCCCAGGTACTTAGTCGACCTGGACACTCCCAGCTCTTCTCCAGACAAGTAAAAAAAAGAGAACTTGATGTCCATATCCTCCTTTGTCCTGCATATTAACACCACACTCTTTTTGGCATTATACTTGATGTCATATTCAATCCCATAGTAAGAGCAGATGTTAAGCAGCCTTTGAAACCCACTAGTACTTGGAGATATAATCGTTAAATCATCTGCATATAAGAAGTGATTGATCACACTATCACCCACCACACAACCAGTCTGGCACCCCCCCAGCTGCCTAGATAGGTCATCCATATATACATTGAACAAGGCTGGAGATAGAATCCCCCCCTGCCACACCCCATTACCCACTTTAAAGGGGGTGGAGAAGATGCTCCCCCATTTAACTCGCATACTCTGGTTAGTATACCAGTAGGCCAGTATGCGGACCAAACTGCTGGGCACACCCCTAAGCTTAAGTTTGTTAAATAGCTTGTAGTGCTTAACACGGTCAAAGGCTTTAGAAGCATCCATAAACCCTATCAACATAGTGGAGCCCTGATGTTTCTATGTCTCTATAAGTTCTTTCAGAGCATATATACATTGGTTGGTGCTATGCATGGGCTTAAACCCAAACTGATTATCAGTGGTTGTTATGTACCCACTTGGATAGTCATATATGTTTCTGGCAGGAAAGGTTTTTATATGTTTTTTCATATGACTTTTCTTATAGGTTTCATATAAATCTTTTACATATGGGCTACCTTAAAGATGAAACAAAATGCTATATTTTGCCCTCTACCCGTCTCATGTCCCACTTCAATGTGGAGTCAGCTAAATGGACTGTATTTATATAGCGCTTTTCTACCCCCTCGAGCAATCAAAGCGCTTTATGATGTATACCTCACATTCACCCATTCACACACCGGTGGCAGGGGCAACCATGCAAGACACCAACCTCCACCTCCTGGAGCAATCTGGGGTTAGGGGCTCAAGGACGCCTCAATGGCGCCAGGCGGAGTGGGGCTCAAACCTGCAACCCTCCGGTTGCCGAACGGCATCTCTACCAAATGTGCCACCACCGCTAAGGGGTCTATCAGGCAGGGGTAGAAATGGGACATGATTTTGAAAAAAAAAGACTCTTAGAACATAGGGCTGTGGGAACATAGAGTTGTGGGTAAATAGGGCTGTAGGAACATAGACGTACTTCCTAATTGCCAATCTCTCACACAAACTGGAAAGCATTCATGATTTGGAAAAATCTTAATCAGACGAGCTGAAATGTTTACGACTTAAAGTTGAGAGTTCTGATTATGACACAAATGTTTAGCACGCCTAAGTCTAGCAGTGTCTAGAGATGAAATCAGCAAAATAGATGCTGTGACACCAAAATACTGCATCTGCTCTATACTGTCTCTGAGTATGCGGTTCCTTTAGAACCAACCTTCAGACATGCAGCAATTCGTGTCTACTAATGGTAACAAAACATCTGACATTGTGATGGTGATAATGCAAGAAACCTCATTAGTGCTGTTATATGAGCATGCAAAACAATCTCGTCGTGAAAACATTCTGTCGTGTATTTATTGAGCATTTTGAAAATCTGGAACTATTTTCTCCGATATCGCACAGCCGCCAGAAACCTCCGCTGTACGCTTAGCTGTAGACTCTTCACAAGCTGGCAAATCTTCATGTTCTATAACGTACCAGCGGACAATATATTAGGCGTCCGCGACATGTCAGAATATAGTTCCAGGATCCTCAAATGCTCAATAACACGACGATATACTATTTTACACGAGAACTGTTTTGCTCTATATAGCTGATCGTGTATATTTGAATATAACAATGTTTCAGGTGGCTTCTGCGGAGACATTGTCAAATAGTTCGCAAAGACACTGTCTGAAGCTGGAAAGGCGATTCTGATATGAGCCGCATGCTGATTTCCTTATCAACTTTCAACGATGTTTCATTGTCGATCTCTACTGCGCGGAATGATACGGAGACGTGAATCCTAAGCAAACCGAACCTATTGCCTTTAAAGTTGAGAGTTTTGATTATTACAAAAAATGTTGGGCACGCCAAAGTCAAGCATTTAAAGATAAAATCAGCAAAATAGATGCTGTGAACAAAAATGCTCTATACTGTTCTGATGCGGGGTTCCTTGTAGCCAACCTTAGAGATGCAGCAATTCGGTCTCTAATGGTAACAAAACATCTGATGGTGATGGGGATAATGCAAGAAACCTCATCCAACGCGACTACATAAAGCTAGCTATCGATAATAAGTTTAACAATAAAAGCTAGTATGGGCTAAGTTTTGCTACGAAGCTTGTGGAAATGGTAACCTTCAACACAACACTGCTAATAACGTTGCAATCATAATGTCCGATAAGTGTGGCACAAAGTACTCCGTTTGGAACAGCCCTTACCTGCCGAAATTCATGCACTTTCCCAGCAAGTGTGCAGTGCTCATAGTGCACTCTACTGGAGTGCACTTGCGAAGTGCACGGATTGGAACACAATGAAAGACTCCTGAAACAGAGACACTTATGCCTTACTTGACTCCCAGAGTAGCAACATCTCTGTAGATCAAGTGGTGTGTCAAATGTATGGAGCAAGTTTAGAGCTAGTCAAGTTAAAGTTGGCTACTACGATGGGAAATAACTCAGAGTGCAAAAGTCTGTGGTCTTAGATTTAGAGCAAGGGGTGTCAAACATAAGGCCCGGTGGCCTTTCATGCGACTGCCTAAAAACCCTCAAAGAGTAGGCGTATGTTGCCTGTTTAAACAGTTCAAGCAATGCACTTTCTGCAAGATAATCCTGGCAGCTCCCTATGAGGTGCATCTTAGACCTGCTTACCAACAGGAAAGATACACAAAATTAAGTGATGACGCATTAGGACTGTGTTAGTGAGGGACAGAAACATGAGGAGATGTGCATTTTTTTCACCCATGTTTGTGGTCGCGCATGTCATTTTGTCAGGTTGGCCTTCTGAGGAAAATCCCATTGCCCAGGAGGCCCTCCACAAAAACGAGTTTGACACCCCTGATTTAGAGGGTTCCCATCCCAAGATTGGATTAACTTGCCACCTACCTTTACCAGAGATTTCATTCCTCTTGAGCGCTCCCGTAGTCCCACACCAAAGTCAGCTAAGAGATGGAGTCACCTGAAGGGAATGGCTAGGAAAATCCCAGAGTTTATGGATTGCAAGATAAGCCTTCTCATAGGCTGTGATTGTTCCAGAGCATTAGCACCAGGATGGGTCATTTAAGGAAGAGACAAATAACCATACACCGTCAAAACTGACCTGGGTTGAAGTGTTGTTAGAAACTCTTCCTGAGGTGCAAAGTCAAGAGATGTAACTGTTGTGTGCCATCGCATAGAAGTCAAAGATTTTCCATCATCGACACCAGCTACTACAATTAGAGCATTTGAGTTGTTAAGTCCATATCGTTGTTTGTGGACTACAGCTCTGCATTTAACACAGTGTAGTCTTGGACTACATCACTGTCTATATAGCTGGATTCTGGATTTCCTGTCAGTGAGGTGCCAACTGGTGAAAACGGGCTCCATTACATCTGCTTCACTGACCACCAACACTGGTGCCCCTCATTGGACTGATCACCAACAATGATGAGACAGCCTACAGGAGAGAAATCTACAACTTGACACATTGGTGTCAGGAAAATAAGCACTTTCTCAATGTTGCGAAGACCAAAGAGCTGATTGTAGACTTTAGAAGAAAAGGTGATCTGCTTGAGCCTATTAACATTAATGGATAAAATAATGTATATGAGGTGGATAGACATAACAACATTTAAAGTGAACAAAGTTCCTCCCCAGACAGCACGCCTCGTCAGGCCCACGTTGGCATTAGGATGGCAACGCTGGCAATGCATCAGCAGCTTTATTCCCCCCTTCCAGCTAAATCAAATCTGTCTGGGTTAGACCGGTTAAAGAATGGGGATTTTACAATCGGCAGAGCAATGGGGATGAACCAGTTTACCGATCCTGCTTCTCCTTTTTTTTCTCCACTGAAAGCCGGAGACGTTTATTGAAAATTTTCTGTAATGCTGCCATCAAGCCGGCTGTGTAAGCACAAATGCATCTCCAGCCAACGTCTTACCAACGCACTGGGCAGCGCCTGTTGCCCCGACGTCGGTAAGACCTAATTTGCCGTCAGGGTCTGTGTGAATCACTGAAGATATTATTACCTAGGATAACCACACAGACCAGGTTGTGAAGAATGCCCAACGTCGTCTCTTCTACCTCAGACGATTAAGGAGATTTGGAATGAAGGCTTTTTACGGAGGAACTGTAGAGAGCATCCTGACTGGTGACAACACTGCATGGTATGGTAGCTGCACTAACACCAAAAAGAACGCGCTACAAAGAGTTGTGGGCAGGGCACAAAGTATCTGCCATCCACCACCCAGGACTTGTATAAGAGACGTTTTATTAGATAGGCCAAAAGAATCACTAAGGACCCCAGTCAACCCCATCATGGACTGTTTGAACGTCTACCATCTGGCAAGAGAGCAGTCTCAGGGCTAGAACCACCAGACTTCATAACAGCTATTTCCATCAAGCAATAAGACTTACGAACACTGAGTCAGAATTCATAGCCTAAAGCTGTGTCTGTCAGTCTTTGTACTTATGGACTTTGAACACACACACTGACTCACACAAATGCACACACAAGTACATTCTTTTCATACATTTCTTAACACCTATCACAACTTATTTATTTTCTAGAGGAACTAAAACACAAGGATTTTACTCTCCTATAGTCTACCACTAGGCTATAATGAGAGGTAGTAAAGTTTTTCTTGAATCTTGAATCTTGAAATCCACCAGAGCTCATGGTAGGAGATCCTGAGAGAGACTACACAGATTCTCCACACCAGAGAACGAGAAAAGTTTCAAGCAGAGAACGAGGAAAGTTTCCCAGACTGACTCAAAGAGTAACAAAAGGATGAAACCAAGCACAGCCCATCACTGTCAACAAGAGAAAAAAGACCAGTATAGCACTCATAAAAGTGGCACATAATCATGCTTTCAAAGAGAAAAAACAATTGCAAGATGGGTGTTCTAAATGGGGGTGAGGGATTGAAACATGCTCCCTTACCCCTCGATCTAAAACATTTATGCTTAGTTTACACGTACCTGGGTCTTCATGAAACCGGTCATATTCTCCTCCCCCGTGTAAGAAAATAATCACATATACTCAAACATCAAAAACGGCTGGTAAAGGCGGTGACAATCAACGACCACGTTTTATCAAAGATCAGGAACTAAAATACTATTTAGACTGAAAGATAATGAAAGTTGAGATAAAATCTTTTATATGACAAAGGTTTATTGCAACTAGGTCTCCTGCTTGCATTCATGTTTACTGCTACCTCCATCAAAGTGCATGCGGGACACTTTTGGAGTGTTTAAAGTTCATACCGGAGATCACATACAAGCACATACAAAGTCGTCTTTAATTGGAAATTGGAACGACTTCGCAAAAAGGTCGGATTCAATAAAAAAATCTGAATTGAGCACTAAGGCCTGCAATCTGAACGGAGCTATTGTGATTTATTGTAATGTTCAGTGTCTAATCCAAGACCTGTTTCACACACAAACTGCGCATTCGCGGTCTGGGAGAGCTGTGCTGTACAGGAGTGGTCCGTTTGCGTGGGCTTGTGCATTCACACCAGAAATTGGGTCTGCGGTGCTCTGCGCGAATCGGCTACCCGAGCTCTGCATTTTAAATGAATGGACATTGCGCAAGACACGCTTAACGCACTTGAAAAATAGAACTCCTTTCTATTTCAAAACAGCGATCCACTTCTCAGAAACCAGACAGGAGCCGTGCAGAACTTGCGTGCTGTGTGAATGATCTAACTTATTAACATTCTACACGAAATCACCCCAAAACCGCACCCACGCCAGTGGCGCCACTCTTGTCCCGCCTACGCTCAGGTTTTGGTCTGAAATGGGCCTTAGTCAAACCAGGCTATGCTGATAAAATGGACTTTAGCTTCAATTAATGTGATTTTTTTTGTCATTATAACAGATAACAATAACATTATAATATTTTGGGAAAAAGCATTTGCTATGTGAACAAAAACTTTATAGTCAGTAAACAATGAGCACAACTGTTGGCTAGTCAGCTAGAAAAACATGTTCAGTGTCCTTGAGTGGAGCACTCTCTTATTGGAGTGTGGGAATTAAAAGATTTTAACATGAAATGTTTATAATTATCACAGTAATTCTTCTAACCTGTAACTTTGTGTCACTTTTTACACTTAAGTGAGGTTCATCTAACATCTAGTGTCTGTGTTACAGCTGTGTTAGCTATCTTTTCATTGCCCCTGTCACTCATGGTAAAGCGCTGTGAGAAAATATATTGTATTTTATGGCATGTACAGACAATTCTTTAAATGCTTCTAAATTATTTGCTTGTAAATGATGAGCCATAACCACTGATTTTACTAGGTCATCAGAACAATGAACAAGCTTAATGCTACAGGATGCTTGAATTTCCTTCTGGATGGATGTGGATTGAAATGCTATATTATCCTAGCAAACAATATGTTAGCCAATTTATTGCTTGCCAGTACTGTTGTAAAATCTGTTGACAACAATTTAGGATTTTTAGCAGTGTCCAACAACATGTGTTACTCGCTTTAGATGAACTGTTCTAAAATTGTATCCATTCATGTGTGGTGTGAATATTAGGAACAGTATGAGATATCACAGAATTTGACATCCAGGTAGAGCATGAACACTACCTGTGATTACACTTCCTATAGTTATATTTAGCATGTTCCAATATTTGTGTTTGAAAAAGAAGACAAGAAAAGCCTGTGTAACATTCCACATCTGGCAGTAATACCGTCCCACCACCCCCCACCCTTACCAAAAAAAAAAAAAAAAAAAAAATCCTCTGCTTGCTCATGAAATACTTGATGTCAGTGTCTGGAGGGCTACATTATCTTCCTGAAAATATATTATTAACAACAACTATATTGTGTTTTTCTCACTCGACTCCAGCATAGTTTTTATCAGTTGCTTGATAAAGTCATTCTGTTGCAAAGGATGGGGAAGGGAGATCAAATAATTTTTTGTATGTACATATGAGAAGAATGTATTATCCAGCACAGTATCAATATCTGGCACCTACATCTTGTTTATGCTTAAAAAAAAAAAAAAAAAAAAAAAACAGCTGGCATCGATTTACTCCACTATCACTTTCATGTAAATGGGGTTGCTCATTGAAAGAAAGAATGAAAAAAGGAACAGTCTGGTGCAGAATCCTTCAGTACAGAATGATACTGTTGACAGCAATAGTCACTCCAACTTAGTATATCTACCAACTGGTATTTCTTTCATCTTGACATGATTATTGTAAATGAATGAATTGCTGATGTGCGTTTAGAAGGCCATGCCACTCTAAGCAATTTATCAAGAGGTACACCAAATGTGTGTTACTGCCAAGGGGGTGGTTTAGAGAGCAGGTGGAAGACTTCTGTTTCACAGGTTTTGTTGAAAAGCTGTTTTCCTCTTGTGTGTATAAATTGCTTCCAGAACTGAATAAAATGATCCCATGTGTATCTTGGAAGGCACATTTGAAACTGAGTTTGCAGTCTTTTAGGACAACTTCATTGTGATATGAGGGGGTGGGGGGGTGGGGTCAGTACTCAGAAGTCATGAAATACCCACCTCACAATCATGCACACTTAGATACTGCTTAATGGGGTAGCACACCATGGTATACACAAACATTTGGCAGCATGATAGACATTTTGACACATAAATAAAAAAGATATAAAGAACAGACTTTAGGATAGACAAGTTTCACAAATGAAAAATTGGATGTGTTTGCCTTATGTGTTCCCTTACCTGTTGTTTGTCTTAAGATCATCTAAAGTGCTGCTGGTCTTGTCAAGAGAGGTGAAATCATGCTCCATGCAATACAATATTCAATTACCGATACTTGGTATTTTTTCCTGATACATGATTCCTGATTCCAATCTTCTGTACCACAATTGCATGCATACTTATTGCTAAAAAAAATATATCCATGCATGATCATCTCAGACTAGACATTACGCACCCTTAATAGAAATGTCGCTAGTATTCCGCATAGTAAGGTATTAAAAATTCAGAAACTATAACTAAAACTAGAGATCTAGAGATGTCATTATTGACAGTATCATGGAAAAATGATGTGATTGTTATAATATAATGTATTTATTGCAATGTATTAATTTGTTTATTTATTTATTTTATTTTATTTATTACAACTGTCATTGTGTCACTTACATTTTGAAATATCCCCTAGGGACCATTCTTACCTCAGGCAAGGGATAATTTTTGTATGTTTGTGGGAACACAAACATTTAATTTTACATTGGATATGGATTATGGGGTAGACCCAGAATGTATTTTCTTCACTTCCTGTATGACACTGTAACTGAGATCATGTTAACCATGGCAGAGATCTGCAATCTCTAAGTGCTCTGTAGTTTTTATTTACTCAACATAACCACTAGGGGGTGCATGGTAACCATTGGAATGAAAAAAAGAGGGAACACATTTATTTATAAGTTAAGGCTCTGTTTTGGTATAGGTCACAATTCAAACATTTCTGTGAATTTAAACCTCTTAAACAGGCATCAATAATTTAATTTACACTTTTAACATAAACATTTATTCAAAGGCGCTAAAATATAGGAAGGCATATAACAAAAATACAAGCATCCTGCCTGCAATTTATACTTCCCTTTGATACAGATTTTATGTCCCCATATTTAGTGCAATTCTTTTCATTTTATTGTAATGAATTGTCTTGAATGACATGTCTATATATGGTGGGGATTCGTGAGTGTTATTTGGACTAATATCATATTTTTAATGGTCATTTAAAAAAAAAAAAAACTCTTAGATCCGAGACAGGAAGCATTATTGTTTATTGACCCAATATATTTCAAGTGGCAGTCATTTTAAAGTAATTCCTTTCAAGATGAATCAAAACATTATGGTCCTATCTAAATGAATCCATCTCTTTCAAGGTGTTTGAATGACATACACACAATTTACCTACTCTTTGCTTTTCACTACTTCTGAATAATAGTTGCCTTCAAGCCACATCAGATTGATGTTCCTACATGCCATCTATTGCGATGGAATGGCATATCACTCTAAAAATCACCCAATCAGAATGCTAGTCTTAAGAGCAAACACTGAACAGGGGAGAGTGCCCCACACTAAGCTCGGAGCATTGGTGAAGAGGGTCCTCTAGACGGCGATGTAATAGACAGGCTTATGATGTGTAAATAACAGGCCACTTAATGGCCCCCCTGGCTTGTGCCGCCTCATTGCGCTTCCCGATTGCATTCAAATCACTTGGGAGCGGGACAGAGAAGATAGAGTGGGTGTCCTGGCTCATTCCACCCTCCAGCCCTCCACAATCCTGCTTGAAGGCTAATCTCATTGACCTCAGAAGCAGCAAGATCGGCGTAAGGTTTTAGAGTCAGAGAACTTAGTCACTCACAACCCTACATGGCTTACCTTTCTAAAGCATGCGTATAATTCATCCTTTGTAGTTGAGATATGACACGGATTTTGTTGCCTAGCATTAAGTCCACTAGGACAGGCATGGAGAAAAACGGAATTATTTGTCATCAGCTATTCCATTAAAAGTATGTACTCAAAATTACTGTTATTCTGTTTTCTTGTGATTGTTTTTAATATAATTGCAATCAAACACCCCAAAAATGTCATCTTCATAGTAAAATTGGCAAGTTTTTTAGTGATGTGGTTAATAATCTCTGTAGAAATGGTGAAGACTATATAATCTGCAAAATTACAAGAATATATATACATATATATATATATATATATATATATATATATATATATATATATATATATATATATATATATATATATTTAATTACATGAATGAGCCATGCAATGATATTCTTTCTTTACTACCTCATACACTGTAAAATATAACAATGATTGTCTGATAAGAGTCCGAGAAGATACATTATTCACTTAAATTTTAATGTTTCATAACAGTTTATGGATTTCAGGATAAGATCATTTCTGGAGATGTAACAGATGTTTTTGAGGCATACAGGACATTCTCAGAAGGCCAAGATAGTTTGCCATCAAAATTATTACATCAAAGGTTGTTACCATAATATGATATCATTAGATCTACACTATAGTTTCAATAACTCAAATGTAAAGCAGAGATATTTTCATGAGTACAGACATTTTCAGCAGGTTCGATCACAGATTGGAATGCTGCTTAATGTAATTAGCAAGCTTTGTTATTCATCTACATTTGTAATTCATAATTCGGATGTGTCAACACTACAATATCCTATCAAACCTTTTTTCTCTGTGATGCACACTTTAACAAGTATCCATTTGCAACACGGAAGTTCAACCATGATCCTTTGTAGATCTACAGCCACCTACGTTATTCAATAAGCGGTTTGTTTATTCCACAATAACAATGCTGTGAAAACTATGGAATTTTGTTCCAGTACATCTGTTGGATGAGATCTGTAGTGATCCTTCAACAGGGAGCAGACACATGATACAGTCAAAAATGAATTCATGATGGCCTCAGCAGCTCTTTGAGCCTTTGATTTGAAGCTTGTTTCCGCACTGCTTTGCACACATCTATGAGTTCTAAGAGGTATTGACCTTGGAGCCTCATTAGGGCTGTGTCCTAAATTAATTTGCTCGTCTAAAAGGCTTGCTTGGAATCTGTATGTTGTTACATTACCTCACCGAAGTCTAAACCACAAAATGAACCTCTTTTGGAAATCAATACCTCCATTTTATGTTGACGGATATATTTCAGCAAGAAAGTTGAAACAGGGAAAAACAATAGGGGATATAAAGTACACTTGTCCTCCAAGGCTACTCAGTTCACCCTCCAACGGCTAATGTACCCAGTGTGTGGATTCCTCATAACCAACACAATGTTGCACTTTTTCTTGGATGGATATTCCAACGCACTGTCCTGAAACAAACAAAAAAGCCTTAATAACACCTCATATTATTGTCATATAAAGCCACATATGCCCCTTTTAAGTCTTTAGCAGAAGTACACTCTTAAGAAAGGACAAAAAAACCCTCTTCATTTGCTTTTATTTCCATCTTCAGTGACTCATTGCAGATAAAATAACTTAGCTGAAAAGAAAGGTCCTCATATAGAGTGCCAGATGTGTGGTGCCGTCCGTTTGGTCTTTCACGGCACAGACCAGGGTGAATTCTGTGCATGTGTTTATTTGATACTTTAGAGAGGTTTCCGGAAACCACGTATTAGCACACCCCAGGAGCTGCCTTGTAATAATTAGGGGGTTAAAAGGCAGCTGGCCACACAGGAGGGCATTACATCAGCACATTTCCTCATTGACCTCAAAGGTCAAGGGTGAAGGGAATTTTTAAGAATAGTCTATTTCTTAAGCACCTCAATGCAGGTGGAGGTTTATTTAGTACTGTTTACCAATGGTAATTGAAGCAAGTGGAAGAAAATCGGGATTGAAAGACCTAGCAAGTGTTAGTGGGGAATGGACACTCAAAGGTGTATTTAGCACAAAGCTAAAACGCAGAGATCCATTGAAAAATAAAGTAGCCCACGGATTTCAACACACTGCTAATGATCCACCTGAGTGACATTATCTTTTGGGAATATTTTTAGTTGAAATAACAACTGGGACAAAATGAAAGAGTTTAAGGGCAAAAACAGTGTGTAATGAGCACTATTATTTTATAGGAGAGTAGCCTTTAGAGTGAGTTTGGGATATTTCATCCTAGAACTTGTTTCTAACAAATCCCTGCAATGTTGAGAATACATGACACACGACATTTAAAGTGTCAAATCAGGTCATTGGTTGATTTAGGGGGTCTGTGTATATACATCCTTTACACTGACTTCTTCAAAATTCCTTCTACTGTTGTTTTTTTCTTCTCTCCATTTGATATATTGATCCAAAGACAGCACATTCTTCTCATTAATGCCAAATCAGAACAATGCTTTTATTTTATTTAAAGAAGTTTCAACAATTATCACTCTCTCGAAGCATGGAAATGGTATTTATACACAGGAACACATTAAATCCAAACCTTTGACTTCAATTGGTGGTATTTGTCACATAATCCATTACTTTGTGGAGGGCTAATGTAATGCTGTTTAAGTGAAGGCTGAGTCCCATATCCTCCACTGAGCAATAGAGCTTGGGTTCGATCATGTTAATAGTGGAGGGATTAGTCCAGACATTGTAAGCACTACCACACTGAACATGACCTTGAGAAGAATTCCAAGCCTTCCCCCCATAGAAACAATGTGATTTCAAATAATTCCTGACCGAAACTCTAGAGCTAGTACTACAATATGGTTTGACATTACTACTACACAAATGTGTTTAGAGATTATCTATAAGTAACTATATCTCTCTCTCTCTCTCTCTATATATATATATATATATATATATATATATAGGCTTTATATAGTAATAAAGCTGTAAATAGGTTATGTTATGAAAATATAGTACATAATTAGTACAACTTGGATATTTACCACACATTGGTTGTGACATTTTTCTCATTGTATATGTTTATTCAACACATTTTACTGTAATTAGTTTTTACAAGGAAATAAAATATGTTTTAGAAATATGTATTAATTCCAGCACTCACCCACATTTAACAAAGAGGTTTGACATGACAGCTGTCCCCCTCTGTGGTCTGAAAACATTAAACATTGTTTGCAGTCAGAGTAAAAACAATGGCAACAGAGAACAGAGCAGACATCTGTCTGTTCAGTCATCAATGTATAGTAGACATCTTGATCTTAATATCTTATATATCAAAATTATATCTTAAACTAGAATACCACTCAGAGAATGCAGACTTCCACCAAGGCAATATGGCCACTAACCCACTAACCCGGTAGTAATGCTATATGAGGAAAATGAAAAAGTGACCACTTTCAAGAGTATTAGCAATATAAGTACAAGTGATATAAAATATTGCTATGAGCTTTTTCTATTTCTTTTCGATATGGGAATATAACACTGTCTATAATTAAGACAGTTCACTACACAGCTCTTTAAAATGCTGTAGAATGCTCCATTCACTTCAATGGGACTTTCCAATGTTCTACGGTCTGATAATTTTCAACAACTGACCGTAGCTAAGTATAACAGACCGCTGTCAAGCAAAAGTGAAACAGAACGTTGTCTTAACCAATCAGCTGATCTGTAAGATAAGAGAATACTTCTTTTCTGGTATTATTCATCTTAATCTTTAAAGTTACCGTTAAAGCAATGATAAACAAGACCATTTCATAAAATTCTCACAACATTATGTTACAGTAGGCTACTGTAAGATTAAAATAGGTGAAAATTTTGTCAAAGATAACTTTAAAGCAATAGGCCTGTCTCCCAGACTGAGTATACAGCAACCTGTACACAAATGGGCAGAAAGGAAAACCTTATGATCAAAGAGATCACGTTCGTAAAGATGATAGCCCTCGGCAGGCCATTTGAGATACATTGCTGTTTTTCAGATATGCCTGTACTATTCGACTAACTGTGCGTTCAGACCGAAAGCAGATCAGGCAACTTAGGCGACACGGGCGACGGAAGTAATTAACTTTGTATTGAGACGGGCGATTTCGGCGACAAAAGTGGCAGGCGACGAAACTTAGGCGAGTTGGGCGATAGAATCAAATTAAACTTCGATTAATTTTATGTAATGAGCTATGATGCGGTTGGGCGATTACCAATCAAAATGTCGATTTACTGGCGAGATACCTGTAGAGAAGCAGGATTGAACGTTTGAATGCTAACGTCATGGGCAAATTTGCCATTTTGGTTGCTGTGCTCAAGCAATGTTTCTTGGGAATCTTGCCAATTTATCTCTTGCGGAACTAAAAGGTGGAACTAAATGGATGTTGAATCACGTCTAGTATACAGCTTTATATTTATCTATACTACAGGTTAGGCTGCTTAGTTGTTCAAGTAAAACTCTGGCACTGAAGCTGTTAAAGCTTATTCATCATGTATACGAGTAAAAATTTTGTTCAACATGAAAATTATGAAGGTAGCCGGGTTTTTAAAATCTGCTGCGATTGCTGTTATAAGCCATACAATGGGTTTTAATGACCACAACATTGACCCCCACATTGCTATTTTTTAAAGTACCATGATACTTCGGCCATAGCATTATCAGACTCCTTACAAATGGGATTGAGCATTGAAAACATTGCTGATGTAGCCTGGGCCCGCCCATACTTCCTGTCGCTGCATTAAATTTCGCAATCAAGTCACTACGGCCAAGGAGGCAATTTCCTCAACAGTCGAGCCTTTGGCGTTGCTGTTGCTGGTCTGGCCAGCTACTGATCTAAACAGGGTTTCTGATTTGTAGTCATACACAATAAAGTTCTGCGTTGTAAGGTGTCTGTTGATACTTCATAGTTTTTGTGGTGACCTTTGGAGTATGTTAGGATGTTAAAAATACAGTTCAAATTTCCGCCCCATTGGGCTAGTTGTAGGCTAAGTGATTATTCTCTGTTCAAGGAAACCTATATGGTTGGACCAGTATGTCTTGCGTCTTCAGTATTGGCTAACCTCAAGTAGCTTGAGCAATTAAGCTCTTGTTGAAAATGACTGAAGTTGCCCTTTAAGAATTGTCAATTGTCTTAAGCACTTCTTTGTTTTCTCTCTTAAAACCTTCTTAGATTTGTACTTAAGAATTCTAGAGAGTCAACTGTCAAGTAAAATATGAGGGAATATTAGAAGATTCATTGGTCTTGGTGGATTTTCCTCTCTGAATGACAACAAAAGAATTTAAACAAGGACTTATGAAACTGATGAAATTAAGTTTTAATTATGGTAATAATACATGAATATTATTAGGCTATATTAAATGGTCATCTTTACATAGGCTATTTAAATACATAAAAAGTAGGCCAAGGCTAAATTATAGCCTAGAACAATAATCTATCAATTATGAACACAGGGTGAAACAACACAGGTTAGTACTTTCCATTTTTAACTGTCAACTGTTTTTATAAAAATTGTTTTTATGTGAATGTGAATAAATTAACTTTTGGTTACATATAAATGTGTTCAAATAAATATATTTGAAAACTTTAGCTGTGTTAAGACTGTCTTAAAGTCTTATGCTGTCTTAAAGTTGTGAAAAAAATTAAGAAGAAATTTAAGAACTTTGTTTTCAAGAATCTCATTTCTCATAAGAAAAAAACATAAGAGGAAAACTAAGAAAAAACATAAAAACTTCTTCATGAATACCAGTCTGAGGACCAAAGTTAAGAAGAAAGTGCAACTTAAGAAGATTTTTTTCTTAAGAGCCCTTTGTGAACTCGGCCCCAGTTCCCTTCGCGTCACATACGTCAGAGGAAAGAGTGATGTGATTGGTTTTGCTTCGGCACAGCATTTTCTGACATCGACCAGTAGCAAACCGAGCCAAACCATTTGAGGGAGGTAGGTCAACCATGCGCTTTGGGAAACGTTTGTTGTACAGGCTCTTGGTGAGACCAAAGTCTCGCAGAGCTTTGAAAGTCAATGGCAATCAGGATAGATTAGGGGACCAGATTGAATGAGCCAGGTTGGGACTTTTAGCCAGGATACCAGGGAACCCCCTACTCTTTGCGACAAGTGTCGTGGGATCTTCTATGACCAGAGTCAGGACCTCGGTTTAACGTCTCATCCGAAAGATGGGCTCTCCCACAGAACAGTGTCCCCGTCACTGCAATAGGGCATTGGGATTGCTCTTAAGCCAGCGGGAGGAGAGCCACTTACTCTGCTCTACAAAGGCAAAAGACGTTAACTCACCAGAGTGTGAAACTGAGAAAAATGACCTTGATGTTTTCTATTGTCCAGCCAATAGTATTATAGGTAGGACATTGATATACAACTACTTAGCAAATTTTCAATGTCCTACCTATAATACTATTGGCTGGACAATAGAAAACATCAAGGTGAGTTAACGTCTTCCCCTCTGCTCTCGCCTGAACTGTGGCCGCTGTCACCCTATGGTTGCCACAATTTTTACCTACATGCTTTGGGCATTCTCCTTTACTGTGTCTTGATTACTGTGCTCAATTCTGGGAGGGTGTCTTAACGTTTGTTGTGGGTTTGTCGTGGATATAGTCTATATAGGCTATTCTCTCATGTGTGGAAGCAGGCTGGTAATCTGTGCGATCTGATGAGCCGGTCCACTTTTGGGCAGGTGGCGTCTAATAATTTTTTACACAAATGCAACGATTTCAAATTATTTATTTCTGTAGTCATAGGCTATTTTCAGTGAATAGCCCTGCAGCCCGTTATAATACAGTTACATACAGAGGTTTTTATATGGCTCATACAGCCCCATACAGGGCTGAGGCTGTATGAGCCTTACGCCGAGTCTATAGGCCTACTGGTGAAAAATTAAATTCGTGGACAAACCTGTCACTCACGTCCTAGTTTAGGCCTAGCCTACTGCATCTTTTGATGACATAAATATTAAATATATCGTCATCATTTGTTTATGACTGTTAATATAGGCTACATAAAACAACCTGCGGAGTTTCGCACCATGCCTGTTATTCTCTCTCCTGGCAGCGTTGTGCAGAAAGCAGATTTAGATAGCCTGCGTTGAGATTGGATGAATATCCTATTTTCTTTTTGCAAACACATGTCAATTCAAGGCAACTAGGTTACAAAGTAGCTAATTTTTCATTTTGTCATTTTATTTGTAAGGGACCATGTACAGTTTTTAACATAAATGTTTCCATTTGATGCACTGTACCAGAGTTAGCCTTAGGCTAATTTACATCTGAAGTCCCCCTGGCAGGGCACAATTACACATCAACACAGTACAGCAGACAACAGAGAAGACCATATACTGACTGACAGAATACACATAATTCTATTTGCAAACTATGTTAGCCATTTAAAACCAAGTACAAAAAGTATGTAGTGTATGCTTTGTCAAATGTTAATGATTGCAATGCTGTGTGGTTTTCAGTAAGTGTTTCAGTTGTAATTTAAAACTACTAATAGAGCCAGCGCTCTTTATGTCATCAGGTATGCCATTCCATTGTGTGGTGGCATTCACTGCAAATGCTGACTTAGCAAAGGTAGACTAGCGAAAGGGAACAAAACAGTTGTATATGGATGCTATTCTAGTGGATCTTACAGAAATTGCAGGACGACGCTGGACAAACTCAAGTAGGGGCCAAACCATTTAAGATTCTGTAGACTAGGCAGAGATTTGAAAAGAAATGGAAATTCTCAAAGTTCAACAAATTGTGTTTAGCTAAAATTTCACAGTGGTGGTGCAGAAATGGCTTTTTGTCAAACAACTTTAGTGCTTGTCTATACAGTGATTCAATTTGTTTTGTTGTTGTTTTACCAGCCTGCCCCCAACAGGTAATACAGTATGAAATATGTGAGAAAATCAAAGCATGCATAAATATCTTTGCTGCTTCCATAGAGAGTGAGTGTCTAATCTGCCTAAAGTTTGCAAGATTGTATTTAATAGTTTTGGACATGTTTTTAATGTGTTTCTTGAAGTTTAAGTTACTATCAAGTGTTACACCAAAATATTTAAAATGGGTTACTATTTCAATATGTTCACCCCTAATGAGTATACCTGGATTAGAGGTGTAAGTGTTGGTTTTGGAGAAGAACATGCCCTTTGTTTTGCTGACATTTAGACTAAGGCAAGATTTGTCAAGCCACTTAACTACACCCTCCATTGCTTTAGTTAGTTTCTCAGCTGCCACCTGAGGATTCATTGCATGTGTGAATAAAACAGTGTCGTCAGCGTACATCTGTACCTCCACACCATAACAATTTTGAGGAAGGTCATTAATATATAGACTAAAAAGTAGTGGGCCTAACACTGAACCTTGGGGCACACCCATCTTGCATTCTAAGTAACTGGAACACACATTTTTTACTTTGACACACTGCATCCTGTTTAATAGTAACCAGCAAACGTTTCTTACCTTGGGGAAAGCAATGTAATGTTCCCAGTTTGCGTGGTATGGGCTGCATGGTGCAACCGATATGTTACTCTGTTTTGCCCATCCCATTATCGATGGGATTTCCATGATTTTAATAAATATAGGCCCTAACATACTCGCATATTGCACAGCGCCAGACATAAATTTTTTCTTTGGGCAATATATAAATGAGAACCATTCGTGGTGCTTTTTATTCTTTTATTTTAGCGCAAAGCGGTTTCACAGTGCCTATATTTATGTTACTAATTGACTGGTCATAATAGCAAAATGTTATCTTTTGATGTATTTGCTGACTCATATTGTTGTTAACAAACCATCATACTAGTGGTCCACAAGCAGAGGTTTATGTCTAATAATGCACTATCCAAAGCAAAAGCTGGAGACGTCTTTTGCGCAAAATCTCTCATATAGGGTACTTGACTTTTGCTTTTCGTTAGGTAGCCAATCTATAACCTAGACTACGACGATCAGACTGGCAGTGTGTTCCAATCCACACACTTCGCGAGCGCACTCCAGTATAGTGCACTATGAGCACTACACACTTGCTGGTAAAGTGCATGAATTTCCGTAGATAAGGGCTGTCCCAAATGGAGCACTTCGTGCCACACTCTCCCGACGTTACGATCGCGACGTTAGTAACAGTGTTGTGTTGAAGGCTACCATTTCCACAAGCTTCGTAGGCTAACGTAGACCAAACTAGCTATTATTGCTAAACTTGTTGTTAGCTTAGCATACGAACGGTAAATACTAATAAATTTTGAAAAGTTTCCGGTTGTCATACCTCTTCCGTTACGTTGGCAAGATGGCGATAAAGTGTGAGAAGTGTCCATCGTTGGACACTCCGAAATTTTGACCGTTATAAGGCACCATCCGGGTACTTGCGGCGCACTTCATTTTGCTGCTTTTGAATTGGAACAGCCCTACACACTCAAACAAAGCACACGAAGGGCTGAAGTGCGCGAATTGGAACAGACTGTGGATATCCATAAACTTTGATTTGGGGGATAATAGTTGTAGAACACTTTTGGGACTTTGTTTTTGTGTTGATTTACTCTGTTTAAAAGTGGCTCCTTTCTCCTGCACAGAGGCCATCCGACGTTTGTTTATCCCTAGCTTACAACTTCTCCAAGTTTACTTGTTCTTTCCAGTATATTTTTTTCGTTAAGTTATTAACGAAACAGAACCGATGGTATTTTGTAATTGATGTGTTATTCACTGCTTAAAACAGCGCACTTTACTGCAGCAGTCTTTTATAGCGCCCGTGATTTGCGTGGAGCCTATTTTTTTTAGCTCCCTAGTACTATAAGGGTGATTTTTTTTTTATTATGAAAGTAGCCTACACCAAAGGTCACCGAGAAGACAGAGAGAAAAATAAAACACTTGTCCATTTAACTGCGTTATGAGTCAAGTTGTGCACTCACTCCTTGTGTTGCTCTCACACATGCATGAAAGCACTAAAGACAATTGTAACAGGTAGGCCTGTCAGTCTTGAAGCGAGTGTTGTCCCTTACCAGCTCCCATAGTGTCATGACATCACTGGCTCAGATAGCCATGAGTGGCTAACCATTTAGCGACGGCTTGGCGGTTATTTTACAAAAGCAGTCAGCGTTGGGTAGGCTCGCTGGAACCCTCCCAGAGGTAGGCTAATATTTGTTGCTGTTCTGCTCGGTGCTCTGCTGGTGCGTACATCTGATCTACATTTGTAGAGGTTCGAGGTACTCGATCCCCTGGTGCCCTGAAGGGCTCTGTCTGTAAACTGTGCACTTTCTGTCTACTTGCACGAGAGGTGCCATCGAGGGTTCTGGGCACTGTATGCTTGCACCGGGGCAGATTGCCCATCGCTGTTTTGTCCCTACTGAATTTAGTTTGCCTTTCTGTTTATTTGTGTTTTGCTTTCTTTTATCCGACCGCCAATTCCGGATATATTTCTGTTTCATCCACCAGTCCCGTAGCTCGCAGGGCAGATCCCAGTAGGACTCGTTTGAACTTGAATTGCAGTGAATTGACTCACCTGTGTTTAGTGGGTAGCTATACTGATTGAATCACTTGCTTAGCGTGGTATGCCTATGAGGATGTGTGGGCGCAGTACCATAGGCCATTGTTTCATAGCACGAGTGGTGTGAACAACACATTAGTTTCCACTGGTAACTTGCCCTGCTAGCCTGGTTCTGCCAACTTTAATCATTGAATGTTTGTATAAATAAAGAATATATTTTTTTATTTGTTTAACCAGAAATCCATGTCTCTGTCCCAGTCTGTCTGAACCTGTGTGCCTTGCTTTTGAAGTCAAGGTTCATTCTGGGGTGAAAACCCCCAGTGGCGTAGTCATGGAATTACATGTATAAAATCTGAAATTATTATTTTGGTTAATCACCTGAAGTCCATCATGCTACACAATGAAGGACTATTAACGTTTAAGAACTATAACAATGCACTTCACTATGAGACGTTTCAATCTTTATTTTGTATCCATTTGAATAGGCCCTATGCTAGAAATTCAGAGTTTTTGGCTCTCAGTAATGACCCAGCCAGGACCTTTTTTGGCCTCCTCAACCATGATAAGGCAAGGTTCCCTCATGTCGGAATGGCGGTATGTTGAAAAATAGCAAACATGTCGCCACTCCGACTAAGAAAAGTGCAGGAGTGCAGGGACATTTACTATAACTGAAAATACCGCCACTCCGACAATTAGACGTCAATGTCGGAGTGGCGGTATGTCAGAATGGCGGCATGTAACCCCAACGCAGAAGGCATTAAGTTCTATTTGGCTGTACATTGTTCTGCTGCTATATACCAAAATCTACGCCTATTATATGATACCAATGATTAACTTATTTAAACGTAGTAATGTGGATATAATTAGGGTTAATATGATGTAAATATTAATATTTACCTCTGCCAAGGAGGTTATGTTTTTGCCTGTGTCTGTGTGTGTGCCTCTCTGTGTACAACAACTCCAAAAGTACTGCATGGATTTGGATGAAATTTTCGGACAACATATATATTGGGACGAGTAAGAACTGTTTTGATTTGGTGGCGATCGGTGATCCAGTACACGACCTGGAAATTATATTGTGTCTGTGACCACATTGCCTTGGCAGAAGTGGAGTCTACAGAAGTGCAAAAGTCTACGTTCCAGCGTAGACAGTTCAGCTCTCCCATTGGCCTGGTGTCTACCAGGTCTGCACTCTGACTGCTTTTCTAGTTTAGGTTACTGATTCTGTCAGTCTTGGATTTCTTCAGAGTATTGCTTGAGTTAATAAGGCCTCATTTAGATTGGCATCCCAAATCCGATTTTTTTCATATCCAGATTGTATCTAGAATTGATTTCGGGTGGTCTGAACAGCAGAAAACCACATGAATTCGGATTTTTCCGAATCTGTTACGCCCTACATACCCATGTGGTGTCAATTGCGATTCATATCGGATATGCTGCGATCTGAACAGCTTTTCCACATGGGATAAGATTTCACCGTGTCACTTGCGTCATTTGACACGTGACACAAACATCAACACGTGGAATGCAGATGGACGGAAGTGAGAGATCAATGTTAATTCTCCTTTTAAAAAACAGTATAGTTTGCTATAATAACGTGTCAGTGCGCGTTATGGATTTGCCGCAAGTTGCATATGACCTGGAGTTTACCTCGCGTGTGGAAAGCAAGGTTTATTTCGCGTGTGGAAAGCAACGTCAGTGAAAGTTTTCAACCACGCATCCGAAAGGCAACTAACAGCAGTGTAGGACTGCATTGATGCACTGTAATAAAGATGAGTAAGGTTATTCTTCCATCTCTGATACTTCCTTGTTACTTGTAGCTGTGTGCTACGGCCCCACTTAACCATCTGAGAGAGAAACAACCAACATTCTACCCTCCGCGGTTTTGTTTATTATTTGTGGGCATGATGCGTTAGGGTACCATAGTAACCCACTTGGATATGGTTGGTGATTAGCGGACATGGAGATCCGATATGACAAGCAATGTGAATGCGGTCGATAGGTAGATAAGATGTTGACCAGATAAGCAAAAAATCAGATTTTGAGTGCAGTCTGAACATAGCCTAAGAGTATATCGTATACACCAGGCATAAAACATGTTCATTTGCACATAAATTTGATGTGATTTATATCAGATGTTGCATTTAGGGGCTGCTGCTTATACAGATGATAGTTGGATGTCAGCTTTTGACGACCGCTTTTTGCCAGTTTGATGAGCATCTGTAGTGCCAATCGACTTTTCTGGAGAGAGTTGGTTGGTGTTTAATGCTTCAATTTAACTCCTAATATAATATAATAAAGATATTATGTTTCATCTGAGGAGTTTTTTTTTTTTTAAATCAAAATTTACTGATTATGTGTGGTAATTTTTGATTATTGATTTGTTTTGAAAGTGTTGTGTGTCGAACATACAATGTTAGACGTCATTACGAGACAAAGCGCGGAAAGACTTTGAAATATTGTATCGTTCCTATCTGCCTGATCTTTGAGACACACAAGGGAGTTTAGGCTACTTCCAACCACATTGACACATATCTGTGAATACATGCGCCAGCTTCAGTCAGAGTTCGCAGAGCGCTTTGGGGACTTTCAGAAGTATAGCACAATGTTCTCTTTCTTGATCAAGCCAGCTTTGACGGACATGAAATTGATTTGGCTCTGATAAGAGTGGTTGGGCACATATGGAAATGCAGATGATTGAGTTGAAGAGCTCAACATTGTGGGTGAGCAAGTTGACAGAGCTACGTGTTCAATTAACTTACAAAACACATCGCAGGGTCAACATCACTTACGCCTGCTGGACATCTTTACCGAAAAGTTCAACTGTCTTTGCAATATCTTACTTACCCTGATATAGCCCGCCCATAATACGAATGTTCATCAGCAGTAGGCCTATTATGGTCGGGCTATGTCAGCCTATATCGCACTGGCTTTAATGTCAGTGAACAGATACACATGAAGTAACGTTATGTCTTTTGCCCCTCCCGAAGTCGTCTGACAGCGGAAGCATGCGTCCAACTTAAAGAGACCAATTACCAACTGCACATTTAAGGGGAAGACCAGGGATCACATCGACTATTAAGCCAAACATTTATTTTCTAACAAGGCAAGGCAGGCCTATTTCAAATTGGCAGGTTATTGTTAATTAAGTTACTTTATGTGGCCTATTATTATTATTATTATTATTATTATTATTATTATTATTATTATTATTTTCCAATCTGTGTTATTATTCATCAGTTCCATTTTCAGTAGTCTCTGTGATTAACATGCCTACTGTCAGATTTTGGATGTTAGGCCTACTTGGTGAATTTGTTGCCTACTGTATATGGTTGTTATCTAATGGGAAGAGAGGGAGAGGGAAACATGGGTGTTCTAAATCCTTGAAGTCTGTGAGGATAAAACAGTGCAATCACATTTGCTAAATGCATTAAATGTCCATATCCATCTAAATCTGTCGCCAGTATTTAATTTCACATAGTTAACGACACCGTCTGGCACACTAACTAATATGAAAATTTCTAAATGGCACAGCATGGCAAAAAGGTTGCCGACCCCTGATCTGGAGGAACTAAATGAAATGAGCAGAGCCAGTAGGTGGTGCTCGCCTGGCTAGGTTATTTTAGCATAAGAAAAATGATTTCATGCAAAATATATTTATTTCTGTGAAACAAAGACTGTTGTAAGAAGTAGCATAACAGTCTTCTCTTGGATATATTTCTTTTCAAGTTCCAAGTTACTGCAACTACTACTACCATACAAGAATAAACAAAACCTTATAACTCCTAATACAAACTCCTAATAACTACCACATACCTTTAGTATATCAAGTTGCAGTACAGTGTCAGTTTGATATCACAGCAACACACTAACCGACAGAAATTATTTGATAAAATTCCTACTTTTGAGGGAATATAAACAATCCGTAACTTCTTATGCCTAGTTGCGCTACAGATTGGTAGAAAAAGGCATAGGTTATTTGGTTTTCTTTTCTTGACATTTAAGATAGGAGGTCATACAATAATAATAATGATTTCATAACAAAGATGCCGCTTCTAAGAAATTATCATAGACAATTATGGTGCATTTGAGACGAAGTAGTCACTGGCAGTGAAGTGAGGGAATCAGGGTAACATTATACCATTTCTCTCTCTTCTAAAATGATTGAGTTCTAGGCTATACTTACTTGCTCTACATGCAGCAAAATGCTTCCTCTTAGGAAAGCTAGAAGGCACACTTTAAAAGAGCAGCAGACTAAGCAAAATCCCACAATCACTCCAGCAAACATTAAAAACCTAATTATCTTTGGGAACAAAAGTTCCTCTTTATTTTCACTTAATACAGTTAGACATGAGATGAATCTTGCTTTTTTATATTCAAACTGCCACTAATTCTCAACCAATTATTCATAGTTTGATATTAGTAACCACATTTAGAGTTTCAAAGCCATTTTCCATCATGTTTGTGTGTGCATTAATCAGTCCACCTACACATGGCTTGGATTATCCATTCAAGGGAACAGAGTTAAAAGAAGCGTAGCTTAGTGGTGAAGTACACAGTTTAGTGTATATCATTGACAATATGTAAGAGGTTAGGTACCACATTCATCATATTTTCTCTAATCCACAGAGAGGGGTTGAAATAATTAAGTGCTTCCCACATTATTAGGAAGATGTTGAATTTTTAAATGCTTTCACACATTATTCAGTAATCCACACAACAACTTTCAGGATTATGTGCAGTGAATATTAAGTCTTATTCTGCTCTGATGCATTTTATTGACTGACATTATTTACACTGTATATTGTGTTTGAACTTGAAATCTATAAACATTCTACCCCTATACTAGCATTACAATCACCCACAATATATTCATCCAGATTAAAGATAGCTTTCATTTTGGGGTGTGAAGTGTCGTGTAAATCAAATCTTTATGGTTTTTTGATATTTTGTTGGGTTCTGATTATGCTAAAATCATACCTTTTGTATCATCAGCATAATATCCAGTAAGAATTTAAATTTTAACCTTCATCAAGAGATACAAATTCACAATTGGTCCTTGAGCCAGACCCACCAAATTTGGCCTGTCACTACCACTCAAGGGAAGCAAGTCTCAGAGTGTTTTTTTGACAGTTAGAAAACATGTGATGACATTGCATTCAGGGTCATGTTTCCACAGCCTATTTATGTGTATTATATGCCCATGGATGATTTCATTGCAGGTGAACAGGGAAAAAAAATTTTACTTCTAGATATCCCTACAAAACCTGCTTGGCTGATGATTTACATAAAGGCAATATTCAGTATTGATGGTCTAATTTTCTGAAATGTCATGTAATAAAACAAGCAATTCCCCCCACCCAATGTTATGTCTAGAAATTACATTCCATTTTGGTTGAAAAGTGAAGTTTTCGGATGTCTTTTCTGGTTGCTGAAAAGACACCTTGTCATGTTCTCTAACAAACATTCAATTTTGATTGAAAAGTGAAAGGTTATACATTGTGTTTTTATGGTTGTTGAGAAGACGTCTTGTCACGTTGCCTATACCATGTTTCATTTTGGTTGAATAGTGAAAGGTTATCCAACGTTGTTTTCTGGTCATTGAAGACGTCCCTTGAAAGCCGTCTATGGAGCATCTACATTAGCCTGACATAGCCCGCCCATAATATGAATGTTCATCCGTATCCATGGTCTGGGAACGGTCCTCTGGGGCGTGTTTACATCGGTAGAGAGTCTACTGGCCAATAAGCGAAGCTGATTAGACGAGCTGTCCAATCATTTCAAACCAGAAGTGAATGCCCTCCCCTCCGCAGTATAATCGCGTCAGGTTAAAGAACTCCCAGACCATGAATACGGATGAACAGCAGTATTATGGTCGGGCTATGTCAGGCTACATCTACATTTGGTTGAAGCCACACCTTTCCAGCGCCTTTTTCATGTGCTGTCTTTTCAGCGTCTACATGTGGTTGAAGCCACGTTTGGTCAGCGCATTTTTCAAGTCGAAGACTTGTAAAAGCGGCATTTTCAGAATCTACTGTATATTTGGTTGAAATCACATTTGTTCAGCAGCTTTTTCCAGGTTATTGAAAATACGTCTTTTAAAAACTATGTTCTCAGCATCTATATTTGGTTGAAACGTCTGTTCGGCATCTTTTTCTGGTCTTTTGAAAAGACATGCTTTAGAAGTGGTCAGCATAATTTGTTTGAAACGATGTCTGTTAAGTGTCTAGTTTTGGTCATTGTAAAGATGTTTTCAATCACTTTTGACAGATACTGCCATTATTTATTAGTTTGTAAGCATACATTATCCTGTTATAGGCTTTTAAAAATGTGCATTGTGCATTTTCAATTACTGTCTTACAAACTCATCATCTATAAGATGATCTAATAGGTAAGAATACAAAGGCTCTTATAAATAAACAATTCAAACAAAAAAAATGATAAATTAATTAATTTAGAATGTTGGATATACAGTAGGAACTAATTTCCAAGTAAGCCAGAATAATATCAGTGGAGACCATTTTCAACACAATTTCATTCAGTCCTTCTGGCTGCCGGTTTGCTGATGCTAAGCTAACGCAAGTCAATGGACCAAACTAGCCAGTGAATCCTAGGAGTGTCATGTGAGCTCGGAAAGTTTTCATGCAAGTTTCTAGCTGATTTAGCCTACTGGTAATTGCCTGGCAGAGAGGAGTGAAATTACCTGACGTGAAATTATTCAGACCAAAACCTGAGTGCAAGTGGGGCATAAGTGTCGCGGGCATGTTTTTGGGCCGATAATGTTTTGAATGCATGTTAACAAGTTAGGTCATTCACACAGCACGCATGTTCTGCGCGGCTTCTGTCTGCAGAAAGGAGTTCTATTTTTTGAAGCGTTTTCAGCTCGGGCAGCCTGTTTGAGCAGAACACTGCAGAGACAATTTCTGGACTGAATGCACCAGCATACAGGCTCCGCTCACGGACAGCACAGCTCCCGCACCGCCACCTGTGAATCGGGCCTGAGCATCCATTTCTCAGTTCTTTGTCAGTGTATTCTGGCACATACAGTCCGGTTAGTTAGACAAAACAAATTTCTCATCATCGTCTACAAAATCAGATACTTTAGTATGTCTTTCAAACGTGGCATGTAACGTTGCTCTCTGCTTCAGTACTGACAGCTGCAGATAAACTTGCTTTGGTTGCTAATATCAGTCCGCCGCTGCCGGCAACAAGGTGTACCTACACTGCTGCCCAGACACTAATACATTTCAATAAAAGGGTTGTTTAATTTCGGACATTGTTAGCTTTGCACCATTGACTTGCGTTAGCTTTGCACCAGCAAGCTCGGCAGCCAGAAGGACTGGATGAAATGTGTTGAAAGTGGTCTCCACTGATAGATATCATTTAGCCTGACATCACCCGCCCATAATACTTCTGTTCATCCATATTCATGGTCTGGATGTTCTTTAACTTCAAGTGATTATAGGGCGGGGGGAGTGCACTCAGCTCTGGTTTGAAACGATGAGCTCCTATATCCAAAATTCTGAACCCCCCTTTAATATGGCATTACAAACAGCTAAGTAGGCTCAATAGAAGTAACCTCAGGGGAAACATAAACAATGAGACAGACTGCCCCACTCCAAGCTGACCTCTCATCACTTTGTCTCTCAATAACACTTTGAGGAAAGATTACACACACAAGACTAACTTAAATGTTACATTTTTTTTTACATTTAAGTTACTTGATAGTATCTCAAAGAACACTAAAACTTAATTTTAGCTGATGAGTCTATGGGCCCTATCATGCAGACGGCGCACCATGCCTTCGTGACTGGCGCAAGCTGTCATTGCTATTTTGTGTGAGCGCATGGTTCGTTTTTCTGTCAAGTAATTCACGTTGTCTAATTAGCAAGTGACTTTGCGTCCTCGAAGGTGTGTCGAAGGTGTGGCTAGGCGCAAAGCGCAACAGATGCTATTATACAGACACAGAAGAGGATCCGCCACTGACTGGGAAAAACCTGGTCATTCGTCAGTCACGCATTCCTGAAATGGCATTTTATGGGTGCACAATGCAATAGGTAATGCAGTCCTCGTTCCAGTATAACAATTGTTACGACCAGGCAGGTCGTCTCATGAAATCAGCCACTCTTCTTACTGGGGGCTCTGCCCCTTATTGTGTCCTAGTCTGTATCTGTCTTCTACAGGATGCTGAGTACAGGGGTGGTGCCTGTGACTTAGTTGGTGTGGCCATAAGAGGATCTGGCCTGATGTCGTTCTCTCACTCACACTCCTACCATCTTGCCCTGACGTGGGCGACTTGAAAAATGCGCTGACCAAACGTGGCTTCAACCACATGTAGACGCTTGACCTGGGTATCGCAAAAGTTTTTTTTGTTCTTTGTTTACTCTGCTCTTTGCGATAGTGTTTAATTGGTAACGCGTCTAATGTGCTATTTGAAGTAAGTGTCGGCTGTTATTTTTGGTGAGTATCAGCTGTGATTACGCAGTTGTAACGTCTTCGTCCGGGAAACTTCCGGGAAACACTTCCGGACGCTTTTTCGCATTTATAATTGATTTAAAGACAATATTTTTTATTCTCACCCGTTTCGAAGTCAAAGGAAGTGCGACATGCCAATATTCCAACTGTCCAAAGTACTTCAAATACCAAATTCCGTACATATGGCATTCCGCAGGGATGTTCATTGTTGACAACAATTATCCGTATATTGCTCGTGCATGTATTTGCACGTGTTTGTTTGTTGATAACATTGCCGCGGACATCAATTAACGTCCTGCCCCGTGTGTTGTTTTACTCGTTGGGCCATCTTGTGGATGGTATAGAATATCCGTTATGCAAACTGATTGGTGGAATGCGGGTTTCCTGTAAGTCACATCCTTATTTGTTTGGTTTGATTTTGTTAATTTGTTTCTGGCATAACATATTTGGATTGTGTAGCGTTATTGTTAACTGCATAGTACTCGAGTGTTGCGGTAATACTAACATTATTTTCAGCCGTCTAGTCTGTTGTGATGGACGATAAAGTCATTCTGTTTTTGGCCGCTCCTTCAGTGAATAAATTGAAAGCATTAACCAAAGAGCAGTTGGTGCAAGTAACAGCGCACTATAAGATCGAATCAGACATTCCTAAGGGTCTTAAAAAAGACGATTTGTTTAAATGCATAATGGAACAGCTGCGCGAAAGGGAAATACTTTCGGAAAATCCGTTGTTGGGGCGCTCAAGTCCATCTGCACCAAGGCCACTACCATTTCCTTGGTTTTCTTAACACTCAGTGTCAAGCTGTTAGACTGACACCACTGTGCCACCTCATCAACCTGATCCAAGTAGGCTTGCTCATTGTTTTTGCTAATCAGGCCCATAACCACAGTGTCATCCGCAAACTTGATGATGGAAGTGTGACGGCTGTTGGCTCTGTAGTCAGGAGGGAATTTGCGAAGATTGTGCACTTCTGGACAAGTTTTTGATTTTTGGCAGGGTGTTAGGTATAGGCCTAAGGATTTCAAAAATCAATGGATACAAGTTGGGATGACCCCCTAGTGGCTGGTATGCATACAAGAAAAGGCTGTATATAGGTTTAAATTGGTGTATTATGTCATTTTCTAATTTGTTTGACACAAGGAATCCACTTCTGATATGTTCTTCTCATTTTAGAAAAAAAAATATTAAATCTATTATAATCTTTTGTCATCTTTTGTCATCTATTGTCATCTTTAGCTAAAATAAACTGTCAATATCTGTGAAAAAGACACACAGAATTGGAGGTGTCGGATCATTCTGACACCTTCCGAATGCATGCCAAGTTTTGTGATATTCTGCCCATGGAGGTGATATACAGTAAATTGATTTATGACATTTTACACCAGTTGGCCAGCAGGTGGCTGGACATTTTTCTGCAAATATCTTAAGAACCGTAGGGCCGAGGAGGACCACATTTTTTATATGCTTGTCTTCAGGGGCCGTGTAAACCTATCCCATGATCACCCATTCCATGTATAGCGCCACCAAGTTTAAAATGAAAACCCAAAGTAAGGTATTGTAATCGGTGTTAACCACTCTTTCCTCTGACGTATGTGACACAAAGGGAACTGCTTGAGTAACAGGACTGAGAAACGTCACTGCCTAGAACACGCCTCTAACGAGGGCCATTGGAGCTGCACAGTTGATTGATTCTCAACAAAGTAGATGTCCCGATCTTTCAGGAGCTCAGAAACCCTGTGTAGATTGTAGCTGGCTAGACCAGTGAGAAGCAACGCCGCCTGAAGGTGTTACGTCACTGGGAGGGCGGGCCAGGCTACCTAAAAGCAGGCAAGAAAATCAACCATGGTCACCATGCTGTTTTGCAGAGTGAAATTAAATGGAGCACGTAAAGGAGAATGGGTACTCCCAGGCGATCAAACCACAGGTCTATGAATTTATTCACACTCCATAGACCCAAGGGGTTAAGCCCCTCTATCCTTCCAAATTAGTGATGTCCTTGCTTTAAAGGAATAGTCCACCTCTTTAAGGTCCATCTTTGAGCTTTGCGCTGTACCAGTGGCCAAGACTTTTGACAGGCTTAACTGTTGGTATTGGCTCGTTGTTGATGTGGAACCTTTCATTAGCAAGCTGGCCTTTGACAATAGAGATGCGTCGGGATTTGTTGAGTTTGATCACCATCCGTGCCCCTTGAATGTTATTCTGGAGTTTATCCAGTAGGCGTTTGGTGCATGCAGGTGTTGTTGTTATTGTTGTTGTTGTTGTCATGTCATCCATGTAAGTTCGTATTGGAGGAAGACGCAGCGCATTCTTCAACTGCTTTCCTCCAACCACCCATCGCGATGCCTGGATGGTGAGCTCCATCGCCATGGTAAATGCAAGTGGGGAAATGGTGCAGGCCACCATAATGCCAACCTCGAGGTGCTGTCAGGCAGTTGTGCTAGGCTGTGCTGCGACACAAAACTGAAGGTCCTGGAAGTAGGCTTTGACCAGCCTTGTGATGCCCTCTTAGAACTTGGAAGAAGTTGAACACTGTCCACAACATCTCATGCGGCACAGATCCGAAGGCATTGGCGAGATCTAGTTCTTCTCCATCCTCGTCGTCTGTATCTGGTGCCAGAAAAAAATTGTGTGTTCCAGACAGCCTGAGAATCCACTTATTCCTGCTTTGTGCTTTGAGCTGTCAACAAAGTTGTTCTTCTGTAGGAAAGCTGAGAGCCTCTGAGCCACACTACTGAAGAATATCTTTCCTTCCACATTCAGGAGACTGATCTGATGGAATTGGTCGATGGTTGAGGAATTCTTCTCTTTGAGAATCAGGATCCCTCCCGCCCTTCACCATGCCTTGGTATAACTCATTTTTCCCACTCTCATCAGCTTCCAGAGGTACCTCAATACTCCCGGCGTATTCTTATATGGATTCTATTTGGAACGCCATTGGGCCCAGGGGCTGATGATGCTCTTGCCCGCTTTACTGTGCTCTGATGTTATCTTTGCTCTATGTAGGGACCCCTGTTTCCATCTGGTGTTCAGCTGGTTGGATTGGTGGCATGTCACCAATGCTGGTATGCTGCCGGAATGCTGGCTGGCATGTGCCTCTGGTTATCGGAGTAGGTCTTTGAAGGTAGCTTTAAGGGTCCCAGATTTCTCCTTGACGAAGAGGGCTTTCACAAACTTGTAGGGATCTCTGTAGAAGGCACTCCTCGTTCTCTCCTTCTTGTGTTGCGTTCTCAAGCATTCAGCTCTTCTCAGCGTTGAGGGACGCTGCTTAATGTCACCTTACAGTGCCTCATGTCCTTTCCTCTCCACTTCTGCTGCATTCTTCCACTGTTTCTCAGGCACCTTCTTTTCTTCACCAGCCTTTCAATCTCTCTTTGCCTTCTGGACTTGGAATGAGCTGGTTCCTTCAGTACCTTACGGCGCTCGCTTTTCACCCCAAATCTCTTTGCCCCATAGCTGTAGATGACTTCTCCAATCTTGTCCAGCTTCTTCTCTACACCACCTTTCAGCCCCTCCAGGAGAAGGACTATGTCTATATTGATGGTTCCCCACTCATTTTTTTGACAAGACTTTGGCCACAAGATTCGACCCTTTTTTTCCTAACTTGATGGATCTTGAGACCCTTCTCTGATGTTATCTTTTTCCAGATACATATGCAGCTTTGTAGCTTGTGTCCTACCAGAGCTGTTGTTTACGTTGCAAGGTCCGTTACCATGTGGGCCGCCTATGAGTCATCTTCCACCCCCACTCCACCACTCCAGGGTTTTTTTTCCTTTCAAACTTTTTGTAGCCATATTGGGTGGGATCGAGTCACTATCTAGTGACCAGCTCCTGCCAACATGCCAACACGAAACTTGGCATGCATTTTGACACGCCTTATTTTGTGTAGTTTTGACCATGTCAGCCAGAGATAGCTGTTAACACTGATTACAATACCTCACTTTAGCTTTTTCATTTTTAACCAGGTGGCGCTATACATGGAATGGGTGATCATGGGGGGTTTACATGGCCCCTGAAGACAAGCATATAAAAATGTGGTCCCCCTAGGCCCTATGGTTCTTTAGATATTGCAGAAAAATGTCCGGCCACCTGCTGGCCAGTTGGTAAAAAATGTCGTAAATCAATGAGCAGAATATCACAAAACTTGGCATGCAATTGGAAGGTGTTATAATGATCTGTTACCTCCTGCTACCTTTTGTTTGACCTTTTTACAGACATTGACAGTTTATTTTAGCTAAAGATGACTATGATAATAGATTTAATATAAAATTTTATCTAAAATGAGAGGAACATATCCAAATTGAATTCCTTGTGTCAAACAAAGTAGAAATATGACATTATACAACAATTTAAGACTAAAGGAAACCTAGATATAGTCTTTTCTTTTTCCGTTGGGGGCCATTTTGGATTGTATGAATACCAGCCACTAGGGGGTCACCCCAACTTGTATCCATTGATTTTTGAAAACCTTATACCTGTATCTAACACCCTGCCAAAAATCAAAAACTTGTCCAGAAGTGCACGATCTTCCTGACTTTGGACGAATTCCCTCCTGACTAATACTGTCCTATCTGATTAACTCATTGACTGCCAGCCGTTTTCAGTATAGAGAGTTCCATACTGCCAGAGGTTTTGGGGAATTTTGACTGTTTTTTAAAGAGCCACAGAATATTATGTGTTACGACTACATAAACAATGAAACTACCACAAGAAAGAGCAGACTCTCTTCTTTCACCAGAAAAAAAAGTTCGTTTCTACCCCTTTCCATTGCTTAGAAATCAGCAGGCGAACATAAGCTACTTTCTCCAAACACACCCGTTTTTTATCAAAAAAGGGAGAAAATTAGCGTTTTGTTTGATAACGTTAGTGTCTTGGATGCGCGTTTTTTTCGGTCTATTAGCACGTCAAACATCGGGAAAATGTCTTCCTTTGATAAGACCACAAAAACAACAGTAACAGGGGGCTTTTGGTAATAAAATAGACATTGTTGTAACAAGGTCAACATATGCTATTTACAGGCTGTGACAGCGAAAACTCAGTGATCAACAACTGGCTCGCAAATTCTTACCTGACCCGGAACTGTGAGCTAGCTGGGCACTGAAACAAGTCACAACTGTTATTTCCGTTTGCCCAAGGTTGATCTCCTTCATCTCCCACGATCGGAACACTACTCGAACTACTATGGCAGTGACACATACTCTGATCGAGTGTGAACTGCCTAAATTTCTCCGATTTACGTCTGCACTTTGCTAGCGGCATATTTAGCCATGTCATTAGCTTTCTCTACTTCTCCCTTGGCCATATCTATGAATCTATGCTCATCTCACATCCAAAGTGACACACTGCCACCCTCAGGATCAATTTGGAACAACAATTTTCGACGGAGAATTCTGATATTTACAGACAAGGTTCCCTAGGTCTTTCTGCAGCCCTCCCCATTAAAAAACGCAGTTGACGTCTAAAGACGTCATTGGCAGTGAACGGCAGTATTTCAGTTGACGTCTAAAGACGTCATTGGCAGTCAATGAGTTAAAGGCAAAAAGCCCCAAAAATATCTTTCAAAAAAAAAGAAAGGAGAACATCCATCCAGGCTTATAGAATATCTCATCGACCAAAACAGTAAAACACCACTCGCTTTGTCTGGGCGCGACCTAACCGCGACCCAGCAGGAGAGTTGAGCTCATCGTGGGGCAACCCCAAGTGTGACGGAGTACCGTCACTACGGTTGAGTATGCGCTCTGACTGCCATACCAACGAGCCTGGCTCTTTGGCGTTGCGGTCAAGTTGCACGTTTAGTACCCCGGAGACCCGGGTTCGAGACCGGGTGGGGTCACTGTTCTCTCCCTTCGCTACACCAAGTATCTCGTGAAGGTTGGGCTGGGGATCCTCCAATTCCACTGCTTCGTCGTGGCCTTTCGGCCGCACCAGCTGCCCGGCTCCTCAGGCCTCTGTCGTCTCTGGTCGTCTGGAAGAGCGTCTCCCCGCTCTTCCAGCCATCCACCTGTATATAAGGCTAGCCACACCTTCCCTCACCTGTCCCCAATTAAGCCCTGCCCCCCCCCCCCCCCATTGCTTAGCTAATAATGAGTTCAGTCACTAATTAAGGTAATCAGGGAAACCTGCAGGTATGTAGAGTTCGCACATCCAATGTGATTGACCAAGCACACAGCAAACAAATCACAGCAAGCCACTACAAACATGTACATCACACAAAAAGCACTGCAAACAATATTACAATATTTCACCCCGTGACACGATCACAACAAATGTCACCGTGTGTAATACGCAAGGTGGGTAAAGACTAGAGTTGACAAGAAGAGGAGCTAATTTTTTTGGAGCAGATTTTGAGTGCTGTTTATTTCACTCCACTCATTTCGCCATTGCAAATGGAAGAACTAAAGATTATTTCGACTGACTGACTGAAGATTATGGCAGTAAAGATGTCATTTCTCGCAAGAAATGTCATGAAATATTTTATTCATGACGAAGGTTTATTGCAACTAGGACTAATGCTTGTGTTCATGTTTTTACCTCTACTTTCTAGTTTGCGGTTTGTGATGAAGTTGTTGTGTCCTTCATGCGGGACACTTTTGTTGCGTTTGAAGTTCACACTGGAGATCACGTACAGGTGCATATAAGCCGCATTTTATTTGAAATGTGAACGACTTCACAAAAAAGATTGGTATCCGCAAAAAAATCCGAATTGAGCATTAAGCTCTGCAGTGTGAAGGTAGTCTTTTCTCATGTCTTCTCTTAGCCTTTTGTAGTACATTATTCATTTTCTAGTCTATGAGTTTTTTTATATGTAATTGGATTCGTAACTTTTTCTGACAAATAAATTGTAAAAGGTTCTGACCTGCGTAGCCTCTGCTGAATTACTAACGATATGTAATCATATGTAACGGTATTGCACCAATATGGCTAGGATTAGTTTAGAGTAATCATCTGGATGCTGACACATTGTAATTTACAGAGTAATGTACAGAGTTGGATGAATTATTTGACATATGATCCATAGTACAGTATGTTCTGCTCTGGTAGTAACCTGAACCCCCTATCAGAACTGCATCGGAAACTGGTGTTTGTCATTTTAATAGACTGTGTCAGTAATATTGTAGCCTGACATAGCCCGCCCATAATACTACTGCTACCGTACTACCGTATTCATGGTCTTCTGGGGAGGGTTTGGTCTGTTAACAGACAACCGGCCAATCAGCGAGGCTGTCCAATCGTTTCAAACCAAAGCCGAGTGCACTCCCCCCTCCCTATCGCTTCAAGTTAAAGAACCTTCAGACCATGAATACGGATGAACAGTAGTATTATGGGCGGGCTATGTCTGGCTAGCAACATTGTCACTACCAAGACATTTGTCAGACTAGTACGTATTGGTAGTGGACCCCCCTGAAAAAGGGAAGCTTCCGAGCTGGTGGTAGTATTCCTATAGGTGAGCGTTAGATAAAAGTCAAGGTGGGCATTCATCTCAAGCTTGCAGGCCTCCTGGTAAATGACAATACTGTAGGTTTTGGATTGGTCAACTGCAGGTCATTCCGTTTTGGATTATAGACTGTTGCTAGACTACTGTATGTCAGCTCCAGGGCTGGACTGGGATTTTTGGCCATGGCAGCCCACCATAATTTTATTCACTAACTAGAAAAAGCGGTCAGAGAGCGCAGACCTCCGCCAAGACAAGGTCTTTGGTATTTTTTGCCCTGAACGGTGCCTTCCAGGCAGCGCTGCCTTCAAGGCACTACTCCACTCAGTTTAGGGTTAGGATGAGGGTTAAGGGGGTTAGGGTTAGGAATAGGGCCAGGGCAATGCCTTTTAGGCTGTGCTGTCTGGAAGGTGCTGTTGGGGGCAAAAAACACCATTGAGCCCAAGGCAACGTGGTCACAGATGGTGACCTGGGTCACCGATCTCCACCAAAATTGAATCAGGTCTTCCTTGTCCCAATACACACTTTGTCTGAAAATCTCATCGAAATCCGTCCTGTACGTTTCGTGTTGTACACAGACAGACACACACACACACACAGACACACACACGAAAAACATAACCTCTGAAAAACAAAACTGGCGAAAATATAACCTCCTTGGCGGAGGTGATAATAACTACATGGCAAGCTAAAATAATAACACTGTAAGTTGGACATATTGCATGGACAGAGAGATTTAATTGGACTAGCCCAAATATCTTTCAAGAATTAAGAGTAAATTATGACAACCCCGGCCCAAAAATGACAGTCGGCCCACCGGGCATTGACCTGTATGCCCTATGGCCAGTTCACGTTGGATTACCTCCACCAAGGGGGTAATGTTTTCTTTGGAATTTGTTGGTCTGTTTGTTAGTAATACCACTAACCACTACCACTAATACCAGCATTAAAAGTAACATGTTGAAAGAATACTTCCAAACAAAATTTCTCTGTATAGGTCACTTCAACAAGTTTCTTCTTCTCTGAGCCCTACTGTGCCGAGTTTCCATGTGCATATGCCTATGTCTCTGTGTACTGTGCTGTATGTACCACACAGAATGATTTATTACATATAAAATCACAAACCAAATATTATTAATGTATCTCTTAGATGTTTTAAGTCTTGAAAGGCAAAAGTGTGTAATACAAAACAGCGTCTTGTCTTAAACACACTTTTCCACCACTCAGTCAGACCCATCGTGATTCCTTATTTTCACACACACACACACACACACACACACACGCTTTCCACATTCCACAAAGCAAGGTCATGATGATTTATAGACCTCTCAGCCTTTTAAAATTAAAATGTCATGTCAAAAACATCTTTTCAGGTTAAAATTGAGCTTTAAATCAATCCTTTGCAGTTCGCTCAAATATGAACTCTATTATGTGCAATACTGACATCATAGGAATTTCCCCCCTGCACTAACAGATGGAGAATCTTGCTACCAAACATTTTTGAAAGTGTTCAATAAATGTAAAGCAAACTTTATTGCACTGAAGAAGGGAGCCTAAAGTAAAAACACCTGTCAGAGCATTGCAGGAATCTCAAAAAGGATCAATTTAATTCTGTTCACCTTATGGACTTTGCCAGGATGCAAGCAGATTTGCAGTATATGGAGTTTATGGGGTAATGAATTGTTCCTCTACAAAATGAACTGATATCATGTGTATGAAAACAATTGTATTGTATGAAAACAATTAAAAAGATACATATGAAGCAGGAATGATCTTCCATGTTTATACCAGTGATGGATTAGTGTCAACTATGCCATGGTACCTACTGCCTCTAGCCTGCCTCTTGGATATCTAGATGGAGTCGGTAAAGTTAACACATTAATACTAGACTACTAAAGGACTAACATCCATGTGTCCTAAGGTTACGGAAATAGAGATGGGTACTGTCTGGTGCTCCAGAAGGACTTGACCTTATGTCAAGACTTACATATTTAGATGAGATATTTCTATGGTGTGAAGAAACTTGTAAGTTTTGTTTTTCATTGAGACAAATTGTAGAACATACACTGCAACACAGCACTTTGCCACATAACCTTGTAACGGTTCAGTATTATGTTTAGTAACGTCTCATTTTTTCAGATTTCTTAATTTCTCATTGGACAATGCAAGGAAAATGACACTACTGTTTTGCTCTTACCAATAGGTGTTGTTATTTGTAGTTTGTCCTTAAATAGCTTAGGAGGCCTGTTTTTTCCCTCTCAGTAGGATATATATAGTTAAAGGGGCTTTGTTTAATTCCTACCATAAAATCATATGCCATACTCCACACTCAAGGGGGCGGTGTTCAGCATAAACCAGAGCCGCAGCCTGTAGAGTTTGGGACTCTTTGCAAAGTCATTTTGTCTACACTATCCAAAGATTAGAAGCCTCTTCCATAATTTCAAAAGATTCTGCAAGAGCCAATGGCACGGCACATCGGTAACAATGAAATTAAGGCTTTCTCCCTTGGAAAAGCCTAGTAAGTGATGTTGTTACCATTTGACTCAGGACATAGGTCAGCCCCATAAGCGCCCAGCCTGCTTCACACACCATTCTCAGAACGTGTTTTCCTTGACGCCAACGAATTTGTGATCAAGATATTCCCAACCTTGATTAGATCTATTGAATGTCCACTTTACAGGTGGGCCAGCACCCTTAAAAGTAATACTGAACCCTGAGTGAAGCTTGCTCCCTGCTACAATTTACACTTTACAGGTGCAAATATGTTACCAGAGTTGGTAGATATTTGAGCCAACTCAGTGGGCCAGTTGACCGCCACTGCACTGACAATCGATTTGATTCAGGCTACTAACAAATCCGCAGCAATAAGAAAAACAAGTAAAATGTCCAAACTGAGAACGTGCTGCACTGACAAAATGTATTAATATCGATTGCCTTTGACAAGGTCTAACTTTACAGATCCGTTCCATTACAACAGAAGCCCCTGTGTTAGCAAACATGCTTGGCATCAGCTTGGCATAGATCTAACCATAGGACGCTAGCATGATGGCCTTTGATCTGATCTTAATTTCAAGCAGACACTTTGTTTCAAGTTAATTGACATATCCACAGGCTGATCCGCCTACTGATGTTACTATCTAGATAACGTTTACGCTTTTCACTTTGCAGTGGTAACGTTAGTCCTAACATTGCAATTCCATCATCAATCTTCATTCATTTGCTCCAGCTTCGATTAATTGTTTTCAAGCTATGTCGATGGTTTTATTCCGGTTTAATCGGTTCTTTTCTTAACTTTTAAGAGTGTGTCCCTGCTCCCATCATTCGTGGTGGGGTTTAGAGAGCGACCAACGGCGGACGAAGTACTCAATTTCTGTACTCAAGTGAAAGTATAGATACACCAGGACAAAAATTACTCCACTGCAAGTGAAAGTTGCCAAGTCAAATGTTTACTTAAGTGAAAGTACAGAAGTACTTGCTTTTAAAAATACTTAAGTACAAAGTATTTCTATACAGTACAGACCAAAAGTTTGGACACACCCCCTCATTCAATGCGATTCATTTATTTCCAGGACAATTTATATTGTAGATTCTCACTAAAGGCATCAAAATTATGAATGAACACATATGAAATTATGTGTTTAACAAAAAAGTGTGAGATTATGACAAACTTTTGGACCTGAACCTGATCAAGATGGTTTGGGGTGAGCTGGACCGCAAAGTGAAGGCAAAAGAGCCGACAAGTTCTTAGCATCTCTGGGAATGAATAACTCTTCAAGACAGTTGGAAAACCATTTCAGGTGACTACCTCTTGAAGCTCATCCAAAAAATAAAAAGAGGACAAAGCACTTATCAAAACAAAAAAAGGATACTTCGATGAAACAAGAATATAAAACATGTTTTCAGTCATCTCACACTTTTTTTTATTAAGTACATAATGTCACGTGTTCATTCATAAGTTTTTTTATTTTGTAGATTGTCACTGAAGGCAACAGTCATGAAAATAAAGTAAATAATTTAATGGGAAAGTGTGTCCAAACTTTTGGTCTGTACTGTATTAATGTGTTATTTAATACCTATTTTGTCATTGATCCGGGTCCACAGACTTAAGATGAAATTACAGTAAATGGAAGGCCATCTTGTTGGAAGGAAAAAGACCATGAATTGTTTTACCAATTTTTTTTTGCACTTTGTCCTATTCACTTTGTCCTATTGATTGTTTTAGTGAGACAACTTTGGTTCTGACCATTTTCAAGTTTCCTTGTCAATCAACACTTAAAAATAAAATTATTTCTGAGTCCTATCCGTTAGACTTGTAAACAATTATGTGGTTTTGAAGCTCAGAAAAATCTCTTGTGCGTTTATTCCCATTTTAGTGATTAGATTTAGTGATTTGTTTAACATGTAGATCTAGATAATAATAATAAAAAGAAATGCAAGGTGAACAGCACAAAGAATTTGCAGCATTATCTACCAGTGCCATCGTGAGTTTGTATTCATTGGTTGACAAAGTTAAGACAACATAAGAGTATGATACAGTATAAGTATAATATAATTATAAAGTCTCAATGTAACTAGTTCATGCTCAATTCCAAATGTAGTGGAGTCAAAAGTACAATATTTGTCTTCAAAATGTAGTGAAGTGAAAGTCATAAGTTTCCAATAAAAAATATACTTAAGTGACGTACAGATACTTAAGTACGTCACTTACGTACTTACATACGTACTTAAGTACAGTAATTGAGTACATTTACTTAAGTATTGTCAGCCTCTGGTGACCAATATGGGTTTTGTTCATGACCGATGCTGATACGGATATGTGCAAGTTAGGGTCAGCTGATGGCTGATTCATGCTGCCGATTCTTAGAGCCGATAATTGAATATTTGCATGCTCATAATAGACTAGATGATAGAAAAGTTCTCAACTTTACAAAAAAATTAACACAAATTAATTTCCATTTTAGTTGCAATCATTTATCTAATTCCATTAGCATTCATAAGTCAGAAGTCATACTACACCTGCCATAATCAACATAGCCTATGCATGAAATTTGCCCTTGCCCCTTTAAGACAAAAAGTAATTAAATAAAGTTGTTACATATCACTTTAGCTAGAGCGGTAGAGAAACCATCTAAGTAATCTATCTATGATTGTTGCAAAAACAGCTGTGACATCTTAACTACATGCAAGACAAACTTTGACTGATATGTGTAGTTGAAAGGTTTGATAATAGCACCAAAATAAGTACTGAATTAGCATTGAAACAGTTTGCATTGGAGACCAGAAGTTAGGCTACTCTCTGATCTGCCGTATTGTAGCCCAATCCATTGGAATTTGAAACGGGATCATTGAGACTTTACCATTACCAAACAAACAAAACTACTCCAGTTAGATTCATTTTCTGAGAGGTTTCACCATGGTTTTACAAGCTGTATTAAACCATATAGCATGGTATATCTTGAAATAGGCTAGTAGCCTAATTGAAACCGCTCAGGAACATACTGAGCCAAGTTGGAGGCCTACACTTTTTAAAGGGCAACTTTAAACCATATAGGTTTCCTTGAACAGAGAATAATCACTTACAACTAGCACAATGGGGCAGATTTTTAAACTGTGTTTTCAGCATCTAAACATGCTCCAAATATCACCCCAAAAGCTACTTAACATCATCAGACACATTACAACACATCACTGTAGTGTTCCTGACTACAAATGTCTGACAAAGTGGTTAAAATAGTGTTTTTATGCAGTGTTTACAAAACCGTTTTGTAAACAAACAATGTTTGGCTCATTTTGATGGTCTAAGTCTAAATGATTTAATGGTCTCAGTCTCATAAAGAAATAGCTTAGTCCTAATATGTTTATCAGGAATCTAGGATTCCTGGTCTTTTCAGGATAGCTTCCCCCATCTCTGCATCGACCATTTGGCATTGTCTTTTATCAGTAAGAGCAACACAAA
>JAODXP020000006.1:18212578-18301513 GCA_027497455.2 Sardinella longiceps | reverse complement strand
TGTAAGTTTGTGTCATTGTTCATGTTTGATGTTGAGTGTATTTCCAAGCAGTTATTTCGTAGTATTGTGAAGTTAAGTCAATATTTCTAAGCTCATTTAGTAGCCCCCTGATCTACAGTAGTTCACCTTGCGGTAACTACCGCAGATGTTTTCTCTCTCTGTTTAAGATTATCCTCGCAGTGTTGCGTGTCCGTATTAAGCACTTTACACTACCAAATCTGTAATTGTCTTGCTTAGTGGGCATATTCCTTGTACTTGAAGCTACAGTAAGTCCAGTAGCATTGTTACTCTGTTACCTGGCCCATGCCATCTGTCCTGTTACACCGCTGCATGTAGGCAGCGTGAGCTCTTAAAGGAGCCATTGTCCAATTCATGTAGGCTGCGTGCAGCAGTAACAGTATTGTAACAGTAATTATGTAGACATTGCTACTATTCCTTTGTTTTACTTATTTGCATTATAGCACCGAAGCAATGCACTTTGTTTAGTAATTTTACCTCTGTAGTCATACTATGTGTATGCAGTCACTTACTTATTGGCTATTTAAGAAGCCTTTGTTTATCCTAATATCATTCAATGCATTGCCAGCTGCTACTGTTAATTCACTTAGACACTTATTGTGTTATTGTGTGATACTGTGATTTAGAGATATAGCACTTAATGTTGTATTTTTGTGTTTATTTATATTTTATAGAAACCACGGGTTTCAACATAGACAAAGACTTTGAGTGGCATGTGTGTGCAATAAACAACATTTTGGATCATCCTTCTGGTTCTTACTGGACTCCCTGAGGCGATTGCTGCCATAGCTCCCACCAACTCAATACAGTCCTTTAAGTTTCATCCCATCACATCACCTATTTAACAGATCGCTACAAATGATGCCAATGGCCGGAATGCCAGACGGATTCGTGGAGGGAGATGATTATGGATTGGAGTAGGAAGGCAAAGCCAGGCTATGGTTGATATTTCTTGACTGAAAAATCTGAAGCAGAGCTGAAATACTTTTTAAAGTAAAGTGATGCTTAGTTTATGATTTAAGTGATGCCTATAGTTTATGATTTATGATAAGATAATTGGTTAATCAGTGTTGAGCACACGTCTCAGAATCGCTGATCTGATTGGTTGTAGCTCTGTCCAGTAGCAGACAGAACAGACACACCTGGATCCTGCCCCAGGGAACTCAGCTCCAATGGCTGATTAGCCATTTACTCCTGGTGATAGCCAGGCTCCAATAAGGTCCATTATGGCAAAGAGAAGACTCACTCAAATGATAAATGTTGTTGAGATTTTATTGGTATAAATGGTGGTGGTCCAGACAAATAGATGGTGAATGATGAGGGAAAGGTTACTGGAGTTGCAGCCAATGGTTAAAGGTAAATAAAATTAAAAGATGTTTTGCTCTTGAAATTATACATGCCTGCTACCATGGCAGCTAATTCATTGAAAGCATCATCAATGTAATGACATTGCTGTGCTAGGAATTAAGTGGAAGGAAGGTTTCTTTAGTAAGATAATATATTTGTCTAAAGCAGTAAGTTCCCCATCAGCTCTTACTGTAATGCTGTCAGACGGCTTCATATGACCCTAACATTAATAATTCCATGAACTATTTTATGGTAAACTAGAAGGAAATAAGTTTGGCAGAGCTTACCTTCCCAAAATAGATTTCTAACTATATTCCACAAAATGCACTGTTTCACTAATCCTTTCAACATCTTTATGAAAGACACTCTCTTTCACAAAAGTACTGCTTCTCTTACACATCTTTTGTTTGATATAGGCATGCATAGAAATTGGCTAAATGTGGTGGGGAGTCGATTCTAATCGAACTGTAAAAATTATTCCCCTGCATAGACAAGCATATTTTATATCATTTGTATCTTTTGTTATGGACTGAGGCACTAAACATTTTGTAGATTGCTTTTAATCATATTAACATTTCTTCGACTTCCATAAATCTCAGAAAAATAGATAGACATTCATCCCTTCTTTCTTCCATTTTGGAAAGACTCTAGTTGATAACTGGTTTTGCCATACACAGAGCTTAATGAAAGCATGGGCCTTTCTTTCATCTTCTATTTTGGCTCTGTTCCGTTTTGAATTACTAAATCTATTAAATGTGACCTGGACTTGACAGATATTTTGTTAAGTTCCCCTGGTAATCTCTAGCCTCTCAAAATGAATTCCTCCACACTAACCCATTGTTACTGGACACATTCAAATGTTTTACTTAAATGTGGCATAGCCATAATAAACTCTACAGATGAATAAAGAATAAATAATAATTTTGTGTATGCAGTTATACAATTTCTGATCACATTAATCACAACACATATTGCGATCAGGAATTAATGATTCAGTTGGCAACTAAATTATGTTAGATTATGTTTTCAGAATTTCACATGGAATTTGAAGTGAAGATGTTGCTTTCACAGTCGTCTTGTCATAACAGTCATAGCCATCTGTGCCAAAATAATGCTAATCTGTATAGTGTACAATTAGTAGATCTTAATATTATAGCTCATAGGGCCTATGCATGTGTGTGTGTGTGTGTGTGTGTGTGTGTGTGTGTGTGTGTGTGTGTGTGTGTGTGTGTGTGTGTGTGCATGCATGAGTGTACACAGGTCTATATATTCTGTGTGTGTATATATATATATATATATATATATATATATATATATATATATATATATATATATATATATTTAAATGCTTCAACATCTCAACATTGAATGCTCTTTAACCACAAGAAGAGACAAAATTCTGAATTGCATTTTAAAATTTCAAAATTATTTTATTTCTGTACCTTTTCCGTTTGGGAATATCAAAATGATACGTTATTAGATGACAAAATAAAATCAGTGAAAAATTAAATAATATTTATTGTTACATGATAACATAATAGGCCTATATAATAATTAAATAATACAACTTGGCCATGCATGACAAAAAAAATGGAATGAAGTAAATTGACATGCTATATCTAATGCATGTGCAATTGCTCACATTACTCCCGGGATTACTCATTACTGGCATTTTGTACAGAATTTCAAACAAATTGTAAAATCCATTAGTCAATATGTAAGTATAAATTCATCATTGCACTTGCATGGAAAATAAACAGGAAACCAGTTAATTCAATGTAATGTGCATCGTAGTCTATTTGAAATCCTGCCAGTTGGTTTGCTGTTTGACACATTGCTTAAATGTAACCCTCCCTGAAGTTTATTATGTGTATTTAATTAGGCCTATCCCTTACTTTTGTTTGTCAGTGAAAAAAATGGTGAGTAATTCTATGTTAACAGACAGATATTTTTAAAATAACAGTCAGAGCTAGAGGGCAAGCATCCACTTTAGCCTGATCCTCTAAGCCTAGACTGCTGTCTTCTACCTAATAAAGCCCAGCAGCTTCTGTCTCCATGGTGATACACCACTTTACCAACACCCGTTTCAACCAACATTAGTTGGCAGCAATTCAAACTGGCACAGGACAATGACATCTCAGAACATTATTTTGCTCCACCGTATTTACCCTACTTTTGGTATAATCCTGTTTAAACAGCTTTTTTTTTTTTTTTTTTTTTTTTGCTTTTAGATAGATGAGTGCAACTTATGATGTCATTGAACCATATCAAATATGACAGGTGTAAATACTTGTTTGATTGAAGTAGAACATGGGCAGAAGAAAAGAAGAAAAGAAATATAGTAGTCTGGAGGGCATGGAAAACTATAACTATGATGGCAGACTCTTTTCTAGAGATTCAGTGAAACTTGTGAGAGCAGCCTTCTCTAGCAATTAGAGGGAGCTGAATTGAAAACACTCTATTAATTAAAGGGGGTTGGGGGTTTGCAGATTAAACTGATTCCTGAAATTGGTTTTTACCATATAGCCTATATTTTTATTTTCTAAATCCATGTTGTGACAGAATAATAGTACCATTTTATAAAGCCACTTAAATGAACTATGAGCATCTAAGGTGGAAACTAACCCAGAACCAGGTTTTTCACTCACTGTGTCTTCTGGTAGTGAGCCTGCCATACCATTGTCCCTTAACCCTCCCCCTCTAAATCTGGCCTTTTCTTGCAAGAGGGAAGATTATGGTATTATATAAATAATTTGTATGATAATTCATTACAGGGCCATCGTTTTAAACTTTAATTGGTCTAAATGAAGAGACATTTCACACCATTTAGATAAAAAGAAAAAGGAGGCCAGAGTAATGAAAAGAGGGCTGGCTATCAGACTTCAGAGGCTTGCTCTAAATGAAAATGTAATTGCAGGCGGAATAGTACAAGAGGAACAAACCAGGCACTGCAGATCCGCTGGTATCTTCAGACAGCCGTGTGAAAGCTAATGACTGAACAATTTGGAACATTTACTTACCCCAAAGACTCTCATTAAGTCAATCACAGGCTAAGCTGAGACCCACTCACAGCGATGGTGTGAGGCCTGTGCATTCATTTCAACATCAATGAGGAAGGTCTGGCTCACTCTTTTTCAGACAAAAATATCATCCGAGTAATTTATTCTGGATCTTTGAAGGGATAATGGTCAATTATTTGTTTATAACACTGCTTAAATTTTCATTAGATAGATTAATGGAATATCATGTACTGTCAACACTGGACCGAGGAGTGCTGCGTCAGAGATAAACGTGAGGATAGATGATGTTGCTCAGTTTGTAAATTGGTTTTCCTCGCCTTTTCCTCAGTCCTTGTCCGCATGGAAATGTAAGACGTTTCCTGGGGGGAAGGGGGCTAAATGAACAGGAAAATGTGAAATAGGCACACAGTGATGTGTGCAGTGACCCTATTCATGTTATGAACTTTGTCGAGCAATGCAAAGTTCAACTCTCTGTTAACCAGTCAATCTTTAAGTGATATTACATTGAGGCTTTTGAGAGGGGACATTTTTGGTTCAATTTAGTGGATCCATTTTACTAATTTCATTATTCCTGTAGAATTTCAATCTTCCTGTAGTAATAATGCTTTTGTTTTTACTAAAAGCCTTTAGAAAATGTAAAGGGCTGTAAACTGCCATTTTGTTTACATCTAGCCTACATTCTCTCTGTGTAAAATGAAATATCACCTGGTTGAGTTGAAGCAAAAATAACCCTTTTGTTCAACCTTTCTCAGCTGCTACAACCTCTGCACAGCATAAATCAGGAGGACAACACAAAGGGCTAGTACTTGAAATGTGAAAGAAAAGGAAAACAATCAGAGAAGTGAGGAAAAATAAGTGGAAAAATATGATGGACTCTATGTGCAACAATTGATACACATGATCACCACCACTTTCTTCCAAGAATGGACATAAATTCCAAATAAATCCATCCACATTTCTCCACAACTGCTTCCATGAATCCTTGTGACGTTTATGTAAGGGATAGCAGCCGACGAGGTGACCGGATTCTTGTGACGTTTACATAAAGGATAGCGGCCGACAAGGTGACCGGTCCGATGAAAATAATGGCGAGGTGGACGTGTAGACAAAATTCTAAACTTTCACAAGTCCCAAGGCTATATGCAGTAGTCTAATGGGAGCCCCGTAAGGCCCCATAATAGACCCGGAAATGTCGTCAGTAAGAGTCATACAATGGGTTTCAATGAGCGTGCAAGTGCAATATTACCTCACACATCCAGATCACTAATTTGAAAGTACTAAAGTGCTTGACATAGCTTGATACTTCAGTCATAACATCCTTAGAGTCCTCACACATGGAATATCTGTTGTATCTTTGAATATGAACTAGGTGCTGCTTAGGCCTTCTTTCATACTTGAACTTGTATAGTGACAGAATTTTCTCAAAATATATCCTCCTTTTAACACTTTGAGATGATAAATGTTTTCCTGTCCACTCTCTGCCAGACATGCACCTTTACAGACGGTCCATATAACACACAACTGGTAGAGAGCTCAATATAGTGAGAAAATCATCTCAAAGTATAGTCTACTGTATTATATTTTGTGAATAAACAAAATAAATCTAAAATCTAAAAAAAATAGTCCTGTTTGTGGCCATAGAAAGTTTGCAGAATAATCTGGCTCTAATAGTCCCTTCTAAGAGCCCCTGCGACAGACCCTCCCTTAATGGCACAGACAAAAACTAACTCTACAGAACTGCTACTCCCACTTATGACTTTTACATTTGCTATTGTGATGTATCACTAAACTACTGACTGTACTTGTACTTGTACAGTTGCGTTGAGCCCAGTGGTGGGAATCTGCCTAAGAGAATTACTACAAATAGAGTTTTTCCTTGGCCCTGTTACTCAAGGGTGCTACTCATATTGTCTGTAAAGCCTCGCAGGGCAATTGTATTGTACAAGTAGCCTATGTGGTGATCTACAAATAAAATTGATTTTAATTTAATTTAATTTGAGTCTCATAGTCTCAAAGCTGATAACATAGGGCCAAAGGGAAATAAAGCTCCCAGTTTATCTGGGAGTGCATTTGTGATATGCCTATATTTGTGAGATTTGATCATCATACCAGGGATGCATAAAATTTAGCCTTATGAGTTAGTGTCAACCAATGCTTATGTAATATACAAAGTATTAGTCAAGTGATTGTCTATTATTGATTGATAAGGGGATATTTTATTGTTTTCTGTATTTGTCATCCCTTGGAGTATTGAATGCTCACAATGGCTATTTATTTGTTTGATTGTTTATCAAAGCAGAAATTTCAGTTACAATAGCGTAGAAGCTACATTTATTGTAACAAACACTAAGTCTGACACATTTTGGCATGACATGTAGCAGTATAGGGATCATTAGGCTATGGAAACAGATTAGCTGTGTTGATAAAGGATGTGACTGAGCCAGCTATGAAGTACATATTTTGTTGGAACAAGAATTGAGAGAAACCAAAACATTTTCTTCTTATTAAGCAAATCTCATATGGGTTCCATCTCCCATTCTAGTTAGGTCAGAGTCATTGAATACCTTACTGAATGTGTAAAACGTTATGTCCAGCCTGTGGCCTGCGATTAGGAGCAACCTGTAGTGATACACCACAGGCAGCAACAAATTTACTGATTATATTTTGTTGCTATCTGCTCACCTCAACTCAAACATAAAATAGGACTCTGCACAGAGTGTGTGTGGGTGGGGGTGGGGGGGTTAATCTGGAACTGGCTTGAAAAAATACTGAAAGTGGTCTGAAATAAATGAAGAGGATTAGATGCTTTGGAAGTGTATGCCCCATGCTGGCAGAATCTCTGTCCTCTCTGTTTGATAATATTTTCATTAGGGATCATAATCCAATCGGTACATACAAAAAAACACTATTTGAAGTGTATGGTTATTCCACCTCAAATATACTATATAATTATTCAGAGGGAGCATTTTCCTCACAGTAAACAACAATAATGACTTTGGAAGAGTCATAATTGTGAAAGCATGCACTCAATTCTTAACCCCTGGAAAGAAAATCTTTGATCAGCTAAGCTGAAATGACTAAGATAAGTGGGAGCAACAACTCATTGTGTGACTACATGACCTACCTGGTATTACTGTTTTCTTGCTAGGTTCTTGGTGGTAAATAGAAGCCAGTCCTACTCAATTTTCCACCTCACCCTCAATTCTTCCCTATCCACACCCTCCATAACCCCTCCCCTTATCAGTTCCCCACTCTCTGATAGATCTCTGTCACTTTAATCCACTGAGTCTGCTGCTGGTTAACAAGGAAATCCTATGTCAATTATCACCAACCACTTCCTGCTGAGAGAGCAATGGGGTATCAAAAGGAGCCAAGAGCCTTTCTCACCAGAGAGGAGCAGCAGGCCTAATTAAATGCTTCTTGTGTTCTGTTGGCAACTGCTGGTCTGAGTGACAGATAGCTTGCTTAACGATAACCCCCACCTTTTCCAGCGATTGTTTAGATTAGAAAGCAAAGGCCACTTAAGAAGCCATTAGGGTGCCGGACAGTGATGTCATTGACAAAGACATCAATGCACACCAGTTTAAGAATAATGGCTGAATGGCTCATATAAGAATATGTATAAAATGAATGAATCAATGTATTACAGTGGATAGTTACAGTTATATTTTGCAAACATGAAGAGGTTGGTATCTCAGTTAATGCCTAAGGCTAATTTAATATTAGCCTTCAATATTGAGTAATCATCATCATCAATCATCATCATTTATAGCATTTCAAAGAAATTGGTGTAGGGTCTTCAGTATTATGAAGAACCGAAAACAAAAAGAGAATGTTTTCTATTTCTGAACAACTTGCTTTCACAAAGTAATGTGCACATACAGTATTGTATTTTAGTTAATATGGGCTCCCAATTGAATGTAACTATTGCTGAGATTTGTCATTTGTGTCAGCTTTGGCATTACAGCTGTTCTACTTGATGGTAGAACAAAACCTGAATGAACCTGGGAAGGGAGCTCTCTTCAGTAGGAAGTCATATGTACAGTGATGCAGGCTAACCCACCAGAATCACCAGTCATGCTGGTAGATGTGATCACTTTATGATACACATTAAATGGCTTTGATTATCAAACATGGTGACAAGAAAAAAAGTAGAAAACATAATGGAAAATAGTATTTAGAATATTTTCATGCATTTTTCACATTGATCACATCCATTTCTTCTTATCAGAACTATGGTGACTTTTAAATACAAATATACTTTTTTTGCAAGACAGCAGTGGTAGAAAGTTAAGAATAGGGTGCTCCATTCAGCAGCATTGCTCCATTCACCGATATTGTTCTCAACAGTCAAATACTTTTGTAGGGAACCTGATGAAATGTGCTATGTTGAAACTTCTTTGTGTTTAAAAAAATAGCCAGTTGGTTGTGTCTTCCCTAGTGCCTGACATTGGTTTTTGCTTTTACAACCAACAAGTGTACAATCAAAATAAATAAATAAAAAGAATAGCTCCCAATGTCATTTTAAAGTTCGACTCATGCCCATGCAGAAAAACAGCCTTGCAAGTATGAGTTTGTTAGTTTGTTTAGGCTCTCATGAGTTCACAAACATTTATTTGTAGTATATACACTTGTTTCTAGTTTTAGCAATATGTATACCCTATAACATGTTTGGCAAGGGTCTCCAAGAGAAACAAATGTGGCCTCAACAAATGGAAGTACTAACTTTTGCAAATATTCGTGGGCAATCCTGCCCATCCACCAACTCCCATGTTCACCGAAATTCCTAGGAGGCTTTAATGGGTCAGTTTTGAGTGTCCAGCAGTCCATCAGTATTCACATAGAAAGGATATGTGGGTCAGCATAAAGAATAAAGAAAACAATACATTGGATTACCAGTGACGTCAAGGAACTCCATAGTGAGAAATGGGTGTTGAAGGAAGGAGATCAGACAGGGGTGAAGTATGTACTGGGGAACTTAGTTGGGCTAACAGAGGGTTAAAGAGGCAATGCAAAGGAAGCATAAAGCTGCAAGAGAATAACCTGGAGTGTAGGAAGCGCAAAACAGCTGCCAAAGAGGCATGGCAGACAGAAATGTGGCGTGAGCAAACCAGTCCAACCACTTCTCCAGCAGGTTTGATTACTCTTCTGCTGCTGCTGCTGCTGTCTCTGCCACTGCCATTGCCAGAGCAACCCCCAAAACCTCCCCCACCAGTCTGCAAAACTACACCCCCACCGACTCCGCGCCTGCTAACTGCTGCTGACTATCCACTGCACAGACACCCCTCCCCCTTACTTAGCTCAGCCACCAGACACTGCCTGGGCCTTCCTTCCCAACCCCCACAATCACCACAGCATGGCTGCATGGGCCTCATTTACAATGCATATGCATACACCACTTTCTACTCCTTCAACTTTAGGAGAAATGAAGAGGGAACCTGCTCCACCACACAAACTCTGGAGAAAGGACACTCTGAGATGGCAGAAAATTGAAACACAAAAAAACGGTGTGGAATTTATATTGCAATCAAAGGCTTAAACATTTTTTTTTATATATAAACTGAATTGTAAGATTAGAATTTGTTACATGTTTGTTTTTTTATTATTTATTTGGCATAGACAATTCATATTAATAAAAATAACATGCAAATGTGCCACTATTAATAGTGATGCACTCTACAGAAAAGGCAGAGACGACTCTTTGCTGAGGACAGTGTGGTCCTTCAGCATCTGCAGCAAACCTCTGGTCAGCTTGTCATTACCAGCTTCCTCTTGAGAGGCAGCACAAAGAGAGAAGGAGAAATGCTGAGTGACTCTCCAGCCTGCTCTGCTGCAGAAGGCTAGCTCTGTTGCTGCACTGAACTGGAGTACTTGACATCAGTCACAGAGAAGAGGACCCAGAGCAAGCTGCAGTAGTCAATAATGGACAATGAATAATGGACCATTTCATTCACAGCACATTTACCAGACAGAGGATATATTGGCAGACCTCAGTCGTTACGCTCAACAGACAGGTTGTCACCTTTGTCCCCAGGGTCAATCAGCTGTTTAACTTGTCACAGGTAAAGCAAGGGGTGAAATAGATTTTATGAATCTGCTTAACACTGCCCCTGCCTCATCATACCACATACTTAGACAGTTTCTTCTACTGCCATTAGGAGCCACCAAGACCTTTTTTCTTCCTTTTTTGACCCTATTACATGTAAAATTCAAATTGCACAAGTCAGCTATCTTTGCACTGTCATAGTTGCAGTTTTGTTGTATTTTTATGTCATAATTTGTTTACATAGATAGGCTTAAAGCCCATCCATTCTCTCTGTTCAATCATCAATTACTGTCAGTGATGGTAACAGAGAATAAGAACAGATACTGTATTAGAAAAGTAACAAAGTTTTTTAACCAATTTCATTATCCTTCATTGTCACCAGGTCAATACCTACATATTGTAACCTTTGATTCATATTGTTTTTGTTTGTTTGTTTTTTAAAGGATTGATTTGAGGGAATGAATTTTAGCAATGGAACTTATGTGCTGACCATAATGTAACAGGTAGCTTAAATTGTGTCTATACATTTTCTGACATGTTCTCTGTTATGTCCCAATGCTTCACTGATTCAGTTACATGATACAGCAAATCAGTTTGTCAGGGAAAATAATCTGTCAGTTTGTTTGCTGTTTTTTATTTGTTTTTCTTCATTTAATTGTCTTCTCATTAAACTAACTGGAATGGTGCAAGAAGTAAGCTAATAAAAAGAGTCTGCCGTGTGTGCCACTGGACCTGGCCTTCCAGACAGATGAGGAATTATAAATGCCTATTAGTGGAGCACCTTTGCTGAAAAGCCATTCACCATCTTCCTCCCCAAGCCATGACCTCTAGCAAAAGCCTGTCTATCCCTCTCTCTCCCTGCCTAAAACATTTGCACTCCCTTATTTCCTCCGCACATAGTTTACACTGTCCCTCTGACCCAAGTGGAGCAAAGGGAGTCATTATTATGGTCATTAACTTCTAACTTCAACCCCATGTAACTCAACCTTGTGTTTACTGCAGGGTTGAGTGTTTATCTATTCTCACACATATTTAAACGCAGTATCAGTCAATAGCCCACCCCTGGGTTTGATTTTGGTTATGGTTTTAGATGACATCAAGTTAAGTAACTGACAGCCGTCACCATTTTCTAAATCCCATCATTTTATAGTGACTATTACACATACAGTTTAACTATGAGTGTAATTTAGTAGCCTACTTACACAGGTTTTCTAAAAAATGAATTAAACTAAATATTTACTGGATTTCTTCTGCAATCTTAAATTAATGATCATTAAAAGCGTATTCAGGGTTAGTCAAAATACTACAGTTGTTTGGTTAATGGTTCAAGAGAAAATAACTGGCTGCTTCTGGAAGTAGAAAAAGATAGTATGTACTCTACGGATAGGGATTTTACTTGAACTTGACTTGTCTGCAGTTAACATGTTAAAGCCATAGAGGAAAATGATCCATCAAAACTTATTTTAAAGCACTATGAATGTCAGACTGTGTTGCTGGTCTTAATTGAAATGCAACTGGCTGCCTTCCAAAACATTGTAGCACAGCTGGTGATGGTAGGATGTTTTATGGTGATGGTAACAACACCTGTTAAATATTATTATTCCCCTTTATGGTATATTTCACATTCCTGATGTCAGGTTACCCTTTGATTTATCCATCTTGAGACAAGTAGAGATAAAAATGCTTTAAATTCTCTAATATAAATATCACACACTTGAGGCCTTCCCACATGCTGAATGAGGGCAACATTTGTATTCATACTGAGCAATGGTACTGAACAGAGACAACTTTGGGAATCACTGTAATTATTTACAGCTGTCCTCTTGAGGTTTGTCATCTGTGAGTGATTCCAGGTTAGGGACTGAGCTATTTCATGTGTGAAAGATGCTTTTCATACAGAGAAGCTTTGCTGGAAGTCCACTTGCTTTAGACAAGGATATAATTGGTAAAGGCTAAATATATCTGTGTTCTAGTTCTTAAACATGCTGATGTCATGATTAACACTGTGACCACATGCATGCTATACTAAATAATTATTCTGTTGCGGTGGTGTTTTCCTTCATTGTTATTCTATTTGATGAACAAAGAAGCATTGACCAAAAATTGATAAGGAGTAAAATGTATTTTATTTTATTCATTGTTTACGATCCCCTCCCATTCACAGAAGGAGTGGATATAAAATGGGGTCACCCATCCCCCTGCATCAACCTTGCCATAACCCCAGGCTCCTGAACTCACTTGTACATTTTAGGCCTTGATAATAAACCAACATCTGCAAAACTTACAAGTGCTTTACTAGAGTTAATTGAGTAAATTGAAGCAAGCTGCGGCACAGTGGTGATCTATGAGCCCCGGTGCTAGGCCCAGAAGGGAGACAACAGATTTACTGCCGAAGACAGTGGGCGGCCTTTTGTTCCGTCCCTGGTTCATGGGAAGTTTGAGGTCAGAAAGGATTAAAATATCTCAGTGAACAAATAGAGTAATTTGAGTGTAATATAAGTACCTCTGTGCCAGTTTCTAAAGGGGCTTCATTTGTGATTTATTCAATTTAAAGTCCCCAGGACATATTTCATCTCACTCTGCACAAACTGCACAAGGTCCATACTCTGGCAATGGTGGTTCTATACTATATCTTATACATTAATTTCAATTAAGTTTAATAACTCATTGGAGAAAAAATAAAGGTAAGATTTTTGCATTGCATATTATGAAATGCATTTATAACTTCTGACCAAACACTAGAAGGATTTTCATGCTTCTTGGTGTCTTCAGTGCAAGAGGTGTTTTTAAAGATGCACACTGCTTGATTAGACTTTTGTTCATTATCATTTTGGCAAGAAACAAGGAACAACAATCTTCAGCAGTACCCTCAAATATACCTTTCTATGTTTCATATTTTCTTTGAAATTTTGATGCATTCCTCAACCAAGTAACCTGATAGGTTTGAATGTTCTATCATCTGGCTGAAACATTCTGGTATGTTCTCACTTTGCAGTATAGTGTCAGCCTTGATGTCTGGTGTCATAGAAAATTGCAAACAGATAACAAGATGTTTCATTTACAGTGTGTAGTACTTTGCATGGAAAGCATGTAATTTGGGGCCACAGGTGGTTATCCTGTAGAGTGGCATGAGTCCATCTGTTTTCCAGCACGGAGTAGTATGCATTGCATTGAGCTTACTCTCTATGGCTGAGAAAGTTGTGATATTAGTTATATCCGTTTTTGTCAGAAGTGTAGTGTTTTTTCAGTGGATGCACGCAATACAATGTTATAAAGAATGCCTAATGTGCAGAATTATTTGCAGAATTTGCTTTCACAGCAAGTGACTGACCATACCTATTTTGGATGAACAACAAGACAGTGCACGTGTCTAAAGCACTTCTGCTCATCCGTTTCATCAGTCCACAATATGATTACAAACTGTGACATTGTGCACATAAAGTTGTTGTGTTTATCATGTATTTGTGTTCTACTTTAACAAAATAACTTCTCTTCTATCTCTTTACTATTTTGGTATTATTTTGGACTATTTTGGACTCTTGACAAACATTCCACATCTCTGCTTGGGAACCTTCTGTAGCAGCTAAAACATTATCATACTCCCCTTCAGCCACAATACTGCAGAGATCACACATGGAGGAAGGGAGGGGGAAGGGGCAGAAAGCCAAACTCGTTTTCTGCTTGATGGGTTGGAAGTAGAGAATGTGCCTTCACAAGGTAAATGATTAAGGTGAGTGTGTGGGGGGCTTGACTGCACTGCCATTATGCACTTCAAAGGCTCACCCCGTCAGGTTCAATGAAAAGCAAATGTGTTGCCCTGCTGCTCAAATACCTCAAATGTTTTAGCAGGTGCAAGCAATGAGGGTGGAGGGCAGAGGCTGTGACTGCACCTTGCTAGGGAGATCCTGGAGTCCTGCCCTTTGGTGAGATATGGGAGGGAGCTGACAGTGCAAGGGGTCATATCCAGCCTCTGCCATCTATCAGCACTGTGGTCAGATGGCAGTTTTCTGGCCTATGTTTAAGGCCAAGAAGAGGTCACACGAGTGTGTATCAAGGAGTAAACCTACAGCCATTATTTCATGTATACCGCTAATCTATAATAATATCATGCCTTTAAGCTATGCCACTAGAACATTGTGACGCTATCACAATGTATCTTAAATCATATAATTTTGAGATTGATCATTGGCAATAATATAAAAAGATATTCAACTTCCAGCGAATGCTAGAAACTTTTAAAACGCAATCCTTTACCAAGTGTAACAATGTACACAATTATTACCTGTGGTATTTTAGGGGACATGCCACTAGCCTATTTGATGAATTATCTCCCCTAGAATTAGATAGCCTGCATGCAGCCAATGTCTCAGTCTTAGTAGCTTAGCTTAGCTTAGCATATTTCCTATCCTAATCATTTGAAGACACTAGCACTGTTTCTAAAAGGGTCACATTTATTTTCTCTAAGTCTCTAAATCTGGCAGTTTTCTAGGCAGATATGACACGATTCTCCTGGAACAATTACTCTGGTGTAGTAATCAAGGATCGTTGCAGCTAATTGTGTACCTTGGTAATCTTGTCTTTAACCAAAACTCTCTTTCGTGTACTCATGTTCAAATAGATTGCCTACTGCATGGTTCTGCACATTTTCTACGCAGTAAATCTTCTGAACAGTTTGTCACAAATGACACATCAATCAATCACACATCAATGCACACTCCCTGGAGTCACATTGGTTTTATTGACCAAAGCCACTGGGTGACATGGGTGATAAAGCCTTCTGTAACTGTACATTGGGTAACATCAACATTCCTTGATTATTTCACACAGTCATACTGTATTTGTAGTCAATTTTTTGTTTGTCTTTGTGCATATTGTAACTCCATGTGTCAACTTACATGTAGATATCACAGTTAAGTGGTCACTTTCAGGAGCAATGCTAATGACCTCAGGATTCAAGGAACTAAACAAGCAAACCATAAATCCTTAAAGAGCAGGGTGAAATTTGATATAAATTAATATAAAAACATTTAGGAATGAATAAATGTCAGGAAAATCATTTGATAAAGGATGTTCGGTAACACTTTGCGGTAAGGGTACATGAATTATCATGAATTCATGCATGATTTCATTCATGATTCATGCATTACTTCATCTCTGAATATCTAATACTAGGTATTAGCATGAATTCATTGTTTATCATTAATGACCTCCTGCTGAAATAGCAGATGATCTTAAGCATTAATTACTCTGGGTACATCATCATGAGTCATGACTAATTACACATGATCATGATGTTTTTGTTCAAAAGAATTTGATATAATTTGATATAATAAAAGTACTTATTTAGCCTACTTTGGTAGCCTGGCGAATGCCAAACTAAAATCACAAGTGATGTTTAGTCTGGAGACCTACCTATTACATTTCTCGTAGCGGAAACATCGCTTACGATTGTCCAGAGCCGTTTATTGGGCGCTACGAATGTCTATCATAGCGTCTGTACATACCTCGGAGCCAATACCAGAGCCACCACGTGACGTAAAATGAAATTTAGACTGTACCTTCAGAAAGTTCACAAAGGATATCTGCATGCTAATATCATACCTTAACCACTTTACTGTAATTGCAAGCCTATTGGTAGCTAAGCGGCTAATAGCATCATATTTCTGAATTCTGGGGTCGTACGGTGGTGGACTAAAAAGTGACAAGTTCGAACTTGTCCGAAAAGTTCGAACTCGCATCATGTTTTATTACACGTCTCTTTATAATGTTGTAGAATGCTCCATTCACTTCAATGGGACTTCCCAACGTTCTACGGATACTTCTTAATAACGCACTGTTGCTAAGTATAACAGACCACTGTCAAGCAAAACAGAACCAATCAGCTGATCTGTACGTTAATAGAATACTTTATCATGTGATAAAGTAGTATTCTGTAAAGAAACTAACATGTCGGGATGTGTTGCATCATTCTGTCGGGAGATATTCCACGATAATGACCACCTCACAGAATGTTATCCCTTACTTCACTTATTTTTAAAGTGACATTCCACCATTTTGGGAAATATGCTCATTTTCCACCTCCCTTTGAGTTAAACAGTTGAGTTGTATCTCTCTCCAGTCCATCCAGCCGTTCTCTGCCTCTGGCAGTAGGACTTTTAGCTGTAGCTTAGCATAGATCATTGAATCAGATTAGACCAGTAGCACATCTCATATTGTCTCTCCTACAGGTCTCCTACTGTCTTGTTCAAAAGTGACTATAAATTCTGGTAGTTTTGCTGACTTCTGTAGTTGGAAAGTGTACTAAGAAAAACAATGTGATATTCTAGCCTGCTATGGCATGGACCTAATCTCATTCAACATATGAGGGGACTATTCTTGTCATATCAGCCCAGAAAATCAACAACTTTCATTTTTGGTTGGTTTTTGGACTAATTGCAACTACGGAAGAGTCAGGTGTAAATTTTGGACAATCTCAGAATTCTTAGTCACTTTGACAAGTTTATAACAGGAGAGAGGCTAACAGCCTAATTTGATTTAATGATCTATGCTAAGCTTGAGCTAAAAGTCCTACCATCATATTCAGAGAACGGCTGGGTGAACTGAAGAAAGGTACAACTCAGTTGTTTAACTTGAGGAGAGGGGGAAAATAAGGATATTCCCCCAAATGGTGGAATGTTGCTTTAAGACAAAATCACAGTGATATTCTCCTTTAAAAAAGACCATCACACCTAAACTGCAACTAATTAATGAAATCCTTCTAAATAAAAAAAAATGTTAAGTCACCTATGGAACAAACAGGACAGAGAAAACAACTTCCAATCATTTTAATCAACCAGTAAAAATGATTACATGGTGATATGTCTATCAAACCCAACTGCCATTCCCTCCCCCCTCTTCCTTTGTTCCTGTACTCTGTAAGTGTGCTTGAGCGGAGATCGGAAGAAAAGGGTATGGGCCTTCTGAATTATTTTTATGCCTAGCCTAGCTTTCACAAATTGTTTTTCCAGTAACTCCTATTCTAGCTTAAAGGGGAAGATCACTTTTTAGCATTTCCCCATTTCTGGAGAAAATTTTGACACCAAAACTTTGACGATTGGTCCTGTCTCGGATATTTGACTCATTTAGAATCCCCCCTTTTATGCTTCAGAATGGCTTGCTTTGTGCATGTGCGACAATGTCCTTAAAACAACCTTAAACCTTTATTTTAAAACATGTGCTGCTTACCAAGTGGTTAGTGAGGCAACATGATCAACATGATTAAAGGTGATTAAAAATTATTAAAAATCTTTATTGTTCATTGGGAGAGACTTATCATCTTCTGCCTTTGACCCATCCAGAGGGTTGTATGCACACATATACATACAGTTATTTGGAGCTGTGATCTCACAACACTCAGAGCACACATATCAGTGCACAGAACAGTGGGCAACTATCGATGCAGCAACCATTCATAGAATGTTCCAGCAGCCACAGAGCAGGTAGGGGGTTAGGGGGTCCGTGTACCTTCCATTCATTGGATTTTCAACTCAAAAACAAAAATCCAATAACAAAAAATGCTGTGCTTTTGATGCATAAAAATTGAGAAAGACCTGTTCTCCTTATAACAGAATCTCTAAGAAATATTAGTAAGCCTTAAAGGTATAATCCAGAGTGAATCAACACATAGCTATGCTGTTTTATATTGCTAAGCGCTACTGAAAGCCACTTCAATGATCAAATTTCGTGCATTGTAGACCGAGTTTGCGACATGGCAGCTAGCACTAACTGAATGAGGCATGTCAAAAACGAAACCTAATCGATTTGCTTTCGTTTTGAAATGCCCCATTCTGTTACCGTTAGCTGCCGTTTCACTATCTCAGTCTGTGCATGAAATCGAGTGGTTGAGGTGGCTATCAGTAGCGCTTGGCACTATAAAACAGTAGGGCTACGTGTTGATTCACTTTGGATTTTTCCTTTAATATTAAGAAACCTTGGGCAAATCCACGCCTCATGGGCTCAATCCAACTACTTGGGGCCCAATGAAGTACCTGTATGGGCAATGGTCTAGTGATGGTTTTGACTAAGTATAACATTATGGTATGATAATATTGTCTGACAGTATTAGATTGTCATAGCATAGTTTGTAGTGCTGACAATCAAATGGAAGAGTGGAGTCAATAGTAGGGTAGCATTTAGGTCAAGTTCATCAGATGGAGTTACTCAGGGAGGGCATCAATGGAGGGACCATCATGAGGCAGGTGGGGGGTTGATGGCAGCAGAGATGATTGTAGTATAAGGACAGAAGAAATAAAAGCGTCAAGGCCAGTCTAGGAGGTTAGCACTTCATGGCTTATATTTTGCATGCTACATGTCTAAATGAGGAGAGAGAGAGAGAGAGAGAGAGAGAGAGAGAGAGAGAGAGAGAGTTGTACGAGATGCACGTGTGGAGTTTGGCAGCACTAGACTTTCTAGGCTATCGCAGCATAATTAAAGGTGACATGGTATTGTACAATAGTATTTTGTCAAAAATAAGGTCAAGTGATATTTTACAAGCCTGATTAAGACCTTGTATTTAGGATGTGTTTTGAAATGTCCCTTTTTACCTAAACAACACCCTCCCTGGCAACCTCAATTGAACTGCAATGGCTTTGTGCTATTTGACATCACTTGTAGGCTTTGCCCTAATTCACCCATGTTTTAATGGCTATTTCCAAATTTAAGATTTCAATATGAAAGAGGGCAGAACCGTGCATCATGTTCATGATAGTTCAATTCAATTCAATTCAATTCATTTTTTTCAAATACAGTGCATCTCGCAGCTCCCTTGGCTTTACTGATAATTCGTGTTTAGGAAGAAACCTTGGGCAGATCCACGCCTCATGGACTCGGCCTACCTGCCTGGGGCCTAAGATAGCTCTTTGACCATGCACAACCTCTCTTAAACTTAGGTGGATACAAAATCTTTGAACATTTCACATATGATACCACGTATGGTAGCTGCCTGCCAATCACAGATGTGAGCAAGCTGCTGACAACGCTCTACAGCGAGGGACGGGTTTGAGAGGCTGTTGAGGAGCGTAGTAGGCTGGGGGAGGGACCAGAGAGTTATATGATTTTAATTTTTTTTTTGCCTAAGTCTCGGAATTACGTAGATTTGCCGAATACCAATAAACCAATAATTTATTAATTTTAAATCTGTGTTATTTTATAGACTTATTAGGATATGTTTTAGTTTTGAAAGTTCATTCATCAATGGTGATATCGCATCTGGTTCAAGTAGGCTATCAGTATCCGATTAGTTGAAGTGCACCGCCGTCTGGCCCTCTGATGGTGATGATGAAAAATGATGCTCTTCCTAGACTAGCTTGTGGAACAAAATGAGAATTGAGCGGAGCGACTTGGCAGTGTTCACGTGGATAGGTGGATGATGGGCTAATTCTCCAAGTTGTATGTTGCACATAGCCTATGCCCAACAAATGTCTTACATTAAGTAGGCCTAACATACATAGCCTAATGAAAATAATAGGCTGCATGCCTAACATACATAGCCTAATGAAAATAATAGGCTGCATGCCTAGAGCAATTTTGTAAAGCTCTCCCTCTCAGAGAAGATGAGACTTACAATTGACATGGAACATGAGAGCAACTATTTAAGAAATTAAAATTTGAAGCTGTAAGTAGAGTTTGCCACAAATTCTCACCAAAACATAAGGATTTGTCAACCTGCACCCTTTGTGTAACACCACAAAGAAGCAGTCGAGGGGGCGCAGAGAGGCTTCATTCACCCTGTAATTAGCCATTTAGCATCAAAGTGACTACGGCTTTAATTGTTGTCTTTAATAGGCAACCTGTGAAAGTCTGAAGAAAATGCCACTTCACATGGAGGACAGTAATGTAAATGTCTACATTTTGCTGTAGGGGAAGCTCATACAGTATATCCCTCCCAGCAAGTGTATACTGTACTTGTTCAGTCCTATGATACATAGATAGATGCAGTGAAATTGTGGGAAGACAGTATAGCCTAAAGTAAAAACATTTCCTAAAACAAAATAATAAAAAATAATAACAAAGGGCATTATTTGATGACAGGATATTGCCTTCAGGGGTGTGTTTCCCATACTACAATGAATGTTAGAATTCTACCATTAAAGTATGATGTTCCTGGGAACTATCTAGTAGCTCATGTATGGGTGTTTCCCAAAAATCGCCTTCTAACATTGTACCATGTAAGTTGCTACTATGTTTGTGTCTACAACCTTCGTTCCTACGACCATGTTTGCAAGTGTTCTGAGAGAACTCAGATGCAATTGCGGCAGTAAGCATCAATCAGTCTCATTATACATTTATGTTGACATTGTCAGGTAAAAACAGAGGTTACTTGGACCTGTGATCAATAAGATTCAATTAATTCATATGCAAAGGCGGTCTAGTTTAGCTTCACCTTAGCATGAAAATACAGGAAATAACAACAACAGGAAATTATTTTGGCGAGGAGGCCTAGTCTATCTAACCTGGGCGAAAGCTGACTGTTGACTCCGTCATACAGTCTGGCCCAATGCAATTAGGCCCAATGAAAAAATAGGTTTCCGTTTGGATATGACGTATTCTCTCTCCTGGCTCTCACGCCTCCAACTTCCGCGTTCAGTAATAACAGATCTCTGGCAAGTTCTGATCTATTTTGACATCGCAGTGGCAATAAGTCCTCAAGATCATGGATGTTAATGTCATGTACCAATTTTGTAAATGTAATTCGAAACTAGGGGGGAGAATAACAAATGTGTTCGACTACAATCTGCTGCAAGTTCTGAGACATTGCTCTAAACTGTGAGCTGATTGGCTAAACCGTAGGGCTACAGAGGGATACTGGGCGAGTTGGGCCAGACTACGTATGGAGATAAAAATCGTTTAGCGGAAGTACGTAGGATGGCATCGCAAGGCTATAGTCTATAGAGATGTGAGGCGAATACATCAGGGGTACAGCAGGTGTCCTAGTGGGCTAAGTGAGTCACTTTGTAAAACCATCACTGAAACCCGTGCATTTTGGGGTTCAGATCCAGGTGACTGCAGCTGACGCAGAAGTCCTTCTTACTCTGTGCCTAAATTATCCCATTTAAAACAATACAAGGTAAACTCTGCTGTTTATTGTCGATGCTGTTTTGGTGATATTTTACGCATTACTGCCTAACAGTAAGGCTATCCAATTCGCGTGTTCCATTAAATACCATCTTTGAAACGGAACGTCTACTGATTAATAACTACAGCCAAATAAACAACTAAACCATCTAATCTCCTTATTCAAATACCACAACACCTGTTATCACCAATAATCACCACCTGGAAACTCTCTCCCAATCAAAATCCATTCTTAATAATAATAAAGAAAAGGAAGGCAGAAGTAGGCACTTGCTCTCACAAGCACTGAGGCAGACTTGAACTTGCAGAACATCTGCGCATAATTCCCAAAATACACGCCTTATCCATTTACACCACTAACCTATTTTAGATAATACTTAAGGAGACTAATTGGGAGCCTATAATACTTAGTGGGAAATCACATTGTTAGCCCATAACCAAGTCTTACTCAGCACTAAAAAAAATTACGTTGTCTCCCAAAGTAAAATAGGACGTTGTCTTCCAAAGTGCTATGGGATCTTCAACGCCATCTGCCGACTACAGTCTTTCATTAAGATACCAGCTTGTTACAAGGGGTCAGGAAGTGTTGTAGGTAAGAATCAACTTACCATGTTGTTTACGATTGATCGTAGGAACCATGATTTCGAGAAACAAGTACATGTATGTCGTTGCTACGTACATCGTAACATATAAATTTCACCTCCATGGTATGGACGATAATTTTGAGGAACACCTAGTTCATAGTTCCATTGTTCCTAAGATGTTGGTAGGCACCAGTTAGCTCGTAAATAACTTGTAGTGATTTGGGAAACGCACCCCTGAGCAAAAAACAAGCAAGACTGCAAACCACAAAAGAAAAAACATTTCCAGGATCAATATGACGGCAATATTTGATGTCTCCAATCAGTTCTTAGCCCATTTCAACATACAATAAGTGGGAGTACTAGCACAATAGGTCCTGATATCTGTTAGAAGTTACTTAAAGTAAAAGGTCATACAATGTGATATGATCTTCATCCAATTCATAAACAAACACAGTATGCTTAAGCGAAAGAATTGTTAATCTTGTAGATTAACTTTTGTTAACTTTTATTTAATTGAGTCATTGGAAATTCTCAGTGCAGACGGTAAAAGTAAGAGAATCCTATAAATTAATAATTGAATTTTATCCCATTCCTTTGGGACTACTTCAATTTAGCCTTATTTGTAGGATGTATTGTGTGAATGGCTGTCCATGGTCATTGCACAGCATGTCTATTGGTTACCATCTATAATGTGATTTTTACCACTATTGTTTTTTTCTTTTTTATTATTATTTGAAGCAACTCCAGGTTTACTTCTGTGTTTAGTGTCAGTGTCGTTTTCTGCTTCAGCTTACCCTGTTATTCTCCTGAAGGACATTGATAGCCTTGGAAATTCATTTGCTCTTTACTAATGTCAAGCTTTTAGTAGGCTAAGTCATATCCAGCAAGAGAAATCATGGTTCTCACCTCTGTGTGGCCTTCTTTGTCATTTATGTATGGTCTATTCAACATATGTTTTGTCAGTTCACAAACCATTGTATGGCACTGTGTAGTGTTTTTGCAAACATTTGTTTAAAATAATAATAATAATAATAATAATAATAATAATAATAATAATAATTATTATTATTATTATTATTACTATTATTATTATTATTGACAGTAGTGGGCCTAATGCATCCTCTGTGGACTCAAGCCACAACAGGACACCCTGTTTTCCTTTGAAATTGTATTGGCTCATGGATTAGGCTTGATCCATACCATCCAACAAAAGCTGGCTCTCGCAAACTTTTTTAAAAGCTCCAGTCCACACATGGATTTTGACATGTGAGGTTAGATATCTTTTTTAAAAATCTATCTACTGTTATTTGTGTGCTTGAGCATGCTGTCAGCAGTGTGTCGTGTCCATCCATGAAAATGGCATTGTAGTAGCCTGCACAATGGGTTCAAGTTGGCTTGAGGTATAGATTGTTCAATACTCTGCAAAAATTGGCATTGCTTTTAACCTATCTATTTAAAATCCAGCCCACAATATTATGGCCTGCACTATGAAAATATTTTGAAGAATTATGATCTGAGGGGCCCATTATAGTAGACTATTATGGTCTGCAAGTGTGTGATACCACCTTGCCAGCTTCTTTCCAGAGGAATACAAATAATACAATATAAATTATTTGTAAATAATATGATATTAATAAATTAATAAAAAACTGAAGTTACATAATAATGAGTAAACTTAAATAATACTAATATGTAAACAGGCAAAATAATAATAATAATAATTCAATAACTCAATTTTAGTATTGAATTTATCAATCATTCAGGAATTTGAGTCCTAAGAAATATCCTGTATAAATCCATTAATTTTAGCAGTTCCATAGGAGAACGCTCATACTGAGAAAAGTAAACATGTGAGGTACATTTTTTATCAATATTATCTTTCTCATCAAAATCATAAAGACATGTGGAAGCATCACATCTACAACTGGCATTTTTGTTTGCTCATAAATGCCTTCATTCACTAAAGCAACAATGGACATTTTGATACTTAGAAGATAATTCCTACAGGCCTACAAGAATAATGTAACAATGAAAATCACTGTCTCACCAATGTAAAGTTTGTGTACAGTATATGGATATCAACCCAGGGGTCAAGCGTGCACACACACACACACACACACACACACACACACACACACACACACACACACACACACACACACACACACACACACACACACACATGCACGCACACACACACTTTTGCTGTTTTCATCAAAAGGTTGATTGAAACCCATTTTTTGAAATAATGGTTACAGAAGGTCCATCTTGTAAATGTGTTGCAGAAAACACACACACAAAAAAACAATCTTCAAGTCAAAATTTCAGGAACAAAAAGTAACAAATCTGTTATACATGGTATCTTAATCAATGATACTGACATTTTAAAATTATTCTATGTGGCATTTATAAACCATATTTCCGTTATCATTGAGTGTAATTAGCCTACCAGTAACAAAACAAGTGTTTTTTGTCAGGAAACAGTTTCATTTCTCTAATATTGTTTTTTCTGTTTATAGCACAAGAAATCAGCAATGGGATGGTCCTTGGAGGTGGACATCTGGGTGGGGGAGTTCCCCACCAGTTTTGATGTGTTTCAAAGCTGCTATTAAACAAACAGGTAACCTAAACTAATTTTAAGGTGCTGGTTTGAAGATCATTTATCAGGTCAAGTGGGGAATCCTGGCTTTTGGACTTATCTGGTGAGTGGAGCATGAGGTACTTTTCTGCCGCTTCTTTCCATTTGCCACTATCTCAGGCACCAAACTTATCTCCGTAATACTGACTAAAAACATTTTTGGTATATGCCTGAAAAACTGATATAAATTTCAGTCTGACTCTACAGAATTTTTCATTTTTCCTAGATTGCAAAAAAGTTTGAAACGGCATAGGGTGAAAGCACTAATATAAAGTAACTGAGATTGTAGCAAGCATGTTGTATGATTAAATCCCAATGTTAGGATTAAAACAACCCTTTGGTGAGAACCAAAACTTAATTACACATATAAATAAGACATAATAATTTAGGGCATAATTTCAATTATGTTTTCTATATCATCAAGCAACAATTTACATATGTCAACGCTGTCTATTACGTCTTGTTTGACATAAATCAGCTTAAATTGTGATCTTTATGTGTGAAGCTTAGCTGAAAGATGACTGATAGTAAGTCAGCCATCTTCCTAATCAAGGTTTGGCACCATCGACACAGAAAGGAATCTAGCACCCTCATTACACAGCCACCACTCTAATTACAAGTTGCTGAAGAGATGTTATTCTACACCTTGTACGGACAAAGACAGCACTCCTCCAACCAGCACCTCTGGCTGAAATCTAACACTCTTGTAAATAAATGAGGTCCCTCCTTGAAGATGGGTCAGTAAGAAAATAAAACAGTCACCCCTTTGGAAAAAGAAAGACAACAACAGGCAGGTGTGTTTGTAATGAGAAAAACATACGGTAGAGTCTATTTAGGAAAAGAGCATTTAATACATGCAATATACAGTAGATTGGGGTATAGAATTGAATGCCATAGTCACCTTACTCCTACAGAGTGTGTGTACTGTAGCTGCACTTGCCGTCTCTAAGTCCATATCTGCATATTTATAAATCCATCAAGTGTAACAAGACAATTCACTGTGTGTGTGTGTGTGTGTGTGTGTGTGTGTGTGTGTGTGTGTGTGTGTGTGTGTGTGTGTGTGTGTGTGTGTGTGAGCCAAGACATGATGTTTGATGAGGTAATCATGACAAGAAGTCCCCTCCCCCACATCAGATTCATTAGCCTTCCAAAAGCTGGAAAGCAACTAAAACATCTTGGACTTTGTATTACACCATCATGACACCATCAGGGGACACCTAAATTATTACCAACTGTTTTAAAGGAAATTTTGCAGTGTCATGACGAAACAAATGGAAGCGTCCAAGGTTTGTACTTTTTTATTCATTTCATGAAATGATTGACAGTGGTTGGGGGTGGGGGGTAAGTAAAAAGGGAGGGATCTCTTCATGAGAGATTAGATAGCACATTTAGTGATTCAGGTGAAGTTAATAACAAGGATGGCAAAGGCATAAGATGGGGAATATTTGACAGCATGTTCATGCTTTTTGTTTTCTCACAATTGTGTGTTTGCGTACCGTATGACTGTGAGGCTAAAATAAATAGGCCTAAATAAATAAATAAATAGCCATAAAATAATTAATTTAAAATAAATGCTTCTTAAAGGCAGATGAAACATACATACATGCATCCAAATGTTATCCTTTATTAATCACCGGTTAACCAGGTTAACCACCAAGACTGAAACTTCAGACACTGATGGTGGATGTGATTATGCCTTATGAAAGCATGCTTTACTCTTATATTTTTAATGTACTGTATTTAGTCAAAACTTCTGTATGCTACTCTAAAAGTGATAAGAGAGATAAGTCTCACTGGCATTTGCAATTCACAAGGCTAACAAAAGTGTGTTCAAAGAAATAGCCTTTCATAAGATTCATTCATAACCTACAGTACAGTAGAGACCTCTGGATTGATTAACTTCATAATCTTTTTTACATTAAGAAATACATTAATGTGCATCATGAATATGATCATACATGTTTATATATACAGAAATGTTTGATAAATATTCATTGTCTTTGTTACTGTGGGAATGCATTGTAGTCTACAGGTTACATAGAGTACATTATCATAATGGATAATTGTATCACTTAAAAAATAGGGTAGGATTAAAAAAATAATTAGTGCATAACACTGAGCTTCATTGCCACAAGTAGACAGTTTACAAATTAACAAAATATTTCTAAGTGGAAGTGGGAATACAAACTAGATGCATTGTATGCACATGTAAAGGCTAGATACAATTCAGAACTCACGAAAAGATGAAAAAGCAAAACAAACAAAACTGTGTTCAATTTACTGGGATGCAACAGGTTAAGAATCACACTGAGAAGTTTCAATGAAAGATGTAGACAAAGAAATTAAAAGTGTACAAAGGTGTTTGAGTTGAAATTGCTTCCCTGTCTTACAACTGCAATTTCTTTTTTTATTGGGGATAAAAAATGTACTTGAGGTTTTTCAACTTTTTGTGGTAAAAAATAATGCACACTGACTGTCTGTATTGAACAGTTATTATAAAACAAAAAAACAAACAAAACTAAACAAAATCTGTGCATGCTCACGGGTTACTGGTTGTCATGGTTTTAATGAATTTGTTTAAGCTTGACAATTGTGACACATTTTCAGACTTCAGAGTGTATTTAAAGCAACGGAGAGACCACTTGTATAACTACTCAATATGATTTCTTGTCTTAAATGGAACCTACGCATCAGTAGATGGCATCAGAATACCTTAATTTAGTAATTTTATAAGTTGCCAATGAGCTATTGGTTTGCGATGTTGATTATTACAGGACATCCTATACTTTTTTATGGACAGATACCAGCATGAAACAATTCTGTCCAAGACATGAATCTACAGCATTGAGGACAACCATGCAAGGAAGAGCATTGAGCCATGTGGTGAGAGTTTAAGAGGAGACTGTTGTTTGAGGCTACTGGTTCACCTTGGAACCTTGTGTGTGTGTGTGTGTGTGTGTGTGTGTGTGTGTGTGTGTGTGTGTGTGTGTGTGTGTGTGTGTGGGAGAGAGAGAGGGAGAGACAAAGAGAGAGGGAGAGAGAGAGAGTGGAATGGAGGATCTTAAATCAACTAAATCAGATTTATTCACAATTAAAAAGGGAATATGACATGGTGATTTTAAAGTTACTTTGTATATACTGTTATTTAGGCTACCTCCTTCTTTGTAGTTCCTCATACTCCACTTAACATCACAGCCATTTGATGACATCAAGCATGCATAAAGCTTGTTATCTGAACACCATTGTCATCCAGTATCCTTCACATATTTGAACCCTGTTCAAATTTGCCCCAACATCTCTATCGGTATCCTTGAAGTTAGAGGAGTCAATTATTTATTAAAGGAATTTATTTATTAAAAGAATTCCATTGTGATATGGACCAAAAGTATATTGCAACATTCAAAAAGGTTTTATCGTTCGCCGGGGAGCAGATTTTTTAAAAGTTTGTATATGCTGGAGAAGACCGCTTGCTAATTGTAGGCTATTGGGTACTTCAAGCTCGGTGTTTTAGACCACAGTTTTAAACCATAACAAGGTTCTAAGTAGCCCCACACTTTATTGATGGTATAATGAGGGTTCTAACTTTTAAAATGAGGCAATATGTTCAGAGAGTTTGTGAAAGAGACAGTTTAAACTTCTGGTTGGGGGATTTATGTTGCAACAGATATGTTACTCGCATCCTCATTAGTTTCTCAGGTAGACTGAAAGCTGTTCAGCTCCTCAGTTGTCAGCTACATAGCAGACCCGTCATCCAAACTCCGTTGGCATAGGCTCTCATCGAATGGTTCAGAGGCACATCAGTGAAGGCTGAAGACAGATGGCCGTTCCACGAAATTACAAACACTCTCCACGTCCAACTTTCTTCAGTGTAGTAGTCAACTCAGTTCAGATGAACAAGGCCATGGCAGTGGGTGCGGGTCAGAATCTTCAGTAAGAAATGTCCTGTGAAAATACAGTAAAGTACAGGCAGCTCAGTTACCAGAACATTACCGTATTGTTATGTACAACACAGTACTGTAATACCTATAGCAGTTTACTGTAATTGCAGGTTACTGTAGGAACATTGTACTGTACCTTACCGTACCTCTGAGGTTACTGTAAATATGGATTACGGAAGCTTACTGTAGGCTATACAAAATGTTACTGTAATTATTGGTTACAGTTACTTTGATTTTGTATTACTGTATCTCATTAAGAAAGTAATGTACTGTAAGTCGATAAAAAATATTTAAAAAAAAATGTTTTTGTAGCCTACATATTTAGTAGGCTAACATAGGCTAAACCCTAAATATTACACTTAAATTAACATGAAATTGAAATTAAAATGAACCGTCAAAAGCACATTTTATTATAAATGCATAAAACACAACTTTATTTTAATTAATTTAGCTGAATTCAAGATGTAAATGTCTTACAGCTAGTCAGCTATTAAACTCTAAAACTCTCTCGCGCACGCACACGCACGTGCACATACACACCCACACACACACACATTTGGAACGGCCCTTAAAACTGCACAAGCCTAGCAACATCCTAAACAGGACTTAAGACTTAACACATTTTATATAGACAAATTTAACATGTAACACATTTTACATGACTTGTTAAATTACTTAGGAGATGTCACCATATGTGTAAAACCAATCCATTCCAATCCATTTTTCAAGTGAGCATACTGGATGTTCCTCTGCCTTGATTGTCCAACTTCAACTTCAATCTGTAGACAAAGTAGTGAACAATTGGGGGCAATGACTTTACAGACATAACACAAGCTTATTTACTGTACATTACAAAAATCTAAATAAAAAAATCTATTTTAATGTCACAAATATCACTTGACTGATGGTGGACTAAGTCTAGTGTTGGCAATCAGGACAGGTCTGACGGACAGGTCTGCTCCCATGCCCAAGATATGAAAAGTCTAATTGTAGCCTTCTCTTAAAGGAATATACCGGAGTAAGTTTAAGCATAGTCCTGCTGCACGAGCCTCCTAACAACAATATATTTCGCATGAAATGAAAGAATTTCGAACAGCATAGACCTAACACAAATGCGAAACACTTTACATTGAGTCAATGTAACCTCAGATCTTACTTTCGGTTTCCAACAGTCAGGTCCCATTGATTCAGTGTAAAGTGCCTGTTCGCTTCTGCGTTCGGTCTGTGCTGTACCAAATTATTTTGTTCCACTCGCTAACTAGCGCATTTAGCAAGCTCTTTCAACAGGGCTATGGTTGAATTCACTCCGGTATTTTCCTTTAAAAAAAAACTAATGCCCAATCATATTTGTACCTAAATGCCAAAACAATAATGATAACAAAAAAGTATCTACAAGCAGCAATTATGAACTTTGGCTAAATACTGCAGTTTTTCAATGCTAATGTATCAAAGTTAGCATATCTGCTGCAGCATTGATCTAGCTAATGGCTAGCCTACAAGTGACAGCATTTATCTCAGCTAGATTTTAGTGCTTGCAAACATCCTATTGTTGTCATAATTGTACACACTCTCCAAGTGAACCGTATCTGTGGCGAAACCTCAACATTGGCTTACCTTTTAAAATGTGACCACTAGTGTTTGCTGTTGCAGAGGATGTCTGACGCCAGGCTCCGTTTTCAAACTTTTTGGTTTATCGTCGGATTGATCTCGATCCGTGATTGGCTGGAGAGACGTCACATGCTAAAATGTACAACACAGCTACAGCAGCTAGAATCTTGGTTACAGCAAATAGGATCTTGTTGTATTGTAAACATGAAATGTAGGGTAAACTATTGTTCAATAATCCCGTCTTGCAAATATTACCCAAAATGCAATATTACCTACAGTACTGTGCTATGATAATGTAATATTGTATAATCCTGTAGTTAAAAAAGGATGCCATATTTTATTAAAGGAAATAAAAGTTTTCAGCCTACAGAGGATTGTATTGAATCCCCCAAAATCAAAGTGAAATAGGCTAACCTATTTCGCCAAAATTTTATTTCTGCAACTCAAAATATCAATATCTTGAGAGGCCCCCATATGCTTTGTATCCATTCTTCACGTTGTGAGATGCTCCTACAAGACGGCAAGTGGCATTTTGTGGGATGTCTTCCCTGATCTGTCATGGGCCATCCCTGAGCTCCTGTAAAGTTCTATGAGCAATCTGGCGGGTTCTAATGGGTTTAAGTCAGGTGATCATATGGACCATTCAGGACCTTTTCTCGCCTGCTAAGCAGTGTTGCAGACAGCATAGTGTTCTCCTTGTCTTCTCCAGACTCTTTCACTATTAGGTGCTCGGTGTGAATCTGCTTTCATTGACCATACTGGATGCGGAAAGGAACCATCAATGCTAAAAGGTATATCCAAGGTCTAGAACAACATATTAACCCGCCTTAAGCTAAAAGGGGACAGAGCTTTTGCAGTCGCTGGCCCCCGACTGTGGAACCATCTGCCTCCTGACATCAGAGATGCCCCGTCTATTACTGTTTCTAAATCCAAACTCAAAACACACCTTTTCACACTTGCATTTCCTACTTACTGCTAACTGGCTATGCCATGTCTTATCTTGTCAATAAGTATTGTGTTTTGTATCTTACTGCTGATGTTGTAATCAGTTTTCTTTTTTGTTTATTTCCTGCCTATTTATTATTTTTACCTATGTACAGCACTTTGGTCAGTGTGAACCGTGTTTAAATGTGCTTTAGAAATAAATGTTACTTACTTACTATGCTCCCACCCAGATGTTGTCTTTTTCAGGGAAGACCTTGTATTTCCAACAGGACAATGCCAGACCACATACTGCATCAATTACAACATCATGGCTGCGTAGAAGAAGGATCTGGGTATTGAAACGGCCAGCCTGCAGTCCAGATTTTTCACCCATAGAAAACATTTGGTGCATCATAAAGAGGAAGACACAACAAAGAAGACCTAAGACAGCTGAGCAACTAGAAGCCTGTGTTAGACAAGAAGGCATTCCAATTCCTAAACTTGAGCAAATTCTCTCCTCAGTCCCCAGACGTTTGCAGACTCGTTATAAAAGGAATAGGGACCTTGCCCCTACTATTTTGAAATGTGTAGATGCCATGAAATTGAAAATCAACTTATTTTCCCCTTAAAATTATACATTTACTCAGTTTTATATGTCATCTATGTTGTATTCTGAATAAAACATTGAAATGAGAAACTTCCACATCATTGCATTCTGTTTTTACTCACAATTTTTACAGTGTCCCAACTGTTTTGGTTTGTAGTTCCACTTTCTGTCCATATTACACATTTGGATATCATTTTGCCAAACTTGCACCAAAGTTTTAATGAATTGTCCTGTTAAAGGATGACAATTTAGTTGTCTGACTGATGTTACAGCGCAGCAACATTGTAACTTGTGTCCTAGCACAAGTTGTGACAGGCAAACTAGGCAATTGCCTGGGACCATTCCTAGCCACACTGGTTTAAGCCAAAAAGAATCTTGCGTAGGGTGATGGATATTACTGGGAATGATAAATGATAACATTACAGATATTTAGTCTATGCTTTTTTGGTGATTTTCAAGATTGATGATTGATACAGAACACTCCTTTTAATTTTAAAATAATGAATCTTATAGTTATTTAAATGTTGTACAACATGACTTTGTATGTCTGAGCTAGTCCTAGACTACTGTATGTGTGCTTGAGAAACTCAAATGATTATATGAATGTGGATAGGTGTTTCATGTTTCTTTTTCTTTTTTTTTTTTGTGTGTGTGTGGTGGGGGGGGGGGGGTTGTGATAGGGCCCCATGTTCTGATTACTTGGGGGGCCCTAAGTACTTTGAAACAGCCCTGCTTGTGACTGTGATGGTTTATAACTCTGTTAAACTGCGTGTGGAAGTATGGGAATCAGTGATTTTACAGAACCACACAGGGTAGACGTGGTAACAGTGGTATAAGTGAGATTATGAACTCAACAGAGTGCCTACTGTATATAGGAAAATAATGCACTTATGGAGGTGTAAAGGTTACCATCTCGATTGTGCATTATTTTCCATACGCACACTGTGTAATTCATTATCCCTTACGTAGTATACTCTGAGTAATGCACATATTAAGCAGTGTGGTGGTTATGAATACTTATAGTAGTATCAAACTACAGTATAGTGCAATGTAAAATCATATTTCAAAAAGCATCAGGAATGTATTTTGCATTTAATGAAGTTTAAATACGATTATAATATAGGCTTCGGGTACTAATGTAAACTAAAACTAACAGACCTTTTCACCAAAATGACACCTAAGAGAGAGTAGCTGCCAAAAACACTGTCCTATCTGATTAAAGGCAAAAAGCCCCAAAAATATCTTTAAAAAAATGCCTACCACAATGACAGCTACTCATGCTGAAATTGTCATGTTTTTCTTGAAAATAAGTTCTTGAAAATAAGTATTTTATTTAGCCTACAGTCTAAGATAATATTTTGAACACGTTCACCTGGAGCATTCTATCGATAGCTTAGCTTTCACGTAACAGGACTAACAGAGAAATTGGTGCTCCTCTCCACTGTTGTGTGTGACAAGATGTCTGTGTGCATCGAGGTCAAGCTGAGGTTTAGGGGTATGGGCAATGACATCACCAGCACCAAACCAATACCGTTTACACAGTACACACGAAGCGACCAAAACCGGTGATTTCAAGTTTTTCCACCCTAGACCCTGGTTGGAAAATGTTCGGTTTCATGGCATGAAAACGCCTGCTCCATTCAGACGCAAGGCCCAAACAATGTAAATGTACATTTAAGGGTTTAGGCAGCTCCGTGTAAAAGTTGAGAGATCTGAAATTTCTGATTTTTTTTTTCTTTGCTTTCTGTAAAAGGTTGTTTCATTTTTACAACAAAAGATAGTGCTAACAATTCCAGTTACTTCAACAGTCTTCAAAAATAGGCAAGTGCAACATGGTATGATAGAAACAGTCATTTTTGTATGTCCAGGACTTGTCATATTAGTAGTAAATATTCATCTTATTTAAATCTTCATTTCAGATTATTTCCACCAAACACTATTAAGCTAATGATCCTCTCAGGTCCCTGACCTATAGACACATACATGTAGTTCTGTGTGCACCAGAATTGGCAGCAATCGGGGCATTCAAAGGCAACCATGCCCCCCTACCCTGCATCCCCCACATAGACACCTGCCACAGGCCTCAAAATATGTATGGATTTTTATCAAATAGTGTCAGATGTAGCACCATAGGGGGTGTGCAGGGCACAGAGTGATGTGAGGTTATTGTAGTACACCCTTTTAAATTAACTAAACACAAAAACTGATCGGGTGCTATTTGTGAATTGGCCACATTACTAAAACATTATCCCATACATTTTCAGATGGATATGAGTTTTCACAGAGATCTATGACTAAAGTAATTTTAAGCAGAATTAAAAATGCCTTGCTCATACTTGCATTGGATTACCAAGTTGTGGGTGGCAATCACTTGTACCTTCTGTCTTGTTGACTAACATGTCATATCATTATGAAACATGTAACGTAGTAACGTAGCAGATGTTAGCTAAAAACATTATAAAATTCTGCCCCCATGGGTTAACTGTCAGGGCTAATTCTCTGTTCAAGAAAACCTATTTAAGTTGGATGAAAATTTCTCCCGTCTTCAGTACTGGCTTGTCTTGAGTAGCTTGATCAATAGAGCTGTTGTTGATATTTGACTGAAGTTGCCCTTTAAGTAGCCTATTCAAGTACAAAAATGCAGTATCATCTGTATTTTACTGGAGTACGCTATTATTATACTCTGAGACATTTCTCATGTGCTGAATCATTACTATTACAAAAATGTTACGAATCATACCAGATCCAATGGTATCAATGCGATTCAAGCGATCAAACAGTAAAGAGACCACATGCTCCCCTTTAGCCTTTCGCAGTGCTGCATGCGTTCAGGCTTAGCTTGAGTCAGTCTGCTCCATTTCGAAATGGAAGAGGGAGGATCCAGAAACAGAAACAAGTTCTTTGACTTTGAAGGATTGTGGCAAGTAGAGTTGTATGAAGTACCATACTTAAAGGGCAACTTCAGTCATTTTCAACAAGAACTCTATTGCTCAAGCTACTTGAGATTAGCCAATACTGAAGATGCAAGACATTTTGGTTTTTCCAACCATATAGGTTTTCTTGAACAGAGAATAATCACTTACAAGTAGCCCAATGGGGCAGAATTTTGAACTGTATTTTTAACATCTTAACATACTGTACTTCAAATGTCACCACAAAAACTATGAAGTATCAACAGACACCTTACCACACAGAACTGTATTGTGTATGACTACAAATGGCTGAAAAAGTGTTAAAACTATGTGTTTATGCAAGCAGCCAAACATTGTTTGTTTACAAAACGGTTTTGTAAACACTGCATAAAAACACTATTTTAACCACTTTGTCAGACATTTATAGTCATAAACACTACAGTGGTATTTTGTAATGTGTCTGATGATGTTACATAGCTTTTGGGGTGGTATTTGGAGCATGTTTAAATGCTGAAAACACAGTTTAAAAATCTGCCCCATTGGGCTAGTTGTAAGTGATTATTCTCTGTTCAAGAAAACCTATATGGTTGGACCAAAATGTCTTCAGTATTGGCTAATCTCAAGTAGCTTGAGCAATAGAGCTCTTGTTGAAAATGACTGAAGTTGCCCTTTAAGTGGGAGTACTAACATATTCAAAATGTTTTGTACTTAAGTATTGCAAGAACTACTGAAGTACTGAAAGTAAAAGTAGAAGTACTGTGTATATTAAAGAAAGCAGTCAAAAGTTTGAATATCATATTGTTTTACATTTAAAGTTAAGGGCAAAATTAAGTAGACACTTAATTTGATAAGAATTGTCTTTTTGGCCAACAAATGAAAACATGGACTCTATGTAGGGCCAGTGGTGGTCACTTTTATCACCCTCGCCACAATCATTCAAAGTCAAAGAACTTGGTGTTTCTGGATCTTCTTCCATCTCAAAATGGAGCAGTAGACTGACTCACAATAAGCAATTACATTCATGCAGAAAGACTGAAGGGGAGCATGAGGTCTTTTTATACACTGCTTGATCTTGAATTGTCCAATAATGATTGTGAAAACCTGGTGACAGAGCCATTTACCGTTTTGACATTAATACCATTGGATGTGTATTGGATTTGTAACCTTTTTATGATAGTAACGAGTAACAATTCAGCACATGAAAAATGTATCGGAGTTCAAGTATTAAATTCGTCAAAAAATATGTAGTGAAGTAGAAGTGGAATGTTGGAGAAAAAATAATACTCCAGTAAAGTAAAGATACTGCAAGAAAGATAAAGATACTTAAGCACTAAACTACTTACTATAGGCTACATCTCTGGTGACAAGGGTGAAGAAAGTGACCCCTGGCCCTATTTAGAGTCTTACTTCCTTTGTTGGCCAAAAAGACGATTCATATGGAATGAAGTGCCTACTCCGTCTCCCCTCAGCCAAATAAATTGTGCTCTTAACCAGATGTTTTAAATAAACAAGAAATTTAAAATAATTCTACTTGCAAACAAATGTTACAGTAAGAAAATGAATGGACCCCTCCTTTCAGAAGTGCTTGCAGGCCAGTGTCTCAATTTCGCAAAAGTTGCTTAATGCAGTGAATGTCTCTTAGCAAAGACATTAAAGAGATCTGTAATGATTGCTTTTTTTCCAGAAATGCAAAGGGCCAAGCTTTCATTTATGTCTTTGTAAAAAATGTAGTTGACAATTGGTATTATTTCTACTGACCTTTGTTCAGTGCACATTGTTTTTTCTTCAAATTTTAAATCAAGTCACTATGTTTTGCTGTTGGAAAGGACATCAAACTTTTCCAAAATATGCCTAATAATTGTTGAGAATGTTTATAATAGAAATAAATGAGAATCTAAACTCAAATCACTATGCTTCTCTTGACTTTATCCTAAGGCACCCCACGCATTAACTGTAGAGCGCATCATTTGCAAAGTATGCGGCAGTGTAGATAGTGCACTACAGTGCTATCGCTGGAACTCAACCAAATTATAGCAGGGCAGTTTGACAGAAATGTACAGCACAAAGCATTGTCATCCTTAATGACAATGCACCATTTTCATTAGTTATCAATAAGGTACTAAGATAATCAGTAGCTTTTTGGGAATAGAATATCCGCCATTGCCCAATTCGACTCACCTTTGCGCCAGGTCTGTTTGGAAATCCCTGGCCTAGACTTTACATCAGAGCAATTCAATTTAGATCACAAAGATTTCAACTTTTCATCTAAACCCATTTCCAATGCTTGATAAAGTGCAGAAAGCGACCTATTACTGTTTCATTACTTTAAAACAAACTATTCACTATTCTATTAACTAACTATTAACTATTCCAAAGAATTCAATGATTCATCAGTCCTTGAGTTAGAGAAATTAATGTTGTAGTTCAAACACAAATTGTATCCCAATTAAGGAAAAAAATGTCTATGGAAAAGGTCTTCAGACAGTCAGAGGAAGAAATAAGGTCTCCAAATTCAACACTGCTCATTCAGTACAACAAAAAGATTGCAGATACAGAAGATAACATCAGGTGAGCATTAATGCAGGAAACTCTAATGTACTGTAAGGTGCCTGGGCTGTTTTTCAGACATTGATTTAAACATTGTTTAACTGAAGGCGCACAGCTGGCCAGGTCTGTGGGCCATTGTATCACAGATTTCCCCAGCAGGCACAAAATGTATAGCCTACTAAAGGAGGACAAATCACGTGTATAGACCAGCTTATATTACCTCCAGATAACCTAGGCAAACCTACGTTATTTGTAAAAGCTATTTCACAAATAATCACGTAATCATGCTTTATTGATATAGGCTACTCGCAAATAGTTGTTTTGATTGAATTAGCCTGTATCTTAAAAAAAAAAACCTGGTGTGCAGGACCAAGGCAACACAAAAGTGAATAGTAAGGAAACACCTACTGTCTCCACCATCAGCATGTCTTTCTCATTCACTCCACCTAGTAACACGGACCCCAACTTGTCAAGTCACAATTGGGACCCATAATTTGGACTAATAATTACCAGACCTCACCACAACATCAGTGTCTCAACTTCTTTGGGCTTAAGTGAATTTTAATACATTTGGAAAAGGTTGGCCGGAGGCAGGAAGGGTCTTACACTTATGGGGGTTGGGAGGTTACAGGGACATATGGAAGCACTTTCTAAAAAGTGATAAATGATTTGAAATGCACCATGCACTCCAGAATGGAAATTAGGACGAACAGGTGTTAAATGGGAAACACTGGTGCATTTTAATCAGCAAGGAAGAAAGTTTCACTTCTAGAGCCAGATGTGGCTAGGCTGCAGTGCATTTTCTATTAGTGATCCCAATGTTTTTCCAAAAAGGCACTGGAGTCATTTGTGTTCTACCTTTATAGCAAAGGATCTTTATTTTGCAGTTACAGGACAGACACATTCACTCTTTATTACAAGCACTAGATATTAAACCACTTTTAAAGATTTACACTAGTTCTAGTAAATAAAGCACAGTAGCCTACTGTATGGATAGGCAAAATGTGGTTATGTTATATAATATTTTTTAGCTTCTCTCTCATTTCTAAAACAAAACGACAAGTATTTTACACACTTACACAGTATTGTTTCGAATAAGACATTCCAGTAATATAACTCATTCTTAAATATCTAGGAATTATTTTACTGGTATTTCACAAAGAAAACAAGGATGGGGGTCACTCTTGAAATGCCGTGTGCTTAGGACACACTATTAAAACACACCACTCACTTAATTTCATAGAATACTTAATGCTTGCGCACACACACCAACACACTCTATTGTTCCTTGATTCTGTCCATGAATATTGTCTCCTGATGTCCATTTGACTGATATGGCCATTTGTTTGACTCTGTTAAATTCCTTTTTTCTTTCCTGTGCTCCTCTGTCTCTCACCACTTTCTTCTCCATACAAATACAACTTGCTCTATTTAATGAAAGATGTCTGAACCTCAATGATTCACTTGTTCTAGATTGAAATGTTCTCAGGTAGTTTTACCCACCTGTCTAAACAGAAGGACTACATATGATAATCGTTTAAGGGGGTTGGTCTGATGACGACATGTCATATTACCCCCCAACCAACAGCTGCCCTGCAACGACCTCGGAATCCTAGGGTGTTCTGTAATCAAGATGAGAGCCTGGGGCAATGAGCAGCAGGCAGGGATAATATCATTTCACTTATATAATCAGTGCCAACATAGAAATGTACCATACCTGTATTTACAAGAAATCATACACAGACTACAATACAATATAGTAAAAAAAGTAAAGTATCAAAGAAGTATCAAAGAAGTTTAAATGAAACATTTTCCACTCTAAAATTGGCATACTAATCATGTCAACAAGGATAAGGCATTGTAAAATATACATCATATTCATGGTAAGATGGAAAAATTAAAAATATTTGTTCAACACAAATCTGACATTGGTGCTGAGAATTTTAAGTCAGAGAACTAACAAATGTCCACCTACCTTAATTCTACCCATCCTGGATAGATTCTAGGCCACTTTCTTTGTTTTTGTAAACATTTGATGCCATTGATAGGATACATATGAACAGCTGTTAGAGGGTCAAACAAACCAGTAGTCTCCCTTCTCCACACAGTGTATTTCATAGGCTACAATATTTTTTTATAATATAATTGAATGCCTGGTAACCCCTAACATTTTCTAATTTGAAAACACCTTTTAATTGGACTTAAAATCCTGTATTTCATTACCAATTTAGGCATATAATCTCATTTTTGTAATGAGCTATTAATTAATCCAGGGCACCCACTGCTTTGCTGACAATCTAATAAATAAGAATTGTTGATTTTGACTCCCTGACACCATTAAAAGAATCAATATTGGGGTTTTCAGAGTTTACTCTATAGCTAGTTTTCCCTTGGTCTTTTTCAAACAGATGTACTGAATACTAATGAGGGATTTAACAGCCACATATTGCGCTTGTGTTCCATCAAACAGATTTTTATCAAGGGAGAGAGGAGACTCATTTGCATGGGAGACTTTACTTTGTTGGTGAAGATTTCACAATATGTCATTCATTATGCCCCCACCCCACACACACACATCCCCCACCCCTCTCCCCACCCTCTCTCTCTCTCTCTCTCTCTCTCTCTCTCTCTCTCTCTCTCTCTCTCTCTCTCTCTCTCTCTCTCTCTCTCTCTCTCTCGTGCACGACACACGCACACACACACGCACGCATGCACGCACGCACGCACGCACACACACACACACACACACACAATCCCTCTCCTTCCCCACTGAAGAACAGCAGCTAGCATAGCAGGCAGCTAGTATATTGCTGATTGAGCTGCATTGGCTGCCATATTTTTCAAAATGCAACATATTTATTGTTATCTCAAATATAAACATGTTTAGTGAACATGATATTAACTACAGATGATTGGTTTGATTTATAGCGGTAAAGCTTTTGGCTTTTATTAGTCTTTTATAAGTCCTGTAATTGTTGAAATGTGATCTTTGTCCTTTTAGCTTCTGTTTGACTTTGAGAATAGCTGTGAGTTGATTAGTCCTTTTTCCACAGATACTATGAGTATTTATTGTTAGCTTATGGTTCATTGCAAGAGGTCTATCAATAAAGCCTTAAAGAAACCTCAAGTATCATGAATAATGCCCCCCCTAAAATAATTATCTAAGCACGTCTTAAGTTTCACCAGGTGTACTGACAAGGTCAAAAGCACTTATTAACTCGACCACAGTACACCGTCTTCCCTGCAGCTCCTCTTCAGATGACTGCTCTAGTAAAGTGAGTGACAGAAGCTCCCTGTTGTCTCTGTGCCATGTGTGTGGTCGCTCTAGAGAACAGTGCAGCAAACTAATACAGGAAGGGGACTCTGCATCTTTTCTCATGGATGGATCAGAGCACACAAACACCCCAAACCTTTCTCATAAAGCCAGATTAAGTGTTGTTCCAGGAGGTTACCTGTCTGAAATGCTGTGTGTGTGTGTGTGTGTGTGTGTGTGTGTGTGTGTGTGTGTGTGTGTGTGTGGACCTACGAGTTCTGAGACCACAAACATGATTTAAAGCCTTTGAGGGTGGGGCTATGTCTACCCAGCCCAAGGATACCTAATGAGGCAGATAACTAGGACAATACGCTTCAAATCTTGTGTGTGTGGGACTAGATCAAAGAGTGATTTCTGTCACGACGTATGAATGATGTGCCATGAAAAGTAATCACTTAATTAATATGATTCATGAAAACAGTGACAGTGAGGCACATTGGAAAAACGTTAGACTTCACAGATGATGATCTTGGTATTGTATAGAAATATTAACTCCATATTTTAATCCATTTCAATTTTTTTTCATTAATTTTTTTAATATTTATTAACATATTTGCTTTGTTTAATTCCCACTTGATAGCATTTGTCCATAGGCCTATAGGTACAAGTGCACTAATTTAGGCAACTCTGGTATTGACAGAGACGTTTACCCTTCACAGTTCTTTGTCATGCGTCCATCTACTGTGTAGCACCAAAACCAAGCACCAGACACTATTGTCTAGACTTGTGTTGCTATCATTTATGAATGTTGCTTTCAGCTACTTTTTCTGTTAGCACATGTTCTTCTCACAAACTTAAATACAGAGTAATGCCTGCTGACAAAACTTTGTTGAAAAATAGGCATAGTATGATTGGCAAATCCTTCAACTACATCCAAAATAGCATCCGAGGTCATTTACAAAGCTTGCACAATGAACCAGCATGTTGCTACTTCAGTAGCTAAGAAGAAGCCAAAACAAAGTAAATTCACTCTATCTATAGGGTCTACAACGATTTGACGGATAGAAGATTGGGGAGGTGCCCATCATACGTCCTACAGCATGTCAGAGAGGGTATTCGATGTCGGAGAGGGGCCCTGCGTGTCTGCATTTTCACAGAGTAAAGTAGGCTTTGCACTTCCTTTTAAACATGCTCCATAGGGCAAAATGGCCCCAGAAAACTAACCATACAACATATTTAAGCTTAACCAAATGTTCTCTGTAGTTGCTCTTATTTGCTTTTACCAAGGGCATAGAATTTGCATGGCCGTAGGTGGCCCCATCTATTGCTGGATTGTCCCCACGTAACTTATTTTAAAATGTGTATATACGGTTACATCGCGTTTACGTTTTATTTCAAATGCATAACGTGAATGCAATAGGTTTTGCCTTCTCTTGCCGGTAACCTTTACCAGGCGTGGCCTTAGAACTCTATCAACTATGTATGCAAAGACATTACAGCTCTGTATAAGGAATTGACTTTTTTTTGCAGATTTCTGCAAGTACATTTTGGTCACTTTGGAGATGACCAGCAAAAGAGCACAATTTTCAACCAATTAATTTTATTTTTATTTTTTTTGTTTTTGTTTTTTTAATTCTCATACTGATTCTGATATTCTGGGTTTTGCATATTGGTCGATGCCCGTTACCAATCCAATATAATCCGAATCTCATAATTTAGACAGACTAATAATCCTAGAAAAACAGACTTAAATTCAATAACTTGTTTTTTAGGCTATTATTTTAAAATAAACAAATGTACTCCAACAATGTTATTGGGTGCAAGCTGGAAACCTATAGAGTGCTAATATTTGACCCTTAACAAGTATTCTAGCCAGGTTGTCAGCTGGGAGAATGATTTTGTGCTGGATTCTTAAAAGCGGCAAAGCTGGTTTTAGTCCTGTAATTTTGAACATATTTGCAAAATAATCCATTCTATGAGCAAACTTGACCTTAACTATATTTTAAGTCATACAGATGTTCCATATGTCACAGAACACTCTCTTTATGTGTCTCTCACACATGTGCGCTCTCTCTCGCTCTCTCCGTCTCTCTCTCTCTCTCTCTCTCTCTCTCTCCGTCTCTCTCTCTCCATCTCTCTCTCACACACACACATGTGCGCGCTCGCGCTCTCTCTCGCGCTCTCTCTCTCTCTCTCTCTCTCTCTCTCTCACACACACACAGATTCCTCACTCCAGTCTTAACTTAAACTTAGCTGAACTTAAATTCTGATTTCTGATAACTGATTTTAGTTCTCATGAGAACCAAGACATGTCAGAGAGCTAGAGAACATAGAGACTTCCTCATTTGTTATGGAAATGTAGGGGAGAGTGAGGTAAGTTGTGCCAGTTTTTACTTAAAGTGACTTTAAAGGGAAGCCATGACAGTAATGCCTCCAATTAAATATGCTCATATATTTCCGGGTGTGGTGCATTACTAGATACAATGACTTTGGATCCTATAGTGTTTCAGAGATATAGCTGGTTTCGTGGCACAATTTCTCATGTGCTTTTGGAGAGAATATGTTGGGGTAAATTGTGCCTTTGAAAATTGAAGTATAACTGTATATTTTGATTTCCGAAACTCTAATCCTGTTTAAAAGCTGCTTGAGTGTCTTTACTGTTGTCACCAGGGGCAGGGGCGCCGGCAGAAATGTTGGGCCCCATGAAAGATTTGAATTTAGGGGCCCCTCAGCAACTACCTATCGAAATGTGTAATAGTAGAATTTTCAAGCGCAAGTGAAGTTGTTTTGGGGCTGGCACTCAACGCTTGTATTGACCTGATGGCACTTTCTTTCCTGTAGCATAACATAGGCCTACATCACTGGGTATGCTGCATGTGATGAACTACATTTTAAATCAACTACTGTGGAAATTGACCTATAAGCTACTATAAAGAATAATCCATGGTGTCCCTCCTTTAATGAGCAACTGTTGGGGGTGTGGGGGTCTCCCCCAGGAAAAATTTTTAAGAACTCAGCCCTTCCCATTCTGGTACATTTTTATATTTTGTAAGATCACATAGCCTATAGCAATTAATTCAATGTATTAGCTAATTCCATTGCATGTCATTTCAGTGCTCTGTGAGGTAGGCTAATACTGACAATGGCCCTGACCAACTGGTGTAGTTTATATTTTCATTTTTACAATTGAACCCAATGTGCGGTCAATTTTAAAATTTGAGACTTGTTTCACTGCACACCTCTGTAAAATGAGGAATTTATAGTTAAATTTTCAGTTTGCATTTCAGTTCTCATGTAAATTGTTTATCGGAAAATAGCCTGTCTTAATCATTGGAAGACGTAGCCTATTCACCTTTTTCACCTACGTCACTATGAGGCACTTCCCCAGAAGTAGCTTCTGGGGATGGGATGCCCCTCATCTGCCCAACCTTCCACCTGACCAACAGTAAGAGAAGGGACCAGCAGTAGATTTTCTGTCTGGCATCTATGAGAAATTATTAATTATTATATTTATAAAGCGAAATAGTTTTTCCTTTCCCCTGTTTCTCCTGGATGCTTCCCGTACTGCCTGTAAAGCGCCGCAAGACCATGCACTGTATTTGAGCGCTCTACAAATAAAATTGAATTGAATTACATTAACGTTTCGTCGGCACTTCCTCTAGTTTTACCACCCGAGCCTTGTTTTCGTTCGGAACATGGCGGCCAGGTGAAAAAGGCGAGTAGACCAACTTAATCTGCAGGAGTAGACTAAATAGCACAGGAAATTCTCTGACCAACATTTGTGATGTGGCTATGGCTTCCACAGTTTTAGAAATGTAGGTAGGCCTATTTAACAGCATACCTCATGATCACAATGTAGAACTGTTTCCACAATATAACTGTCTTCACAATGAATTCATTTGTAAACTGTTTTATTACCACAACTAGTAACCACCACAATTGGGTAGCTCTTGCAAAGTACTTTAAAATGATATCTGTACAGCATTTCTGAGAGAAAAACACTCCGAGTTATTAAACCGAGAGGTGGGCTACTGGTGAATTTGGACATATGCGCACACACCGCGAGATCGCATCTCATTTTTAAATGCGTGTGCCATTCGCTCTTAAATTTCTGCTGTTTGTCCTTTCGTGTTTGGGGTAACAAGGCTTCATAATTCATCATCACCATAAGTCTAATTTAGCAACTTGTTTCCACAGTTTGCAAACAATGCTCACCCGCAGTTGCAACTGACTTTGAACACCTTGCAGCTGAGCAGCGTTGCTGGAGCAAAAGCATTTGAAGGTGTACTGCTTAACGATTCAGACCATACCATTTGGTAAAAAGGGAGAGGGGTGAAACAACTATATAAAAAATAATTTGTGGGACATTTCATAGAATATCACAACAATGTTTAATTTGCTTAATTGAACAAATACAATGGAATATTTCATATTTCAAAAGCCTTCTCAAGCCTACTGTTTGAAGCACTACTAACAGCCCTGAAAGGGCCCCTTGTCAGTGCTGGGCCCTTAGAATCGTCCTAACCTTTCCAATAGAAGTTGTGGGCCTGTGAGAAGGTAGCCTGAGCAAGGACCCAGAGAAGGCAGAAGCAAACCAGAGACTTAAAAAACTATGATTTATCTTGAAATAAATAGTCTAACTCAAAAATACAGACCATATTGACCCACCTAGGGTGACAGCAGTTCTCTATCACATTTCCTGTCTCACTCGAGAAGGCTCCAACCAGGGGGTCAAGAGCATGCAGATTAGCAGAGGCACATTAGCATACGCCATTTTCAAGTATGGCGTACTACCTGTGAACCAGGCAGAGCATGCACGAGAGTCATGTCGGGCACAAGCACATGCATATACAAATTGGTGGGTGGCTATATATCCGGCACCTACAGCTATACCCCAGGGAGAATAAAAGCAATATTCCATGATCTTTGGTTACTCTTTGCTTATTTCTTGAGGAGCTATGAAAAAAAACGTATATTGTTGTGCATGCTATAAAACTTCAAGCACATTCTCTACAAATTGTCTTGGACCGTGGTTCATAGCTCCAGTGTTCATAATGGCGTTGACTATGAATTCAGATTATTCACTAGCCTATCTTTGGCCATTTAGTTCTATGGATGGCGGGACTCCGTGGCTGTTTCCAGTTTATATGGTTCATGGTTCTGACTCTCTTCATAAAGATCAAATCATTACAGGTAACCCCTCCCCCTTTCAACTCAGAACACCTGATGACCAATTACTGGCCCAATCTAGAATTCTCTTGTAGCTCGCCCCTCCTCAGGTTCACAAGCAAACATTATGCAAATCTTCAGATTTCAAATCAATATTAACCAATATTCAATAAGTAGAACTACAAAGATCATTATTAAACAGTGCATATACAGTGACGAGGTGGGGCGCCAAAACCCACATCATCACATTTCCTCCCCCTTTTGACTCCGCATTTACAAAATGCGGTAACCAAAGCAATCACTACTCTAAGCACATCAACAAAATTTGACTAATCACCTGATTAAACCAATCTATCAATTAATACATAATGAGAAAGAAAACCTTATAATTATACATTTACCCCATTCACCCAGGTTTACATGCATTAAGCACAAGGGGACATGGAAATACAAAATACGATACCCAAACAAACAATGTAAACTTCCCACACAATACAACCCCAATGGCACATAGCTCAGATCAAAGTCAACATATCACGTTGACCAGTAGAATGAAAAGTTTTTAACTCAGGAGGAGAAAGCAGACAATTTTGCATTTCAGGTAGCCACTTCATGGCCTTCACTTTTAGAGTCAATAGTTGGTTGGCACTGGAACAGAGGATTCAGTCGGTGAACTTAGGGCAAAGTGCTAATTTCCGAAACACCTAGGGAATACAGAATATAGCAGTGTGACATGATGTTCTTAAAGCTATCACGGTGAGGAGGCTAGAACTGCGCAAATGCTGAATGAAACACAGATTACTGGTTTTGCTTGCTCTTATGTGCTTAAAATGACTGGCAAGTGAAAGAAAGTATACTGTATTTTTAATATTGCTAGTACTAACTACTCCTTAGCTTCTAGCTAACCAGTGTATTCTGCAATGTATATTTGGACCTTGCAAGCATAATTTAAACAAGGTATTTAGTTGTTGGACATAAGAAAACAATTGTGGTGAGAAGTTTTTAAAAGTATCAGTCTCTGGGAGGGGTGAAATGTTGGCTGTGGTTAACTGGCTAGCCCATTCAGGCTCATTGTTGCGTTTTGACCAGATCGTGGTGACCATCGACCTGTTGATGGAGACCTTACTCATCCCTAGGCCGTCCACCAACACCTTGTAAGGCTGCTAGTGGCATAAAACTGTAGTGCAACCAACAGCGAAATTCAAATCAATAATGCACTGTGCTGGGTCAGTGACAAATAAGGGTATGCAAGATAATAATCTCAAACATATGTTTTTACCTTAAAAGAAAAATATGCCTGAGCTTTGGAAAAATTTATATTTCATATTTCTGTTGCTTTCGTATTATTTGATACTCTGTACTCATGCTACTATGTCCCTTATACAAAATCATTACCTCCACCAAGGAGGTTATGTTTTCGCCGGTGTCTGTCTGTGTACAACATAACTTGAAAAGAACTGCACAGATTTGGACGAAATATTCGGACAACGATTCGATTTTGGTGGCAATCTGTGATCCAGAACTGGGGTGCGTTTCTACAAATGTTAGCTCAATCGTTGCTAAACGATGGTGGTGCGAGACTGGTACGACACAGAGAACGATCCAGCTGCGACTGTGTCTAGAACACTTCGCTCCTCAATCGCATTTGCCCATATCGTTCGTTCACGCGAACTAAGTCTTTGTTGAAGCAGAGAGAAATACTATTGGTTGAGATTTGTTTGTCTATTTTGCCAACACCAGTCTGCCTGGAGGTTCTTGTTTGTTGTCATTATGGTGAATTTATTAAAAAGTCTGCCCTGAATTTGACATTAGTCATTTTCATCCAAGCATTGTTTAATTTAAGCTAAAGATTGCTTTTATCGAAATATGAATGCTTGTATAAATTCATCAAATGTCCCAATTGAATTTGTCCTGCCAATGGTCTTGTGGTAGCGCTTCAGACTTGTCTTAGAAAGGTTAAGAATTCAATTCTTGACGGATGCAGTAGCTTATTCTGAATATGATTGTTTGTCTAATTAGACTTATATCAAATGTCTTTAATAGCTTACCCTCTGTCTAATGAGTGGTTCCGTGGTAAAGCGTCAGACTCAGTATTGAAAGGTTGGGAGTTCATATCTTGACGAATATGCCCGCATTTGTTGTTTTTAAAGCACCCTTGGTTTTCTTGCCATCGTGGACAAAATGCATGTAGTTAACTTTCAAAAAGAGAGCGGGCTTTTAAAGACATTTATTGAGGAGTTGTTCTAAAAAATTGATGATTAAGAAAAAGCTCAAGAATGAACCCCGGCCGCCTGCGTACTAGTCCACGTCGGTAAGTTTGATCCACCGACGTGACTAAGCTATAATGAGACATGACACCTGCTTACTCTCTGATAAGGAGCAACTCGGTAAATGGACAGACCTAGGCCTACCAATAAAATGCCTGTCGGAACGAGACAGAATGCAACTGGAAAGTGCAGTCTAGGCTATCAAATGCCTCTCTCATTCCCCCTCCTTGAAGGACAGTCTAGGCTGCAAATGTTTTTTGCATCAGAAAGCAAACTTTCTGAATTGTGTTTAGGCAACTCATTGGCACCATATAAAGACAAGTTTTTTTTTTTACTGCCACCGGCTGGAACGATGAAGAATTACCGAACGATGGAGGGAACGACTGCTCTCAGGCAGTCGTTCCCCTGAGCGAGATTTGCGACCATGAGTACGATTGTCTGTGCGATTGTTCGCAAATTTTCGTTTGTAGACACACCAAACGTGCGAGTGAAAGGACGAACGATCCAAACCACCGTCGTTGTTAGCCAACGTTGCTTTCTAGAGACGCACCCCTGATCTGGAATTGATATTGTGTCTGTGACCACATTGCCTTGCTTCAGTACTTTATTTGAAGGTACTGTCATAAGACTGATGTGACACTGTCATTAACTATGACATGTCGTTGTCAAGAATCTGTCATAAAAATATTACAAAATACCAAATAAAACATGACCGAAACAGTATTTCGCTACGATACTTGTTTTTAATAAACACCACTAATTGCATAGGATAGGATTGCGAATGCTCATAGTAAGCCATTCTGAAAATAGACAGGAGAGATTCTAAATAAGCTGAGACAGTAGCAATCATCAAAATGATAGACATCCCAGAAAAGGGGCTAAACATACTAAAAACTGAACTATACCTTTAAAACTTCATTTGCCATTTTCAGTGACTAAAACCTCAGTTATACATAAGTCACATAAATGTGAGGTGCAACCTCATATGAAAAAGATTTATATAAAACGTAAATTTTTCCTATATGTTGTATAAGAATCTTATATAGAGTTTATAAAGGACTAGGACCTCATACAAAATGCATATAAATGCATACAATGTGAAACTTGATTTATATAAACTTTACTAAATCTATATGTTTCTATATGTTGTATAAGCATAGGGGTTTATAGGGGAGTCAGACCACATGTAAAATACATAAATACATTGTAACTTACACTTTGCACTATATAAGAATTGTATGACACTTCCCATATTGAAAATGTTTAACTTTACATTTATATATGTTGTATAAGTCAAATAAGTCAAGTATATATGTTGCAGTCAAACTACATGCAAAATGCATATAAATTGCATATATGAACACTGCTAGACTTTTCTAAGTTTTTTTTTACAGTAATTTACTGGCAACACTGTATACCACTATATTTAAATTACAGTAACAATACCGTTGAATTCAAAGTAAATCAGTACAGTAAGCCTTTCCAGCCTTTTACCCCTTTTAAAATGTATTGTTGATTTATGATATTATATTATTATATTACTACTATTAGCCTATTGGTGAGTTACCAGAATGTTTATTTTGTACAAAACAAATATTTTCAAGCCTTCAACAAAACTCTGTTAGAGTAGTTTTGGTTCATTAGTTATTTTCATTAGTTCATTTGGTTCATTCATCAAGTTGTTTACTTTTGTGAGTGTGTTCCCCGAACTATCTCTTAGAGTCTTCTTTACTACGTTGTTCTTAGCTAACACTTAAGGTGCCAAATCCATGTTTCTGGCATTGATTGTTGTCATTTGCGCTTCTTTTGAGCATGCGTGAAAATGTCTTTTCCGGAATTAAGGTGCTGCACAGGGCCGCCGTTCCCCATACGCAGAGTACGCAAGGTGCGTAGGGCCTCAACCACTTGGCAGGGCCTCGGGGGGCCTCCAATTTTGAGCTTTACTAAAAAATGTCATGATAATAGTTACATTGCAAAAATATATGAATTAGTAATGAATAGGCCCATCATTTTTTGTTAAAAATTGCGTAACTCATCATACAATTCAAGCAAATTAACAGTTTTGCCTAATATACAAAGATAGTCCTACCCACCCCTATTCCCTGAAATGGTACATCCCAAATTGCGTCTTTGAGTTTGTTGTGTCGGCTTTGATTGAAGCAGCAAGCAGCAACGTTAGAAAACTGCAAATTGCAAGATTCTGCTGTGCAAATGTTCAGTAAATGTGTCAACATCGTTGACATCTAATAATGAAGAGACAGCATGAATCTGGTGCTGAAAAGCGAAAGAAAAAGAAGCAAAAAGAAGACGCCCGTGCATCCCTGGCCGGTAAGTCCGTTTAGGCTAACGTTAATTGTTTTGCTAACTTAACGTTCAATGATGTTGCTCAATTTAATGTATTTAATACATGTATTTAATGTTAATTTTAATAAATAGTAAAGGTTTGAGTGGAACTTCGAAGTCTTTGCTTTTGTTTTTTTTTTTTTTTTTTTGGGGGGGGGGGGGGCCTCCCTGACCAGTTAAGCTTAGGGCCTCCAAAACCTTAGCAGCGGCCCTGGTGCTGCAATTAACATGAAATATGCGTAATACAATATAAGTAAAAATATAATGTGTCCCAATATGACGTGTGTATGCGGCATGTTTGCATTTTAGAAGGGTTGAAAAGTAAAGCAACTTAATGAATTTTGGTGATTTTTAATTTATGCAAAAGTAAAACACAAAATGCAAAGAAACCAATTTAGATGTTCCTTGGCAGTAAGTGTGCAAGTATTGAGATCGATACAACACTTTTTAAAGCTGTAAAGCTTATGTTTAAACCAAAATTGTGATAAGAGAAAGGTTAGGAATGGTCCAGACCACCCTTACTAACGTGTGGCTTACAGAAGATACACTTATTGTATGAAGAGGTTAAGGAAGACGTGAAGAACTACTTTGCGATAAGAATGTTTTGGGGAACTGGGCCAGATCAACGAAGCATATGACGTACTAACATACATACATGTTCTTTAGACAGAACCGCTTCTTCTGCGTCACACCTCAACCCGCCTCAAAGAAAACGCTGATTGGACGTTCATTTGGTGAACTGCTCCAAATTATCTTCAACGGAAAGTAGCCAGACTGAGCTGCGAGTGAAAACCTGAAGCTCGCGAGATCAGGATGGTCTCACGAGGCTACACCATTATAATAAAGACAGTCTAGAAACCAATCCATGCGTAGTATAGTCTCACCCATTGCCAACATTGTTAGCTGCTAACATGCTAACGTTAGCTGGTTCTGATCTTTGGCTGATATAGTTCAAAATTATTTGGGTACAACTACTTACATCTGTAAAGTTCTGTCGAAGTGTCTTATCTTCAGGACTTTTTCACAAAGGCGCCAATGTTTCTTGCCTTCAGCAATGTATTCCCTGCAAAATGAAAAAGCACACCATTAAAACACACTGTAGAAACCAACTGATTCCACACAATCACCATTGCTAACAATGGATGTTAGCTCCTAATGCTGAATGTTGAAATAAAATTCAAAATTATTTTGGTACTTACATCTGTCAAGTTGTCCATTTTAGAAGTGCTTTATCTTCAGGAGTAGGCTACTATTCCAATTCGATGAGTTTTCACATTGGCACGGTTGACAGTTTCGATGTGGAGAATCTTCAGACTATCAGACACTAACGTTAGCACCACTGCACTTCATAACTAACATATAGACTAGGTTTCGGTGAGCAGTTATATGACAGAAATTCCAATTTTAGATTCCTTAGGCCGTGTTCACATTGAGACTGCCCGTGTTTTGTTTTGTTTTACTCCTCTGGGTGGTTTTCAAGTTGAGAAAACTTCAACTCACCAAGAAGCAAGCACCCGATGTCAGGCGCTTTTTGACAGCTGACCAATGAACGACAACTTGTGTCACAATGGAAGGTCTAATGAAAATTCTAAATTTAGAAATAAAAGATGGCGACCAAAATAATAAAGTCGTTACCGATGGAGCAACTAGTTGTTTTCATGAGTGAACATGAAGAGCACTATGACAAAACCAACACATTATATCATAATATCTACCGCATGGAAACCATCCGCTATTATAAAAGGGCTAATTTTCTCATCCTTAACACTGTAACAGGTGCTGGTTGACACTGATACAAGTAGCCTAAGCTAAAGTTTGTAGCCTAGCATAACGATTGCAACGTACTTATGTTCTGGAATGAACTCCTGATTGGTGCAGTTTTTTGGACAGAAACTGACAGGGAATTTTCTTCTTAAAAATCCCCCCGGTCAGGTGTTTTCTTAACATAAAAAAAACCCTGTGTGAACATGCCTTTATAATGTAAGGTTACCCTTTGGTTTAGTTTCTTGATACTATATACAGTATATGTGGAAATCCACCTTCTCTTTGCTATGTCGCTGCTGCAGCCTAAGCAATACTCCACTAGGCTACTACAGTTTGTGACTTCACCCTACAGTTTGAGACAGGAGTGCCAAAAAACATTAAAAAGTTGTGCCTTACTGTAATTTCCTTAGAAAACTAACGAAAAGCAGTGACTTAATAATGAACAATACGGTCAACCAAAATTCCCAGAATGCAATGGCAATTACAGTTATTATCTGCATAAAGTAGAAATTACAGAAAAAGGCTAGGTGAAGCTTCTAACTTCCCATATGGAAAAATTTTATTTAGATTTTACAATTTTTCTATATGTTTGGTTTTATGTGATTCACATAAAACACTTTTTATGAAAGTTGGTCATTCATCCTCTTCCCTGACGTTCCCTGACAACATATGTGAGTAAAAGCATTTTGGCCTGGCAACCCAAAGTTTGGCTTTATCTTAGCATAGGCACTGGAATGTAATGTAGCCAAAGAGTTGCAATCTGGCTACTTTACATTCCAGCACCTATGCTGAGCTAAAACGCTTGCACTATGGACAAAATTACAGTTTTTTTACACACATATACAACTCTAGGTAAGAGGGTGATTAACCAGTTTTCATAAAAAGGTGGAATGTACCTTTAAATATACCTTGAATGATGACATATAGGCAGACTTGGCCATATTCAAGATTCAAGAGAGTTTATAACATATAAGTACGTCTGGCCTACTACTTAGAAAACTGAACTGCTGAGGAAGTGCATGGTCTTATCTACAGTAAACAACATTCAACCTTTTTATGAAAACTAGTTATTCATCCTTTTAACCTAGACTTCCATATGTGGGTAAAAAAATTTTGATCTTAGTGCATGTGTTTTAGCTTGGCTTAGGCGCTGGAATGTAAAGTAGCCAGATAGCAGCTCTTTGACTGCATTACATTCCAGTGCCTATGCTAAGCTAAAGCTAAAATTTGGGTTGCCAGATTAGGAAACCAACTGAGACCGAATTGCTTCTACCCCTATATGTAACTTCAGGGAAGATTTTCATAAAAAGGTGGAATATTCCTTTAAATGAAGATGGACCCAATGAAGATTGCAGTGTGAATGAGGTGCTCCGCTACTTTATAAGGGTGTCTATAGGATAGCCTATTTGGCATCAAATATTAGGCCACAAACAATTCAAACACATCAAATTTACTTTTTTAAAAAAATATATACTGTATATATGTATTTTTCTAGCCATAAAAAGATACACTTCACTTATAAAAAAACGTGGTTTTAAATAATATTCTTATACATGGGGAAGTCATGGTAGTGGTTGTTGCCATGTCAAACAGCTCTCTGGTCTAGTGGTCAGGGCTTCAGGCTTGTAACCAAAAGGTTGACAGTTTGATTCCCAACCAGTGCAGCATCTAATTACTCAGTACTCCCAAGCTGCAGCAGGTAGCCCAGTGTGCCAGGTCAGTCTGTACTTCACTTCACTGTGTGCTGGGATTCACTTATTCCACCTTAGTGAAGCATAGTGTTATATAAATGTCATGTTTCATATTTCATACACATATTATGTAATTATGTTTTCTCATAGAAGAAACACAAAAAACGTATGTAAAACTACCACCACTTTTGCAGTAGGCCTAAAATAAGATTTGGATAGTCATGTTGCTGGCAGAAAAGGTTTTAATAAGTTTTTTCTATGACTCTACGTTTTATATAAAACTTTTTCATATGGGTCCCCTCTTTTATCCTTGCTTGTTTTTTTTCTGTTAGCTGATAAATTGTGTTTAAGCACATCTTCCTGCACATCATAAAGTTCTGATTGTAATAATTAATGTTGTGGCTTTCATTGTTATGCTGGAATGGGCACTGCATTTCCTATTGTGTTGTGCGCCCATAAATTTGAATATCCCGCCATTAACTTTCAACCATTTTTTATTTTTTTTTTACAACAGCGCAACATCATCTGTCTCTCATACTGTTCCAATATATTACCGGTTAAAGCTTTCTTTCGGACCACACTTCTTTTTTTACCTGACACACCTGTCATCTGCTATTTAAACAATGTGCATCTCTGGCCGAGAAATGAACTATGCACTCACCTCAAAATAGCAAAGACAGCAGGTGCTGTTTACTACAGCAAATTGTGTAATTTGCAAAATAGAGGCCTTATTATCAATGGGACCTTTCCTGGCTAAATAAAGGTTGAATGGAAAAAATGAAAAAAATACATATTCAGAATCGAAGTATATGTTATTAAAGTATCCCAAAAGTAGGTACAATCATACAGTACATCTGAAAAATAAAATGTAAAAAAAAGAAAATACATTAGTTCTGAAAATGAATTAAAATGGCTTTAATAGCATTTTGGAAGCAAACTCTTCATTTAGATATAGGCTACAAGGAATTGACTGGAAGGTGTTAGCTCTCTATACACTAAACAATAGAAAGTGGTATACACATACTGTACAATTAGACATATACTATACAATTAAGGCTCCAATATACATAAAGGCACATATCAACATAATATATAATTAATACAATGGACAAATAAGACACAAAGTAGACATTAGTAATAAGGCCAGTGGTAGATAATGGCTGTAATAGTGCAGTGTAGTGTCATAAGGAACATGATGTATGCAGGAATGATGGGTATACAGTCTGATCAGACATCCCATAGCTTATGTAACATCACATTTCAGGAGGGTGATGGCAGTGGGAAAGAAGCTGTTCTTGTGCCTGGATGTCTTGGTGCGCAGAGATCTGTAGCGCTTGCCAAATAGAAGGAGGTTGAAGAAGATTTGTGCAGGATGAGTGGGGTCTTTTATGATGTTCTCTGCTCTCTTCCTGGTCTGCTCAGAGAAGAGACCTTGGAGAGAGGGCAGAGGGGCACCAATGATCTTTTCCACTGACCAAATTGTGCTGTTTTATCTGTGCTTGTCTTGTTTTGTGGCTCCTCCAAACCAACCATGAGCAGAGGATGGATTCAATGACGGCAGTGTAGAAGATGATCAAAATCTCCTGAGGATGGCCATGTTTCCCCAGTTGTTGTAGAAAGTACAACCTCTCTGTGTGACCTGTGATGTTTAGCTTTGACTAACCCTAGCAACATCTTTATTGTCTAATTGCACATCTTCCATATTAAATACCACTACATGCTCAGCATTGCTTAAGTAGGTGTGACCAGCATCTACATGATAATGTAATATAATCTGTCATTTCACAAGTACTAGATTACAATATGAATCACCAAGCAGTTTAGTAACAGCCAGGTGGCTAAGCCCTTTAATCTGACCACCTTCCCTCCCTTTGTTACCTTTCTGCCACACTTGTTTAGCCTGACATAAAAATGTATAGTCTGGCAATGATCGATAGACCTAACTCAATCCTTGTCGAAATCAGCCAGTCATCTAACAAACTGCCTCTGCACACATTAGGATAGTGCTACAACCAGAGGAATGAACAAAATGTAAAGGCCAATTTAAAAGGCCGCTGTTCTTGACTAAGCCCATCCAACAACTCTGTAAACACATAGACAAGTCACAAGACCTATGGCTTGTTGCTAGATATACCAGCTGAGTAAGTCTAGGGTACATCTAGACTTCTAGTTTTAGACTTGTAGTGTCATTTTGATGTTCTTGCCATAGATCCTAGTAGTGTGGCTTAGGTATTGGCAATATCTCTCCAGGGGTAGGTTTGGAACAAAATAGAATGTTCAAGCTCTGATTTCATTTAAATTGGTGACGGTCTATATGAAAATCAATAAATAGTGTCTCTAATAGATTGAATAGAGCAAGGGGGAGCCAGGGTAAGGGTGAGTGTATGTGGTCAGGTGATGGTCTGTGGTCTAGAGATGGTGTTGGAAAGAGATAGAACTATTAGATGTCAAGAGAGTGTGACATTGTACATCCAAAAATTACTTGATTATTACATTATTGCCAGCAGTTTTAATTATACATCCTCTATATCAAAGTTATGTAATATGCAGCCAATAATATGTTTCACTTTATTGTGAAAAGTTAGCACATTTTTGGTTTTGATTTGGCTGTATTACAAACAACCAAAATCATTACCTAATTTCATTACAATGTCAGCTGCTAAGGCTGGTACTACAAATTCAAATTTTATGTGTCACATATACAGTAAATTAAAGGATGCACCGTGGTGCTTCATGGATAATGTACAGGTTGACCATTTCAAATATTCTCCACAAGCTTGGATAGTTTCTTAAGTGGTATGCTACTGTAGCACTTTCTTCTTACTACTTGTGCTAGGTTGACTGTCCTCTACTGTATGTGAAGAGGATATATGCTCTTTTCGCTGAATAGAGGGCTCATTTCCCTAGTTTTAAAACATAACTATAGATCTTCCTGACACCTGTCTCTAGACATCAGTCACCTGTCATTGGTGGCTGTGGTAAGTTCTTAATGGGGAATATTGCACTACGGTACATTATACTTAAACTTACCGGCGTTCTCAGCTGCTCATGACATGTTTGGTTATTGTCATTTCACTGCTAATTCTCATTAAAGCAAGTGAACAAATGGAATGTTGTTCTTATCTACTTAAGTTGCAGAATTGACAATTAAATTGCTTACTGTTGATCACGGTAATAAGATAAAATCATTACATTAACCACTTGTTAAAAAAGGACTGTCTCCTTTAGGTGACATCAGCGAAAGGTCACAATTGGAAACAGGTGTCCAGCCTTCTGCTTGGCACAAGAGACACACACTCCTCCACACCTTGAGATTTGTGAAAGGTTGGAGGGGTCTAAAAGTAATGACAATTAAAATGCATTGGGTCAGTGTCTGTACAATGGATTGCTCTGATAAAAAAAACACCACACAGGATGTTATACAAGTCCCTAACTAGAACTGAATTATTGAGTCACAGGAAATTAAAAAATTCCTGCAATACCGATCCACCTCTCAAAGCCAATCTGTCCTATTCAGGACTGCCCCTTCTCTGAACTCAAGCCACTGTGGGGCTATTTGTTCAACTGTTCATGTTGGTTAACCATTCATAACACAGATATTCTTATTCCACTGTCTACTGCAATGGGACTCCACCTTCCACACATACCTAGTCTTTGAGTACCAGAATTATAGTAACTGCAGCCTGTATTCTTGTTTCATATTTTTTCTACATACAGAGTCATCAGAAAAAAAGAGCTGAGCCATGGCAGAGGATAAGCACTGGCTGCCGTGCAATTCAGGAATTGAACTGTTGCATTTTAAAGGACCTCATGCAAGACAAGATTGCAAATCAAATATTCCATAGAGATGATACATTAGGGGCTGATTTTATTGCAATTGTTTAAAGTATTTCAAGAGGTTGCAGAAATAGCATAGGATATGAAAGGGCTATCAACACAGAATGTATGCTCACTGTTTTGACCAGAATTCCCAAACATATCAGTGGCTGGCTTATTGATACAAAATCGAATTACAAAGTGAAATGGTATTGGTATATGAAACTGTAATCATTCTCAGTGTTGTGCAAGATGCTACAAAAAAGTAATTAGTTACAGTTACTAGTTACTAAAATATGTTCAAATTACAGTAACTGGAGGCTATTTTCAGTTATTTATAATAAACCAGTTTATATGCCAGATATCAATCTTAATATCAAGAAAATACATGTAGGCATCCATTTTAGTACACAATAGGAAGCATACTATTAGGCTAGAATATAGGCTAAGCTGAGATTGTGCTTAGTAATTATCTGAAATATTGATACAAATAATTTCTTCATGTTGATAGGCTATTTTGTGCATTGTTGATTGCACAGAGGTGAATGGGTGTGAAATATTCTCAGACTTTCAGCACATTGTTGTCTGGGTTGGCATGTAGCGCTCAAATGCAAAAGGGATAAGTTTGACATAGGCTATGATAGACACCCATGGCCTGTGAACATCTTGGGGGAGCTTGGAGACAATAATAGGAGTTTGGAGATTTCACTTTTATAAACGGTAGGATCTCAGTTTTAAATTGTTTGATTACAGCATAGAAGAGCATATTGCTTGAGTAGACCAACACAACACGCGTTTGGTAGAGCAACTTTTAACTCATCATATTTTGATAAAAACCAAACCATCCTTAATTAAATGACATGGAATCATCTATACTACTTGGATATTATATATTAAATACAAAAAACTTGCTCGGTAGCTCCATGTATTTTAAAGCCATGCCATTTTAGTTTGACTTCAAAATACGGAATTTCATAAATTCAGCCATTATTATACATTTTTCCATATTTTCCAAGTGTAGGAGGTTTTTTCCTGTTTAATATTGTTAAAAACAGTCTATAGAGCACACATATTCATTTTCATGCAAAAATACACGTTTTGAGTATTTAATAATTTTGTGAAAATATGCTCTACCAAACGGTTGAGATGTCCTTAAAGGGTTGTAATTCAGTGAATGGAAATTAATGGGCTGTTATGTCAAGTATCAAAAAATCATAGAATTTTTGGGCTTTCCTGGGAGGGCTACCTCTGCTGTTTTTCCAAGGCGGCCACTGACCACCCCCTTCTGAGTTGGTGAGATGCCATGTACCATAGTTATGCTGCGATAGCCTAGTGCTGCCACTTTCTGCACACTTGCCATCCTGTACAACCCTCTTTCTCCTCTCTCTCTCCCTCTCCTCACTCTAGCTAGATTATATGACACACTTATGCGTTATGAACTTATGAAGTTATTTCCTCCTAGACTGGCCTAATCCTGTTGTTTTTTTGTTTCTCTTGCCTCCTCTGCCCCGACACACTGGCTGAGTGATGAACCTCCCGTACCTCCCTGCCACCAACCCTACCCCACTACGGATGCCGACCAACCTCTCCGGAGCCACACACCATTACCATCCTCCCCTTTTTCTCTGAGGCCCGTGATAGAACTGGCCTGATGGCCCCCTGATGACCACTACCTAAATGGCGACCAACACCCAATGAACTCTAATCCCACTCCAACTACTGACTCCATGTCTATGAACTCTAATCCCACTCCAACTACTGACTAATCCCACTCCCACTACTGACTCCATCCCTTGACCCTGACTGTCGCACAAACTATGTGTATATCATCTCTGACTACATTCAGTACTCATGCTGTTTTGTGTAAACCATGGTCAATCGATGCATCAGACTTTACGGATACTTTATTAGGCAATGTACTGTAATTGAGCGCTCTACAAATAAAATTGAATTGAATTGAATTGAAAAATTGAAAATGCTATTTCAAAGTTTTTGGCCCAGCCTGTCCTTGGTTATTGGGCTTGGAGGCATGAACCAATGCATTTCAATGGGATCACCCATTGAACCCATATGGTGTTTAATAGGAGCCTACAAAAGTAGATAATTTTGCTGAAAAGCAATAAAGAACACTTTGTAATGTGATGTTAGGCAGAAATATGCATATGTACAAAGTTTTATAGCTGTATATCTATTTTTTCTATATGTTTCCAGTGTTTCGTAAAATTCACCCGTTACGGTCATCTCAACTGTTGGGTAGCGGTTCACAAAATAAAAATGGGAGGGTCGATCGAGAAAAAAATCATTGATTCTTGTTATTGGAGCTTACTAGAGCTGGAAAAGACAAAAAAATAATTTTTGGGTGTGACCTACAAAAGGTTAACACACCTAAACGCGAGTATCTGCGTTGCAAACATCTGATCTCGGACGATTGATTTGCGCAATAGGGCGCCTATGAGTATGACGAGAACTCAGTGAGTAAAAGAAAAGAAAGTGCACGGCACTCATGCACTTAGGTCAGACGTATCCACTGGCCTGAAAAAGTCAGTGCGCAGTATAGTAACGCAAAACATTTCATTGATGGTAACGGGAACGCCGTTATGATTATGGAAACAGTAATTCATTTGATTAGGCCTACTTGTTACTGCAAAAAGTAACGGCTACTCTAACTCCGTTATTACCAACACTGATCATTCTTGTAATCATAGTATCATGTCTAGAGGCTTTTTTGGAGCAGTGTTAAGAAATTATTTTTAAATATGCATGCTTTTCTTGTTTTCTTGTTTTACATGTTAGAAATCCATATTTTGTGCAAATAACATCAATTACAAAAAAATCTTCTACAAGAACCCCTTACACCAATACAGTATTTTGGTAATACCAAACTATCCTCATCTTTTTAATCACTAAAAAGTTTGGTTTCAAAATTGTCTTGTCTTGTCTCCACAGCCAAATATGCCACATCACACAACTGAATTTGATACCCTTTGGTTATTTTAGTCAATGGTTTGAACAGGCACTGTTCAACTGTATTACAGGTAAGAAAAGTAGCTGATTATTAACTTGTTCAATGCACACTTTCGAACATATTGTCTCTGCTCCTGTACTAAATATACATAGCTGTAGCGCTGTACATAGCTGTACAAATTTAGATAAATGAATAGAATGAATTTTATTATTACCTTTGGGCCGAACACATGTACAGCTTACGATTTCAAACGTCTAAGTCATTGAACGTCACCAAGCACTGTTCCAAAGTTACAACCTATGCAAAGTGCTTTTTTTCTCATAATTTTTGAGGATGCATCATCATTGATATTCAAGAAATACCCACAATCCTCTGAAGCAACCACCTCATAAGCAAGCATTCTATTGAGGAAATATCCTTGACTTTGAGAAACTTATTGTGATTGTTAAATTTAATATAAAATTATGTACTTAGCACTAGGGTTGCAGAATCCCGTGAATCTTCAAAGTTGGAAATTTTCCATTGGAATTAACAGGAATTTACGCGAATAAACTGGGAATAATCAGTTCAAGGTTAGGAACATACAGTATAGGAGGGGATATCCTTTATTTTGAAGGAGGAGCTGTGTTTTTTTGTTGTTAGCACCTCAGATTTAAAGTCAGATTTACAATGGGGCATAGAGTGGATAAAATACATATTGTGCCTTATTTGCTGGTGTTAAAATAGAATATATTTAAAATTGATTTATTAAATGTAATCTAGGGTTAGATACAATTTTAATGCAATTTTACAAGCCAAACTTGAAGCAAAATTTAACTCTTCTGTAGTTACAAGGTGTAAGGTGAAATGCAGTGATTTTCTGAACCAATATACTCTTAGCACACTAAGAAGACTTGAAAGATACATCTTACCAAAGGAGTTTACTTTTCTGAGTGTTTTCCCAGAACTAGCCTATATCTTTAGAGTCTTTTTTTACTATGTTTTCAGCTATTTCTTAAGATGCTTATCTAACTTCAGGGACATCCACCACTTTCAAACAAGCTCAGGTAAGACCACTGCTCAAAAAAGCCACTCAACGGAAACAGCACTCCTCTCAGTAACAACAACAGGACAGATGAAAGACCAGCACCTCCAACTGAACCTCTCCAAAACTGAACTGCGGGTCCCCCCAGCCAATCAAACCCTACATCACAACACTCCTAGGCTATCTGTTGCTCCCACCAAGGCTGCAAGAAACCTGGGGCCGTATTCTCAAAGAATCTTATCTTAACTTTAGGAGTACTCCTAAACTGCACTAAAAGTTTTTATGTAGGAGTTATTTCTTAAAAGTAATTCACAATGCCTCTGAGACCTACTTTTAGCTTGGATAAAAGGCAACTCTTAGGCTAAAATAAAAGTTGTGTTGCTATGGTTGACGTCAGCTCTCATGCACGAGCCTGCTTGCATTTACATTGGCGATTGGTTGATGAGTGACAGGTGGGCGTAATCTGCGTGATGTTCTCTGGCTGTGCTCCGCTGTTCTCCTGTGTTACGACCGCAGCGCATAAGACAAGCTAAATGAAACGGTAACTAGATTTGCGGTGGAATAACAAAGTATCTTTGCACCGTTTTTACTGCACTTTTGAGAGCACATTTAGAAATAGAGGAAGTACACAAATTAAACTTGACTGTGAAAAATTGCATATATATTTTAACACGGGTTTGGTGACATGTTTGCATTCCTTGTAAACTCTGCTCAAATAAATGATTCTTCACGTGCGTTTCGAAAGATTAGGACGTAATAGGCCTACATGCAATTCTTAGTGACTTAGAAGTCCTCTGTACTACAACTAAGCTGTCCCAGACTTAGGTGCTACTTTTAGCGCTAAATTGTTTTGTGAATTACTCTTATCCCAAAAAGTTAGGAGTCCTAAAGTTACGACATTTTTTTTAGGAGTTCCTCCTAAATTTGACTGTTACGAGCTACTTTTAGCCTTAAGATTCTTTGAGAATATGGCCCCTGGGTGTATAATTGATGACCAGCTGACCTTTGTTGATCATGTTGCTGCTGTTGCTAGGTCGTACCGTTTTTCTCTATTACAACATTAGGAAAATCAGGCCGTATCTAACCCGCAACATCCAACCCAGCTCTTGGTTCAGACTCTGGTTATCTCTTGCCTTGACTATTGCTGGCTGCCCCCAGCTGCTTGCATCAAATTCAAGTCACTATTGTTGGCCTTCAGAGAACTGCTCCAGTCTACCTTAAAGCCATCATCAAACCATATGCTAACCTCGAATCACTCCACTCTAGCAAGGATCGCTGCTTAGAACGCCATAACAGGTCAATCCAGGCTCTGCTTATCCATCATTCCAAACTGGTGGAATAACCTTCCCAAGACTATTAGAGCAACAGGCACTCTCTCTACTTTCAAGAAACTCTTGATGCACTGATATAGCACTTCCCAACTCTTGCGCTTACTTACTCATTTACTTGTATTGTATTGTAGCTTGATTGTTATCCCTCTTTTGTCAGGGCCCAGGCAGAGCAAGCAGACATTAGCCTACAACCTGCAGCCAACCATTCTGTTGGCTCTGGCTTGGGCTGGTATGCAAAAAATCATTAGTGGACACACCAATCTAACATAACAGACTACTCAGTCGTGTGGACGTTCTGTGTTTGTGCGAGATGCAAGTCTCCTAAATATAGGTGAACTTCACTTTGGCTGTTGTCGAGGCAAACAGTGAACAGTGAATGGATAGTTCAGTTTCGTGTCTTACAAATTTGAGCAGTCATTGAGCAAATTTGGCAAATTTGGTATTTTCTTGCAGTTCATTTTTGGTGAAAATAAACTTCGTTTTCAGGTCAAGGCAACCATTTACTCGTTGTTAGCAAACTAACACTAACAAAGTAGCTAACACCATAAATGACAACCCCCTGGATTACATGGACAGAGCAAAATAAAGTTTGTGACATGATATGTAAGTGTTTGACATCATTTCAAATCCAGCAGTGTAAAATGTTGCAATGATGTAAGTATGATAATGTGACTATACTCTCATAAAGGGACCCCCAACTTTGCTCACTTCGTGCCTAACAACAACCCTCAGCTGTGCTCTATTAATATACAACGGCCTCTTGGGGCTAATTGCTATAATGATTAGTTTGAACAGGCTAGTGTTACAGGGTGTTATAGTACAGTATTGGAACATGAATGTTACATGATACTGTTTTAAAATCCATTCTGTTTCTTTAAATCCATTCTGGCCTATGTGTGTTAAAATATCCTTATGATAACCAAAAAATGGGCAGAAAATGAAATTAGTTTGTTTTATTTAAAATCTGGTCACATTACAGTCACAATATTTATGTATCAATAATTCATGTCATTGTGAGGTTTATGTTAAAGCATACAAAATAGAATGGCAAAATAGAATAAAACAGAACAGAAGAACAGAACGTCAAATATGAAAAGAATCAATGCACTGTAAAAGAATCCATTATGTAAGGGATAACGGCCGCCGAGGTGTCCCGATATAGAGAGATAATGGACGACGCGTATGGCGAAGAACAGCCCGACGGCGAAGCCTACGCAAAGTCCATTATCTCTCTATATCGGGACACCTCGAAGGCCGTTATCCCGCTTATCACTCGGTTGCAACTAAAACGTATAGATGGTAAGCAAGTGTTTAAAACATAAAAGAAACACGTGGCTCCGTTTAGAAAGAAGTTATCCTGTTCGGTTGGGGTACTATTTTCATATGAAAGAAGATCCGCAAGGCTGCATTCTAAAGAGCATTGATAAAGAACGCTGGTTAAACTTTTTTAACCCAACAATGCCTCAGGTGTCCTGTTATCTAGAAATAACGGACACCCTGACAGCCAATCAGAAAACAGTATTCCATTCCACCGGGTGATAATTTAACATAATGGATTCTTTTACAGTGCATTGATTCTGATCACATTACAGTCACAATATTTATGTATCAATAATTCATGTCATTGTGAGGTTTATGTTAAAACATACAAAATAGAATGGCAAAATAGAATAAAACAGAACAGAAGAACAGAACGTCAAATATGAAAAGAATCAATGTGTTCAACGTGTATCTTTTATGTTTTAAACACTTGCTTACCATCTATACGTTTTAGTTGCAACCGGGTGATAAGCGGGATAACGGCCTTCGAGGTGTCCCGATATAGAGAGATAATGGACTTTGCGTAGGCAAACAGCCCTTCGGCTTCGCCGTCGGGCTGTTCTTCGCCATACGCGTCGTCCATTATCTCTCTATATCGGGACACCTCGGCGGCCGTTATCCCTTACATAACACATTCCATTCATGACCTACACCCCTCATCCGGCTGCCTAGTTGTTCAGCAGTAGAAATGTTTCCAATGTGAGGCACAAGATATTGGCATGCAAAGTTTACTGTAGATCTAAATGACAACTATGCAGTTTACTAGACAACAACTAACAAAATGCCTTGATTATGCAGAACTGTGGGCAAAATGAAAACAGCAATAGTGTCAAACAACAGTTTTTTTTCATTTTGGGAATATTAATGGTTCAAACACTTAACACCAGACTTTTTTCCCAAAAAAATGGAACCCCAACAACAGGCACCTTGTTGATGTCCCTTAGCGCCTCATGCCTTGAGATTGGAGTGGAAGTACAGTTCAACGCTCTTCCCCATCTGTAATCATTCTATTTTTTTTTTTCTATTACAGCACAAGGTACAAAATTTCATTAATCAATTCCCTTTTTTTCCCTTTTCCCTTTAAAGGTAGGGTCCATGATGTTTTCCTGGAGCACTTTTTTACTGTACTGCTTAAAATCCCCCTCACACCCCAATCGCAAACAATGAATTAAATACACCAACACAAAAATAAAAAAAAATAGTCACCTGTGGAACGAACAGGACGGGAAAAATGGCATCCAATTATTTGAGCATTCCTATCAAAATGATTGACCTATATGTCTATCAAACTCAACTGTAATTTGGCCCCCCTTCCTGCCCCCGTCACACCATAGACAGCGTTAATCCTGTACACTGGAGGCGGGATATCAAGACGAAAACTGCGGAAGCGTGCATTTTGAAATTTAGCCAACGCGAACGTTACTCTAGGATCTTGAATCATCCATTCAGGACCTGTCCATCCGGTTGTCAAAGGAGAGCCATCAACATCATCAAAGACACTACCCACCCCTCACACGCACTGATCACCCTCCTCCCATCTGGTAAGCGCTACAGCAGTATGCGCTGCAGAACAACCAGACTCAGCAACAGCTTTTTCCCACAAGCCATAAGACTGCTGAACTCACTCCAGAGAGCAAGACCGTAACCCCCCCCCCCCCACACACACACACACACAAGACCAACTACTCTATGGACACTCTCCTACACAAATGTTTACAGACTTCATCTCCATGCTGCTACTTGCACCATGCACTTTTGCCTCATTGCACCTTGTTAACTCAGGTTTTGCACTCCAGTATAATACCTCAAGACTTCTGAAACACTGACAGTTCAGAATGTACGCTCACAATGTCTGTTATGTTGTCTGTTATTATGTTACTGTTATCTATTATTACCATGCCTGATATCTCAATATCTTTGCACTTTTATGTCTAGTGAATTGTGATGCCTTATCTTAGTTATACTCTTAGTTGTATGTCCTTTTTAAGTTGCACATTTGGAGCTTTGAGAAATGCAATTTCAGTCTGCGTGCAATGTAATGTTGCAGTGCTTGATTGACAATAAAGTTCGCTTTGACTGACTTTTGACTTGAATCCTACCTTTAATACTGAGCGGTTTTGATCAGTGAGTGATCATCATTGTTTCTAATATTGTGGCATAACAAATTACATGCCATAATATGGAGACGCAGAGAGCTCACGCAAGATATTTTAGAGGCGTCAATACAACGTGCTCTCATTGTACTTAATCGTGCTCTCATTTAAAGCAATATACCGGAGTAAGTTTAAGCATAGTCCTGCTGCACGAGCCTTCTAACAGCAATATATTTCGCATGTGTGGCCTGTCCCACCTTTATAAATAACACCACAATTCTCCCCACTCCACTATACGCCACTGATACAGTACCCCGCACTTTGGATGCTATAAGGAATATTGGAAGACACAGGTGATGCAAATACAAGAGCTCATTTATTTCACTTCAATATTAAAATATATTAGGGCAGTTCCACGAAAAAGTAAACCTCACCTTAAAACTTCAAGTTTCATCTACACGGACATACAAATTCTTTCAGAAAACTTCCAATACAAAAAAGTATTGCCTCGATGTAAATAATCATCTGAGCAAGTTTCGAAAGGATATCTATTTGTTAAATTTTTTACCCTATTCAGCCATAATGTAAGTCTATGGAGGGGCTTATAATGGGCATAAGTGGGTGATAACACACACAAAGCTGCAATGCTATCAGTTATTTTTTTATTGTTTTATTACTATTTCTGTCGTTATAGGTTAAAATTCACCATTCACAATTGTTTTGTATCGTTTTGGAAGGTTTTTCCAGCCGCCACGTCCATAACGTTACATCCATAACGCCATTTCTCCCAATGAAAAACAACTTTTTTACATTTAAATTTGAAATTAAGTCTTTTCTCTGTCTTTACTGAGCTGTCCTCTTTGGTGTGAATGTAGTAATATTTACATTTCTGTAGAAATTTCACACACTACACAGCAAAAACTACTCTCTCTCAAAAGTCCATAATGCAAATTGAAAGGCTCTTATTCTTATAATGTAAATCCAGAGGTGGAAAAAGTACAGAAAAATTGTAACTAAGTAAAAGTATCTTTACTTAGCTTAAATTCTACTCAAGTAAAAGTAAAAGTAACCAACAAAAAATCTACTCAAGTAAAAGTAAAAATTACTTCATTTAAAATTTACTTAAAGTACAAGTTACTTAGTTACTTTCAATTATTTGATATACCGGTACAGTATATTAAAAAAAATCATAATCAAAAGCAATGCTAGGGTGTTGCTTGGTTGTTTTAGCAACCCCAAGAATTCATAAACCACCTGCCCAGTAACCACAATCAAACTCGTTGTTATGAATGAATGAATGAATGTTTGGTCATTGACATTACAGTAACCAAAGGGTAGTGGCTGTGTAAAGCCCCCCTTCTCACATTTCTAAAAAACAAATGTGTACGTACAGTATTATTTACAAGTAATACAACAGCTACTGTAGATGGTATGACTGAGAGAGCACTTACATTGGCCTACATGCCAATCACAATTCATAAGGTTTTCTGTTTTTTAGATAAGAAATGTATTCAATCCTAGGAGTTGTAGGTTAGGTATCAAACTGTAATCTCATTCTGACCAGGCAACCGATCCAGATAACAGTGACAGTAATCAGCCCAGCCAGTTCACATCTTATCGATACAGACGGCAAGTACGGTTAACGCCCCCAAAATGCGAGGGTGGAGTCAGCGTGGTGGATAACAGAGGCCAATTTAACATTATGGTGAATGGACAAGGTGGAGAAAGTTGCTTAACAATAAAAGATCGCTTAGTAAAATTGAACAAAGTCCATATTATATATTTTGTCTAATCATGACCTGTTTGCCTGCTTGGGTTTAGACTTAAAAAAAAAAATCCATGGTTTGTTTATTGCAGAAACACTGACAGGAATGTCATGAGCTGTCTCTGCTCCTGTCATAACTGAAGCAACTTTCAATCACAAGTCTGATTAGCTCAGTTTAGCAAGCTAAAGTTAGCTACATTTACTATGGTGATGAATGAAGTTGGCTAGTTAGCAAGCTAATGAAGCTAACAAGCTTCAACTAAATTGTCCTCAGTATCGCGTTTGGAAGGGTGTCAAGTTCAGAATTCACATTGAACCATCTGAACATCATTACTACCTTAAGGCATTGCCCTAAAAAATGTGTCAAGGTCCTTGTAGATGGTGTTGAGTGTAACTTTTAGCTTAGCATCTCATTGACTTCCACACTGTGTGAGCCTGCTCTTTCCCCCATGAGGGACTATTTTTCTCTACTTCCCCCACGGCGGAGCTATATTTGTGGGCGTGGTCAGACTTGCCGTCTGTATCTATGGCGTGATTTGTTAATTTTGGCATCTTGAGAGTGCTAGAATAAGGTAGCCGACTAACTTTGAGATTTTACATATTGATGGTATTGGGGGCTACCCTAACCCTGGCTAGACTCAAATTGACCTGGACTGAAGCAATGGTTATACTGGCTGACAACATTCCTTGGCCAAGGATTTCCTTTGCTTCCACAGGTTGCTTGGCTATTGTCAACATTTACAAGAAGCAGGGTCAGCTTTAAGCTACAGTAAATAGTCTGTATTAACTTTTGTTTCAAGCCAAATGTTTTTTCCTCACATTGATTTTTTTACTCAGTACTCAGGGAGGTTTCAAAAAAGTAGTGAAGTACAAAGTACAATACTTGCCTCAAAATATACTCAAGTAAAAGTAAAATTACCTATTTAAAAAAATACTTAAAAAATTACGAATTACTCAAAAAAGCTACTTAATTACAGTAATTTGAGTAAATGTAATTAGTTACTTTCCACCTCTGTGTAAATCATGATATTAATTTTTTTGTTTGCCTATATTCAGCCATGGAGTTTGCATAAGAATATGAACAAAATTGTGAAATACTGCTAGGTTTGCGGAGGTTATGTGGCATTTTTTTCATCAATAATGCATGAAAATGTCACGTCCATAACGCTGGAATTGCCCATTAATGTTATGGACAGACAACAGATGCTATTGGGGAATAAATAATCCCCTTTACCTGATATAGGGAGAAATGACTGACAGTAGGCTTAATCAATATCAATGTGCTAAAGTAGGCCCAAGGTCAACACACACAAACCAAATATCAAAAACTAAAAACACAAATAAGCAATATTGAAACAAAAGATGGCCATACAAAAGACAGAAAAAGCCAGACACACATCCCAAACTGTCAGAGTATTTCACAGCAAATCAAAATTAAGCAAATTGACCAAAGTGCCTATCAAGCAACATGAAATGATACCTGCATACTAGTCACCTCAACCCCGGGGAAGGAGATTAGAATGAAACAGAACAGAGTCAGTATAAAGACAAGTCTATGACATATCAGACCCATTAATTGCACATTGCCCAATAATTTACCCACCTATAGCCCACCAACAAACACACATACAGTACACACGCACGCACACGCACAACTATAGGCACAAACACACATAAACACACACACGCGCATGCACACCCGACTTGTAAACACACACACACAGTACAAAAGCGCACACAAGCACTCTCTCTCTCTCTCTCTCTCTCTGCAGCGCCAGCGTTCTCCTTACTACCAGGGACGAAACGGCCTGAATCTAGATATCCAGGTGTATATATAGGCACGTAGTTGATTACCTGCCCAATTAGCGATCCCCTGCTTGACTAGGCTGCAATATTTTTAGGTTCCTGATGATGGCATCTTTTCCCAGTCTCTTCCCACTATACAGAATGTGCTTATGCTGCCCACACATGAAATGAAAGATTTTCAAACAGCGCGAACGCGAACACGAAAAGTTACTCAACGGAGGGGATGATCAGTGTCCACCATGCACTATAGTTGGAGGCAACAGCAGAGGTGATCCTTCCCAATAAGACCCATGAACACAGCAAAAACGTAAAGCTCTACAAAAAGTGTGGTGAGATCAGCAGAACGCTCCATAAGGACTACACTAACTAACCTTGATGCCATCTATGTTAGAAGATGTAGGTCCAGAGCAAAGAAGATAATAAAGGACTCCAGCCATAAAAACCATAGCCTCTTCTCTGTGCTGAGGTCTGGGAAGTGTTACAGGTGTATGAAAGTCAGAACTGAGAGATTGAGGAAAAGCTTCTATCCTCAAGCCATTCGGACTTTGAATGAGGATCACAAAGCATAGCCTAACAGCAATTCTTGTATACTTAAAAAAAATAAATCATATTTATTATTATTATTATTATTATTATTATTATTATTATTTTGTTTTCATATTGAAGCACACAGTAATTGGAGTCAGTGGACCAAGCATTTCACTACAGTTGTAGTTGTATGTGACAAATAAAATTTGATTTGATTTGATTTGAGGAGTGATGATACACCATGCACTGTCCCTAACTAACTAACTAACTTAAGGGACAAGTAGGTCTTTAATATATTTTGGAGAAAGGCTGTTGAGGACTTTATAGGTTACAGGAGTAATTTAAAGTTGATTCAACTTTTAACAGGGAATCAATTAAATTACAAAGGAAATTAACGTGTTCCGCGTCGTGCTTGTTCGCTTCAGTCAAGTCCATTATTACCTTATATCGGGACACCTCAAAGGCCATTATCCCGCTTATTACCCGGTTGCAACTAAAAAGTATAGATGGTAAGCGGGCCTAAGTGTTTAAAACATAAAAGAAACATGTGGCTCAGTTTTGAAAGAAGTTAACCTGTTCGGTTGGAGTACTATTTTCTTATGTCTCAGGTGTCTTGTTATCTAGAAATAACATACACCCTGTCAGCCAACCAGAAAACAGTATATCCCACCGGGTGATAATATTTTTTAGTGTTAGTGAGTATTTGGGCTGCAGCATTCTTAGTAGCTGTATAGGTTTTTCATAAAAGTGTTAAGAACAGAGCATTGCAATAAGCAAACCTGGAGGTAACAATGCATGTAGGCTATTAATTATGAGCATCGTCAAAGGCAGGGAAATTTCTCTACTATATTAGCAATATTTGTTTATATAATATTTGTTTTTGGAATATGTTTTACATACTTATCTATTATTTTTTGTTTTACATACTTACTACTTACTATTTAGAGAGAGGTCTTGGTCAAAGGCTTTCACTGTAAATGAGAGTGAAAGGGAGTTGACTTGATTGAGTACCATGCCATTTGAAAGATTCAGTTCAACAGAGTCAATGTGTAAACATACCAGAATCCACATCCACAGTGAAACTACACTGAGATTTACATATTTCTTCCATTTCTAGAATAGCCTGTCATGTAGCTAATGTAGGCCTAATGAAACTGATCAAAGATATACAGTACTGCCAGTTTACCTTAGTTAGCACTTATGATCAGAGTTTGGACCTTTCTTGGTTAAGTATGGATATCTTATACTGTGGATAGGCATGCAGAAAGCAGCAAATAAAATATAGCACATTCTCCTTTTCTTCTAAAAAGAATCAGTATATCACCCTTTTTTCTCTTCCAAACTGTTTTCATGCCCTGCCTTTAATTAAGCAAATGGTCCTTTATCAGACATGCCCCCACCTACTGATTGAGCTCCTGCCAGGTTCCAGACAATGCCAGGCCTGGCAGCTGCCTCCCTATAACAGTGGCCGCATTAAATTGTGGGGGAGAGTAACATACCAGTCCCATGGGAGAGAGAGGTGTTAACTTCTAATAGCTTTCCTCACAACCCAATGGAGAGAGAGAGATGGCAGGGGTGGTTAAAAAAATAATAGCGCTGATGTGTCTCACACAGAGGAGAGGGGTGGATTAATCAGTACATTAAGGCAAGCACCAAATGGGAAATTATTATGGGGCCTGACAAGGTGCAGAGGTGCCAATACCAGCTCCTTTTAGGAATGCCTTTTAAAATGCAGACTAATAACCCCTCAGATGTTGGTGCTATCTCATGTGACCAAATTAGAGGCAAATGAGAAAAGTTTATCTGGCATTTTGGAGTACTGAAAGAGCTTAGACGCTATAAATTATGCAGCCTCTCTCTCTCTCTCTCTCTCTCTCTCTCTCTCTCTCTCTCTCTGTGTGTGTGTGTGTGTGTGTGTGTGTGTGTGTGTGTGTGTATGCTGGGGGACTGTGGGGACGAATCCATGATGAATTGTAAGTAAATCTTCTTAGAGTGTTGGTATATGGTTTGCAGAGAATACAAGCGGAGTGTTTTTGTTTAAGATAAGATTATCAGGTGTACATGGCACTATCACACTGTCAATGCAATTCATCAGTTGTTTTTTTTTAAATGAAGCAAGAAGATAACTTTCAGCCAAATTTTCACAGAATAGTATCTTCCCCTATACCATTCTCATAGACAGCTCAATAGAAAGGTTTTTCTTGGCCTTATTTTAATAATGTTATATGGCCATGTCATAAATACACACATGCATTAACACCAGCCATTGTTAAGTGACTGTTTTGAATGCCAGTGAGGATATTGCTGATGGCTTCTTTTCATATTTCCAGACGCGGACAAAGTACTTAATTTCTGTACTTGCGTGAAAGTATACGCCAGGTCCAAAATCACTCCAATGCAAGTGATTGTTGTCAAGTAAATTTTTTAACTTAAAGCTGTATTCGGCAAGTGTACATAATTCTCTGACATAGGCAAACAATTTCAAAATCATACAACTCTCTGGTCCCTCAGTGGCTTGCTCACAGCTGTGATCGACAGGCAGCTATCCCTCCCTCCGAACCTGATTGGTTGAAGGCTACAGGGAGCAGGCATGGACTGGCCATAGGGCGGTCATTTTTGGGCCGGGGCTGTCATTTACTCATAAATTTCATGAAGGGCATTGGACTAGTTGAATTAAATATCTCATATTCATGCAATATATCCAACTTACAGTGTTATTTTAGCTAGCCACAACGTTATTATTAGTGAATAAAATGATAGTGGGCCACCATGGCTGAAAATGCCCGGGCCGTTTTTTGGTCCCAGTCCGGCCCTGACAGGGAGTGATAACATTTTGCAACCACGATTATAGGGTTTAGATGAAGCTTGAGAATTCAGTTTTTATTTTTTTTAATAGCCTTTTTCATGTACTAATAACGTGAGAATTCTACAAAATTTGACTTTAAAATATTTGGCGAATATAGCTTTAAGTACAGCTTTAAGTACAGAAGTACTTGTTTTTAAAAGGATCCTTTTATATGCATATTTCTTGTGAACACTATAGTATACTTTTAGTATTTATGTTTAGTTTTTTTGACATGCCAGCATTCTGCAACCCAAAACAGGAGCATGAGAGCTGTTCATGTGGCAATTTCAGAGCCACGTTCCTCTCACATGGACGTAAACAATGTGATACCTACTGAGACAGATAGCAGACATGGAGGAGAAAGCTGTTTCTGGTAATCTACTAGCTACAATAGAGAGCACCAAGGTCCAGACCTCTGTAATTTTTTCGAGCCGAAAATAAAATTGGTCAAACAATCATGGGCACTTCAATTTATCTATCTATTAACGCACGTGTGCGCCACCACTGGCACAATTAATATCTGCTGTTCTGAAATGACATTACTAGCACAGGAAGCTGTCAAACAGGAAGCTGAATACCATTTCCGATATGGAAAATAAATTATTTATTTTGAGATGAGGGGGTTTGATAGCCTGGCGAATGCCAAACTAAAATCACAAGTGATATTTAGTCTGGGGACCTACCTATTGCATTTCTCGTAGCAGAAGCATCGTTTACAATTGTCCATAGCCGTTTATTGGGCGCTACGAATGTCTATCATAGCGTCTGTACATACCTCGGAGCCAATACCAGAGCCACCACGTGACGTAAAATGCAATCGAGGGCCGTACAAATCCCGTTTTGTTTTGCGATTGGATACCGAAAGCAAGCGAGAAAAACGGCCATGGTCACCATGCTCCTCTGCAGAGTGAAATGAAATAAGCGCGCAAAGGAGCATGGGAATTCCCAGGCTAGGGGTTTGAGACAATGCAGAAATTTCAAGATCAGGGGCCGTATTCTCAAAGAATCGTAAGGCTAAAAGTAGCTCCTAACAGCCAAATTTAGCAGAAATTCCTTCACAAAGAAATTTAGCACAAAAAGTAGCACCTAAATTCTGCTTAAGGCTAGTCCAGAAGACTTGTAAGTCACTAAGACCAACTCCCAACACATCGCAATTGTATGAAAAACGTCCTTAAACTTCGGAAATGCCCATGCAATGCCATTTATTAGAGTATCTGTCATCAAGGAATATATTTGCAGCTTAAGGAATGCAATAAAGTTCATTTTATCTAATTAAACTTGGTGCAATTGGACTTTTGCCATTGAATAATTAAATTCAACATTGGAAAGGTGTAACAGTAGGGGCCCTATCATGCAGACGGCGCACAATGCCTTATTGCTATTTTGTGTGAGCGCATGGTTCGTTTTTCTGTCAAGTAATTCACGTTGTCTAATTAACAAGTGACTTTGCGTCCTCGAAGGTGTGTTGAAGGTGTGGCTCGGCACAAAGCGCAACAGATGCTATTATACAGACGCAGAAAAGGATCCACCACTGACTGGGAAAAACCTGGTCATTCGTCAGTCACGCATCCTGAAATGCTATTTTATGAGCGCACAACGCAATAGGTAATGCCGTCCTCGTCCCAGCATAACAAAGAAGGCCAGAACAATAATTATTACAATCGGAAAATCATTATGATGTCCAGGAAGATGTGTGTACCAACTACTTTCAAGACATCAGTCATTAAACCATTGATTAAAAAACCAAACCTTGACCCTGATGTTCTGGCTAATTACAGACCTATATCCAACCTTCCTTTTATATCCAAAATTCTAGAAAAAATTGTGTTCAAACAAATTTGTCGCTTCCTAGACGAAAACAAAATCCAGGAAGTCTTCCAATCAGGATTTAGAGCTAATCACAGCACTGAAACGGCCTTAGTTAAAGTCTTCAACGACCTCCTTCTTTCCATGGACAATGGTAATATATCCATATTAATTTTACTTGATCTTAGTGCAGCTTTTGACACCATTGACCACAATATCCTACTACACAGACTCGAACATACGATAGGCATTAGAAATTCAGCATTAGCTTGGTTCAAATCCTACCTCACTGATCGATACCAATTTGTACATGCCCACAACGTCTCATCTTGTCATGCTAAAGTTAAATATGGCGTTCCGCAAGGCTCAGTACTGGGCCCCCTACTATTCTCTCTCTATATGCTACCTCTGGGTGAAATCATTAGGAAACATGGCATTGCATTTCACTCATACGCAGATGATACACAGCTTTATCTCTCTATGAAGCCTAGCGACTGCACTGCAACAACCAAACTCAATGCCTGTCTTGAAGATATTAAAGTTTGGATGTCAAAAAATTTCTTATGCTTGAACTCAGATAAAACTGAAGTTATGATGATTGCCTCTAAACAACTGAAGGACACCTCGCTTCACCATCATAGCTCACTTAGCAGTCCTACACTCTCATTTAGCTCACAAGTGAAAAATCTGGGGGTAATTATTGATCAAGACCTGTCCTTGAATAGCCATGTAAAGCACATTTCTAAAACATCATTTTTTCACCTTAGAAACATTGCTAAGGTTAGGAAGTTCCTGTCCTTTGAGGATGCTGAAAAACTTATACATGCATTTGTTACCTCCAGACTCGACTACTGCAATGCTCTGTTCTCAGGGTGCAGTAACACCTGCATTAAAAGTCTACAGCTAATCCAAAATGCAGCAGCTAGAACACTCACTAGAACTAAGAAATATGAACATATTTCTCCCATTCTAGCATCTCTACACTGGCTTCCTGTCAAAAGTCGAATTGACTTCAAAATCCTTCTCATGACGTATAAGGCACTTAATGGCTTAGCTCCTGCGTATATTACAGATTTACTTGTTCCATACCATCCAGCAAGACCTCTGAGATCTCAAAATGCTGGCCTCCTTGAAAAAGTGACCATATCTAAAACTACAATTGGAGGAAGAGCTTTTGCCTATCGAGCACCTCTTCTATGGAATTCTATTCCTCCCTACATTCGCGCAGCGGACACTCTCAATACCTTTAAGTCTAGACTTAAAACCTTCCTTTTTGACATTTCCTATAATTAGGAGTGGGCCATGGCATATCACCACTCCTCTTGGGCTTTCCTGGGAGGGCTACCTCTGCTGGTTTTCCAAGGCGGCCACTGACCACCCCCTTCTGGGTTGGTGAGATGCCATGTACCATACCTTAGTTATGCTGCGATAGCCTAGTGCTGCCACCTTCTGCACACTTGCCATCCTGTACAACCCTCTTTCTCCTCTCTCTCTCTCTCTCTCATCACTCTAGCTAGATTATATGACACATATCATGAAGTGATATCCTCCTAGATTGGCCTAACCCTCTTGTTTCTGCTTCTTTTGTCTCTCTTGCCTCCTCTGCCCCGACGCACTGGCTGAGTGATGAACCTCCCTGCCACCAACCCTACCCCACTACGGATGCTGCCCCGACGCACTGGCTGAGTGATGAACCTCCCTGCCACCAACCCTACCCCACTACGGATGCTGATCAACCCCCCCCCCCCCCCCGGAGCCACACACCAGGACCATCCTCCCCTTTTCTCTGAGGCCCTGATGGAACTGGCCTGATGGCCCCCTGATGACCACTACTTAGATGGCGACCAACACCCAATGAACTCTGATCCCACTCCAATTACTGACTAATCCCACACTCCAACTGTTAACCACAATTTATTAGCCTGCAACAGAAAATGCGTGAGGATATAAGAAGGGGGGACGTTAAATGGAGAATCAAGTTTACTTTCGCTTTCGAATGAATATCCCGAGATCAGGACTGTTACGACTGCTTTGCGCTTTGCGACGCTTTGCGCTCTTCGTTCTCAAAGGCAATGAGAGATCGATCTGTCATTGGTTATATCTGCTTTACACCCACAACACACCCACGATTAAGTAGGCATCCTAAGTCCAACCTGTCTGCGCTGTGAAAATGGCAAAATGCCGCTGGCACGCCCCCAAAACCAAATGCGCCATCCGTCAAACAACATTTGACATTGCATCGTTAAAATAGGGCCCCAGGTATCTATCATGAGGTAGCTACATCTAGGGGCTGGTGTCCACCGTTTACAGAGGAAGGAAGGTTATTTTATAGAAAAGAGAAGTTCGGTGTGATAAGGACCCAAAGTATATTGCGACATCATAAGTTGGAACGTTGGGGAAAAAAAAGTTGGAACGAGCAGAATTTTGACACGTTTGTGCAGGCTGGAGAAAACCACTTGCTAGTTGTAGCTTCCGGGGGCAACCAGCTAGGGGGTAAGTAGCTATCTGTACAGTTACTAAGTTTTCAATGCCTCCTGGTTTTAAATGTTGAACAACATTAAACCTACAACTACAACTAGCAAATGGTTTTCTCTGGCCTGCACGAACGTATCAAAATTGTGCTCCAAGAAAATGTTCCAACTTTTTATGATGTTACAATATACTTTGGGTCCTTATCACACTGAACATCTCCTTTAATAGCAAAAAGGCTCTTGACACTCCTGGAACTACTTGCACTCTGATATGCAGTAGTTCTTGATTAGTATGGGGCAATTCATTTCCTAGAATTCATTTGCTATTCAGGGCTTTGTGTGTCAAAAGGAGTGATTTGACATTTATTCTACAAGTTCTCAAATTAGGGCCTTAACCTGTTTTACTCAACTTAGCGAAGTTAATCATTCCTATCACACATTTTTAGGCATTTATGTTTGACTTTAAATTATGTTTTACATTTTTCAATTTACAGATTTACACAGTAATCATGCTCAAATATGTCATATATATAATGTGATAATATGAGCTGTGTGTTGTGCATATGCATTCTCTTTGGCACTGCCAAATGAGGGCCACATGTATCTTTACGCGCCATAATCAAAGATGACCAGACCCACGCAACTCAATTTATTCTCTGCTGTCCTTTCTCCATTACTTGACTTTATAGACTGCTGGCTATCTATTCTCTCACTTCATATTTCTCCCTTCTTAGTCAATTTGTCACATTTCAGCAGCTACTGTACGTGATCCCTACCAGCCTGTAGAAGTATACAAGGTATGGCACGAAGGACTCTTTGAGTAAACTGTGCATAAGGACCCATTTGTGGTGTTAACATTAATGCAAAAGTGAAATTTGATATATACTGTAGGACTACCACAACAGGAAAACTTTACTTGACGGGTGAGTACATAACACATTCATAGCAGCTTTCATAAAATGCTCACAAAGCATTCATGACTGATTCATAAGACATGGCTCAACCTTCATACCCAACCCATCAATGTGAACGATTGTGGCGATAACTTATCAAAATTAAAGTCCAACGGTCTCAAAGCAGTACTGCCATTTATGTTTGTCACCTGATAATGTCACATCTAAATATCTCATGAAGTCTACTTTAGCCACTTTACAACAAACCGGATTCCAAAATAATTGGGAAACTACAAATTTTGGATAAAAAATGTATCTCATAAATTGTATTTTATTCACAATAGAATATGGATAACATAGCAAATGTTGAAAGTGATACATTTTGAAATGTAACGCCAAATATTGGTTCATTTTGGATTTCATGAGAGCTACACATTCCAAAATAGTTGGGAAAGGTAGCAATAAGAGGCCTGACAAGTAAAATATACATATGAGGAACAGCTGGAGGTCCAATATGCAACTTATTTGGTCAATTGGCAACATGATTGAGTATAAAAAGAGCCTCTCAGAATGGCAATGTCTCTCAGAATTCAAGATCTGCAGAGGATCACCAGTTATCCAAATATTGTGGTGGAAAATAGTGGAGCAATATCAGAAAGGGAAAGAGTATATCGGAAAGAGTTTGAAGTTATCATCTATGCATATCATCATCCAAAGATTCAGAAAATCTGGAGCAATCTCTGTGTGTAAGGGTCAAGGCTGAAAAACCATACTGGATGTCCGTGATCTCCGGGTCCTTAGGCGGTTCTGCATAACATATAGGAATGCGTAATGGAAATCACAAAATGGGCTCAGGAATGCTTCCAGAAAACATTGCCAGTGAACACAATCCACTGTGCCATTCGCCATTGCCAGCTAGGTACTCAAGGTACTTAGGGGGCCCCAAGCAAACATACAGGCCCTTCACTCCCCGTAAATACTTACATGAACCACATTGTTATAATTTTCAAACATCATCAATATAATTATTATTTGTATTGTACAGTTGTCTAACTCCAGTTTAAAGTCATTTTTTGTTGAAAACCACCACCAACTTAACTAAAATGATGAAACAGTCAATCTTGGCGGCCCCTTTCAGCCTGGGGCCCCAGGCAATTGCCTGGTTTGCCTGCCTTGTTGCGACGGCCCTGGCTAAAACTCTACAGGTCAAAAAAGAAGTCATTTCTAAACATGATCCAGAAGCGCAAGTGTTTTCTCTGGGCCAAGGCTCCTTTAAAATAGACTGTGGCAATGTGGAAACTTCTGTTCTGTGGTCAGACGAATCAAAATTCGAAGTTCTTTTTGAAAAACTGGGATGTCATTCCATCCGCACTAAAGAGGACAAGGACAACCCAAGTTGTTATCGCTTATTGTTAGCACTCAGTTCAGAAGCCTGCATCTCTGATGGTATGGGGTTGCATGAGTGTGTGTGGCATGGCTTACACATCTAGAAAGGCACCATCAATACTGAAAGGTATATCCAAGTTCTAGAACAACATATGCTCCCATCCAGACGTGGTCTCTTTCAGGGAAGACCTTGTATTTCCAACAGGAAAATGCCAGACCACGTACTGCATCAATAACAACATCATGGCTGCGTAGAAGAAGGATCCGGGTACTGAAATGGCCAGCCTGCAGTCTAGATCTTTCACCTATACAAAACTTTTGGCGCATCATAAAGAGGAAGATACAACAAAGAAGACCTAAGACAGCTGAGCAACTAGAAGCCTGTGTTAGACAAGAATGGGACAGCATTCCAATTCCTAAACTTGAGCAAATTCTCTCCTCAGTCCCCAGACGTTTGCAGACTCGTTATAAAAGGAATAGGGACCTTGCCCCTACTATTTTGAAATGTGTAGATGCCATGAAATTTAAATTGTATATGACATGCATAAATATACTCCACTAAATACAGTACAATCATGGGCAACAAGTCAAGTAGACTAAAAAAATGAAATACCAATTGATTTAATCAGATTCAATAAATACAGTCACAGGAAACACTTCAAATCACATATGGAAGTATCAGTATCCTTAAATACAATCACAAACTGGAGAAGCACTCAGAGAGCGCAGACCTCCGCCAAGGCAATGTGGTCACAGACACAATATAGCTTCCAGATCATGTTGTGGATCACCGATCGCCACCAAATCAAATCAGTTCTTGTTTGTCCCAATATACACATTGTCCGAAAATGTCATCCAAATCCGTGCAGTACTTTTCCAGTTATCCTGCTGACAAACAGACAAACAGACAGACAGACAAACCAACGCGACAGAAAAAAATAACCTCCTTGGCGGAGGTAAAAAATATTTCAAGTCAAATTCAAGAGCTTCTTTTTGTAATATGATTCAAGATCGCCTCCCTGATGAGGAGTGTCAACCTTTTCAATATACGTAAAGAGGTACATTTAACAGTGTGTTCCATTTGGATAAAATGACAGGTCAGTGGATATGTATCATTTTTTCGTCTACTTTCATATTTCGTACTTATTCTATATGTGCTGTTGCATGTTTTGTCGCGTAATCAAAAGATCCAAGAATTGGATCTGTTGTTTGTCATTGGTCATAGTAAATTTCAAGTGGTCTGAGTTGGAATTACGGTATTCAAAAAATTACTGTAAACACTTTCAGAACCACGAAATAGAACAAACACGTTATCTAGGCCTACAGTATATACCGTCTGAAAAAAATTGGTTAAAGTACAGGTTCACTCAAAATGACATTAACCCTTGTTTTCGGATCATCTTCGATGAAATACAATGAAGATTGTCCGAGAATAGTTTTTGTCCTTCTCCATTGACTTATTTGATGTTTTGGGAAGTGTGGTATTACTCCACCAGCAGTCTGTATCATTCAACCTCTCAATGGAAGAACACATATGGGAAAAAAATAGCTTCACCATATGAAAATATAGAGTTTCATACCTTTGTCAACAAATGTTTAATGCATTTTATAAGGATTGTTCCAGTGTATAGGCTGTCGTTGTAAAGGCTAGCTACAACCGAAAATTCTCGGAACAGCATCATTTGTCAGAATTTCAATCTTTATCATTGTATTTCATCGTAAATGATCCGAAAACAAGGCCTAATGTAATTTTGAGTGAAACTGTACTTTAAGAATTGGATTTAAGATTGTGTTCTGTTCTAATATTCCAACGTAAAAGTTGGCGTAATTGGGGGACATTGGTGACCCCATTGCCGTGCCTTTTGTTTGAAGGAAAAAATCATTCTCAAATCGAGATAGTTTACAAACTTTTTTGGCTAAATTAAATTGAAAATCAACTTATTTCTCCCTTACAATTATACATTTCTTCAGTTTAAACATTTGATATGTTATCTATGTTGTATTTTGAATAAAATATTGAAATTTGAGACTTCCACATAATTGCATTCTGTTTTTATTCACAATTTGTATAGTGTCCCAACTTTTTTTGGAATCCGGTTGTATACTATGAATACTATACTTACTACTGAGGTTTTAGTAAGGATAAATACCAGACGGGCTCTATATTTGAACACCTGGATTTCCATAATATGCCCAAAATATGCCAAAGTGTGGCTGCATTATCAAACCTTAAGTTAGATCAACTCAGAAGAACAACTAAAGGGTAGGGACACAATATCTATTTCCTTTATTCTGAATCACTTACATATTTGATGAAATGGTGTAAAACGGGCAATATTTGAGATGCTAATGATAAAATGGGAAATTTGTAGCTCTATCTGGATGTCAGATGAAAGGGCATTTTCTGTTGATAATATGATACCTAGTGTGAAGTATTTCAAGTCAAGTCATGTCACTTTATTTAGGAGTAAATTGTAGCAGGGAGCAGGCTTCACTCAGGGTTCAATATTACTTTTAAGGGTGCTCGCCCAAATGAAAACTTTGTTGCACACTGAAGAAGGCACACGCCGAAACGCGTCTGTGCACAAATAAAGGATGTTTGATGCAAGGTGCGCCCCTTTTTCTATTTACTTTATTTATACAGTATAGCACATTTCTTACAACAGAGTTGATCCAAAGTGCTTTTCAAAAATTAACAAGAAACAAATAATAATAATAATAATAACAACATGCAAATAAACAATTGAAACAAAACAAACTAAATTCATAATAAAATAAAAGAGTTAGGGAGTATTAAAAGCTAGGGAAAAAATATGTGATTTTAATTCAGATTTGAAAAAGATCAATAGTATGGGCGGACCCAGTGTAGGAGGGGAGACTATTCCAAAGCTGGGAAGCAGAAACAGAAAAGGCTCTCACCTCTCACCTCAAGATGAGAGGAAGGAACAGAAAGATGTTTAGTAGAAGATCTGAGTGGCCTAGATGTACAGTAGGGACTTTATAGTTGCAGGTGTATTGTGGTGCTAATTCATGTAAGGCTTTGAAAAAACAAAGAGTAAAATCTTAAATTAAATTCTATATTTCACTGGCAACCAGTGCAGTTTACACAGCACAGGAGTGATGTGATCACGCTTCTTAGTTAGGAAGGCCAAAATGCAGTGAGTTACATTAGTCTAGCCTTGAACATATGTGGATTACATGTGGCATTGAATTCTGACTGACCATTTATCTGAAGAAAATAATATTTTTCAAACCTCGAAATGATGCGTTTAGGCTACCATACATGTGTACATCTACTGTATTGTTTGAATAGGGATTGGCCATTGTTTTAGTTGTAGCAGGTCCTTATATTTAAGATATATTTGGGAGGAAAGTACCCTGTACAGACTCCAGCGGATTTAAGGACCAAAACATGAAATATTTAAATTCTCAATGCAATTGTATTTTATTTGCACAGCACCGAATACAGTATTGTATTTCTGCACATTTCAATCATTTGAAAGGTCATGTGGTCTCATCACACAAACATTACTGTACATTCCTGTTCCATTGTCCAAAGGTCTCCCCTCTAAATGCTACAGGTAAGAATAGAATTCCTAGATCCCATGATGCCTTGCGCGAAAAAGGAGAGCTACTTCCGTTTCAGTTATTTAACATTTGTTTACAATGACAAGCCATCATAATTAATTAGGGCTGGGCAAGTTAACGCGTTATTATTGCGTTAACGCAGAAATTAATTAACGCGATTAATTATTTTATCGCACGTTAACGCAGTTTCAAATATCTTCCTTGTAGCGCTGCTGCCGCGCTTGCAATAACCGGAAAAGAAAGGCTACCGTTACCTACAGTTCATTCAGTGAGTTCATTGATTGGTGGTATGAGTCTTGGGAAGACGGTGGGAGCAGAAGGCACCATATCAAAATGGATAGCCTAGTTATATATGGGCTGCAGTGTTGTGGAAAACGACTCATCCCGTTTAACCTAACAGTTGAATCCAAGACGCATAGGCCTATAGGCAATTTGCCGCCGCGCATTTCATTCGGGCTATAGGTAAACAAAATCGGGTTTCAGATCACCGTTTGACCTAAATAACATTATTTAATGGAAGAGGAGAACCTTATGGAAGTCCGTTTCAAAGTTGATAGCCTATTTAGATGGGCTGCAGTGTTATGAAAAACGTCAGACTCAGTAAACCTACACAGAATCTAAGAATCAGACGCATAGATTCAGATGCATTTATTGCCGTCGCACCAGTCACTGCGTCCTTTCAGTCTCTCAACTCCGGGCAAAGTTGAGATTTTGGAAACTCACGTCACATGGAGTTGTAGCACAGTGATGTGACAGTTTCAAGTCGGTTTTCAGATCTCCGTTTGACCTGTTTGTGACAGCTTTCCATGGCTGATTTGGTCGTCTAGGTTAAATAGAACTAGATTGCATTTCCTCAGAGAAACTGCTGGAGTGTGCTTGCTTATAAACAGTAGCTTAGGCTACTCGTTCTCATACCACCAAGCAAGACACATAGACTATAAACAGGATAACATCAAAGCCCCTAAGTGGCAATTGCCTAAACTATAATTTTGTAGGCTGATTACCTTGTTTTAGTTGAGATTTACACTAAATATTTTTTTTAACTGTTAGGCCTATGCTAGAGAAAATTATGAAAAGTTAGGCAAGAACAAATGTAGTGGAACTTATGGCAAAACAAATTTAAAGGAATATTACACCTCTTAATTAAAATTGAGTTAGGCTACTCATCCTCTTACCTAGAGTTACATGTGTGGATAAAAACATTTTGTTCTCATTTTTCCTGTCAGGCAATCCCAATTTAAGCTTTATTTTAGCTGTAGCTTAGCATAGGCCTAGGCACTGGATTGCTAGTTAGCAACTTACTTTCCAGTGCCTAAACTAAAGGTAAAATTGGGTTGCCAGGCCAGGAAAACACATGCACTGAGACCAAAATGCTTTTAACTCAAGGTGGAATATTCCTTTAAAATACATTTTTAGCCTACACTACTTTTCATAGATGGCTATTGCGTAAGACAATGCGATTAATCGCGATTAATCGGGGAAAATGTGTGATTAATCGCGATTAAAAATTTTAATCGTTGCCCAGCCCTATAATTAATAAATGATTTCTGACACATTTCAATAAAGAAAGCAACAGATTTTGTAACGTATCGATATCGGAGTGGTAACCCGCACATTTAGACAACCGTACATCCAGCTGTTTGGATTTAAAATGATACATTTGATACTGTATATTAACTGAGAGCTGTGGCATGGACTACCATGACAGCTGTGTATTTCGTTGTCTTGTTTTAAAATAAATGAAGAAATGAAGAAACTACCTACATAATGGATTAATTACAACTCATACTCATGTGTAATACCGAATTTAAGTGAGGAGGTATGTTAATTTACTTAATGGTGCAGCTACTATCAGCGTTAGCAAAAGCTAAATTAGCGATTGCAAATTAGCGGCTTTTTAACGACTTTCAGCTTCACATGTAATTTGGTCATTTTTAGATTTCTGTTACAGTTTAGTTCTGATATGAAATTTAATATTATTCGTGGTCAATAATTGTTGCTGTAAGACGTTAGCAGAGAGGGAGAACAATATTCAGTGGTGCTTGATGTTAGCTTGCAAGCAATCTATGCTGATTAGCCTAGCATGTCAAATGTTGTGTTACATCTGGTATTACTCATTCACAACTGCATGATTTACCTATCTATTTAGAGTATAATGTACAGTTTACATCAGTTAATAGTTACGACACATATGTCATGGTTGTCCTTTAGTTAAACAATGAAACAGAAAATGGAATATGAAGTTAGATGTGATATTGACATGTCAGGTCCTTGACCTATTACTCTGTCCACTAGAATAAGCAACGTTATGTGTTCCCTGCTATTTCAGTTTATTTCACCGTCATAGTATGAGAGCGTAGAGTTGAAATTATGGGGTATTATGATAATTCTTAGCAGATACTTAGATGGGGCCGTGTAAACATGACTGTCTTAACGCGGAAATGTGGTACATTTACATTTACATTTATGCATTTAGCAGACGCTTTTATCCAAAGCGACTTACAAAAGAGGGATAACAATTAAGCTGCAACACAATACAAGTAAGTGCCTACTGGGAGTGCCATTTGCTAATAGGAGAGCAAGTGCAAGAGTTTAGAAGTACTAGATCAGTGCATTCCAAGTAATTTAACGAATTAGGACAAGAGATACTCTTGAAAGAGCTGGGTCTTCAAGAGTCTCTTGAAAGTAGAAAGAGTGCCTGTTGTTCTAATAGTCTTGGGGAGACTATTCCACCAGTTAGGAACAATGCATGAAAAGAGCCTAGATTGACCTGTGCGCGGTGCTGGTCGTTCCAAGCAGCGATCCTTGGTTGAGCGGAGCGATTGGAGGTTAGCATATGGTTTGATGATGTCTTTCAGGTAGACTGGAGCAGTTCCCTCCAGTACACTGAAAGCCAACATTAGTGACTTGAATTTAATGCAAGTGGCCAGGGGCAGCCAGTGGAGCTCCCTGAACAGTGAAGAGACATGTGCTCTCTTTGGCTGATTGAAGACCAGGCGTGCAGCAGCCTTCTGGATCATCATTAGTGGTTTTGCTGCACATGCCGGTAGACCTGTTAAAAGAGCGTTGCAATAGTCGAGAAGAGAGATAACCAGCGTCTGAACCAGGAGCTGTGTCGCATGTTGAGTAAGGTACGGCCTGATTTTCCTAATGTTGAATAAAGAGAAACGGCACGACCTAGCAACAGCAGCAACATGATCCGTGAAGGTCAGCTGATTATCAATTATTACGCCTAGGTTTCTTGCAGCCTTTGTAGGAGCAACAGATAGAGAGTCTATCTTAATGCTGATGTTGTGGTGCAGGGTTTGCTTGGCAGGGATGATCAGCAGTTCCGTTTTTGAGAGGTTTAGTTGAAGGTGGTTGTCTTTCATCCATGCAGATATGAGAGACCGTCAGAGATCCGTGTTGTCACTGTAGAATCGCCAGGAGGAAAAGACAGATAAAGCTGGGTGTCATCTGCATAGCAGTGGTAGGAAAAGCCATGCGAGTGGATGGCTGGACCCAGTGTTGTTGTGTACAGCGCGAAGAGGAGGGGCCCCAGTACTGAGCCTTGGGGTACTCCTGTGGTAAGGTAGTGCTTTGCTGAGGTTTTGCCAAGCCATGACACATTGAATGATCGTCCAGTGAGGTAAGATTTGAACCAGGCGTGTGCTTTGCCACCGACGCCCATGCATCTAAGTTTATCCAGAAGAATTCTATTGTTGACTGTATCAAATGCTGCTGATAGGTCAAGTAGAATAAGAACTGACGATAAGAACTGCTGTTTTGGCTTCTTTAAGAGCTTCTGTTACTGAGAGGAGTGCCGTTTCCGTTAAGTGTCCACTTCTGAAGCCAGATTGTTTGGAATCCAGGAGGTTATGCTGAGTGAGAAATTCCATGACTTGTTTGAAGACTGTTCTTTCGATGGTTTTTGACAGGAAAGGAAGAAGAGAGACAGGTCGGTAGTGCTCCACTTGCGTGGGAGAGAGAGATGGTTTTTTGAGCAGTGGTCTTACCTGAGCTTGTTTGAAGGTGGTGGGAAATGTCCCTGAAGTTAGTGAAGCATTGATAACATGAGTGGTTGCCTTCACAATTGTAGGAGTAATGTCCTGTAGAAGAGTGGTTGGAATTGGGTCCAGCTGGCAGGATGTCAGACGACTGCTTGTGAGAAGCTTAGTCACATTGTTTTCTGATAGAGAAGCAAATGAAGTGAATGAAGCAGGAGGAAGCCTTTGTGAAGTCATCTGTATAGGTGGGTCCGAGAATCTGTTGCTGATTGCTGCTACTTTGTCGGTGAAGAATTCCGCAAAGGTGTCAGCTGTGAGGTTGGTTGCAGGAGGTGGTGGTGGAGGGTTCAGTAGAGATTTGAACGTGGAGAACAGTTTCCTGGTGTCTGTGGCATTGATGATCTTGTCCTGGTAGAATTCCTTTTTTGCAGAAGTGATGCTGGATGAGAAGGATGTTAACAATGCCTGGAATTGTGTTAGATCTGAAGGGTCCTTAGTCTTGCGCCATTTCCTCTCTGAGGCTCTGAGGTTGGTGTGCATCGAACGAAGAGAGTCAGTTAGCCATGCGTGAGACTGAGTGGATCGAGCTGGCCTGGTGGTCAGAGGACACAGGCGATCCAGGCAGGAGCTCAGCATAGCGCAGAGTGACTCTGTGGCTTCATCGACCTGGAGAGAAGAAAAAGCGGAAGGAGACGGAAGCATAGATGCTACAAGGGATGAAAAGTTAGCAGGAGAGAGGTTGCGAAGGTTGCGACGGAAGGAAACAGTAGGAACAGGTGTGGAGGGTTGCTGAGGTAGACTTACCTTGAACTGAATGAAGTAATGGTCAGAGAGATGTAGAGGAGTGACCTCTAGAGAGTTTGTGTTGCAGTGTCTTGTAAAAATGAGATCAAGTTCCATACCTGCCTTGTGTGTTGGAGTACTGCAGACCCGCTGCAGCTCAAATGAGTGAGTCAGAGCTAGGAAGTCTGCAGATGTGGGTTTGTCCAGATGAATGTTCATATCCCCAAGAACAAGCATGGGACATTCATGCTCTGGGATGGAAGAGAGCAGAGTGTCAAGCTCATCCACAAAGTCGCCCATCTGACCTGGTGGACGATAAATAACCACTATATACATTTTAACCGGTGCAGTTATCAAGATAGCATGGTATTCGAAAGAGTTGTATGAGACCGATGGTAGCGGTTGAGTAAATTTCCAGTCGTTGCAAACCATTAGCCCTGTTCCACCCCCTCGTCCAGAAATTCGAGGGGTGTGAGAGAGGGTATAGTTTGTTGAGAGAGCTGTTGGTCTGTGGTAGACGGTCCCATAGACAAGTGCTGCGTTTAGCGTCCGAAGCCGATTGACCAAATATTCTACCCCTTTTCGTTGCCACAGCAGCGGGCCCAGGAATAAGCTGGATAGGATGGTATTTAGTCCTTAGTGCAATTTAATTAAATCATGAAACATATTTTTCATGTATGGTGAAACTGAATACAAATTTAAAAGTTTTGTATTCATAATGTTATGGGAACATGACCTCTT
>JAODXP020000006.1:17950171-18212478 GCA_027497455.2 Sardinella longiceps | reverse complement strand
AAATGTGTTTTTAACATCTTAACATGCTCCAAATGTCACCACAAAAACCTATGAAACATCAACAGACACCTTACAACACAACACTGTGTATGACAACAAATTACTAAAAAATGAAGGAGGTATGCGCATGCATGCGCAGGTCGCAAAGATTACGCAAATCTCATTAAGTGTGCGGGGGTACACTACAGCCATTACTCACTGCTCACACTCAGGTTTTGGTCTGAATCGGCCCTATGACCAAAATTTCTTGCGTCTCCTGTACTGGCTAGTCTGGTGAGCTTGAGCAATAGAGCGCTTGTTGAAATTGGACTGAAGTTGTCCTTTAATGCCCGCAAAATGTGAGGGCAGGGTTGGTGTAACGGAGGTCAGCTAGCTCGGCTAACGTGGCGCTAGCCGAAACCCGGGATGGGAGTGAGGATTTGGAGGGTGAGTGTAACAGAGGTCAGCTAGCTCAGCTAGCGTGGTGGTAGTACGTGTAAATCCTCATTACCCAATTCCATGGGCGCTTCTAACGGCTGAGTTAGAAGCTCAAGCTTTTATCTCAGTTGGTTAGAGCGTCCCACTCCCACGCAGGGAGTTTGAAGTTTATGGGGTGGCGGGTTCGAGACCCGTGTGCGGTGTGGACCGCCACCGGCTACATTGGCATGGGTGAAAATCAAAGTATAATCCAATTTAAAATTGCAAGTGACTGCAGAAGCATTGCGGCAAGTACAGAAAATTGCTTGTAAGTAATACAATGCATGTCCTGTCAGCTTGCTTGGGTTTAGACTAAAATCAATATTTGATGTGTTAATCCCAGTAACACTGACAGTGATCTGAGAGTGAGAGTGGTCTCTACAAGTGTTGCAATGTGGAGCAACTTCCAATGACTAATCTGATTAGCTCAGTTTAGTGAAGTAAAGGTAGCTACATTTACATCTAGGCTACATGGTAATGAATGAAGATAGCACATTAGGAAGGTGAACAATATAAATAGCTAAAATCATTGGCCTAAAAAAATGTACCTTTTATTTTTCCCCCACGGTGGACAACAATGTACATCCATTACTCAGAAAAATTCTATGAAATGCTGGGATTCTGCCATAAACTTCAATGTCTCCTCCACTGATTAAAGGGGGATTAGTGCCTCTCCCCCAACCCCTTCCCATGCAATAGATACAGCGGCAATCAGGCCACGCCTTCAAATTCAGAAAAAAATAATCTCCCATGCGGGAAAACATTGGTTCACTCAGTGGGGAAGTCAATGACATGCTAAACTGGAATGAGCTTGAAATATTTTTGAGGGCAATGCCTATAGTAACTAGAAAAGCGCTCAGAGAGCGCAGACCTCCGCCAAGACAATGTGGTTACAGATGGTGTTCTGGAGAACCGATCGCCACCAAAATCAAATCAGTTCTTACTTGTCCCAACACACACGTTGTCAGAAAAATTCATTCAAATCCATGCAGTACTTTTCGAGTTATGTTGCTCACAGACGGACACACACACACCAAGCAAAACATAACCTCCTTGGTGGAGGTAATAATGATGTTCAGATGCTCCGTCTGATATGAATTCTGAACTTGGTACCCTTCCAAACGCAATACTGAGGACAATTTTAGTTGATGCTTGTTAGCTTTGTCAGCATGCTAACAAACTAGCCATCTTTATTCATCACCACAGTAAATGTAGCTAACTTGAGCTAAACTGAGCTAATTAGACTTGTCATTTAAAGTTTAAAGTCCACTTCTGGCAGGAGCAGAGACTAAGCCCTCTAAGCCCAAGCAGGGAAACAAGTCATAATCAGAAAAAAACATCTTATATGGACTTAATTTAATTTTACTTGCCAATCTATTACTGTGCAACTTCCTCAGCCAGAAATCCTCAGGTGAAATGCCAGACCCTTGTACGAAGCTAAAGCGTAGACCAAGGGGATGGCCAAAGTCAGGCTACCACTTCACCCCTCTTGACACTAAATTGCAAGCATATGCATGCATTTCCAGTGATCACCAACTGGTGGTGCTAGACCCTGCACAATGGACAGATGTTATCCAAGTTGGGTGAAGATACCTCAAACCGTTGCAGAGATATAATGTTTGACCACCAGGAGTGCTAGAGAGTTTAACAACTTTTTTTTCTACGTAGTCACGACCGGGTCGTCAGTCCATGGTTGCATTAGGTCAAAGCATAGGTAGTCAGTCCATGGTTGCATTAGGTCAAAGCGTAGCTGAGATATAATGTTTGACCACTTGGAGTGCTACACAGTGTACATATTTTTTTCCTTCTTCCTTGGTGGAGGTAAAAATGTGATAATAGTGACTGAAGTGAAACAGACAAAGGTTACTCTGATTCAATGTTCGGATTTAAAGAAAAAAAAAGTTTTTGTTTTTCTCTCTGAGGTGTATGTAAACATGGTTTCAACTGTAAGTGTTGTAAGACAGTGACTTGATCTAGACACTGGGGCAGTGGTTGTGCAGGTGGTAGAGGTGCTGTTGGAAAACCAGAGAGTTGTAGGTTTGAGCCCCACTCCTCCTGACCCCATCAAAGTGTCCTTGAGTATGATACTTAATCCCAAAATGCTCCCGGTGAGCAGGTTGGTGCCTTGCATGGCAGCCTCCGCCACTGGTGTGTGTGTGTGTGTGTGTGTGTGTGTGTGTGTGTGTGTGTGTGTGTGTGTGTGTGTGTGTGTGTGAATATGAGGCATAGATTGTAAAGCGCTTTTAGAGCTTGTAGGAGTAGAAAAGCCATATAAATGCAGTCCATTTACAATTTAAAAAGAAAAAACAGTTCAGCACATTAACAGACTTGGTGCACACCTGAATAAAAAAAAATCCACGGAATGAAATCATATAGTCTCGACATTTACCTGAGATAGGCAGGAAGCTTTGGAGATCATGATACCATGTCCGAAATGTACATCCATTGTTCAGAAAAGTAAAATTCTGGGATTGTGCCATAGACCTCAAAGAATGAGCCTCTCCACTGTGAAGGGGATTAGGGCACTACTATCCCCCCACTCATGCAATCAGCATGTGAACCAGGTGCCATCTGTAAAAACACCACAACTGGACCAGACAACCTCATGCTAGCCTAGTAGTATGACTTCATGAGAAAAATATTATTAGATTCTGCCCAATTCAACTGTAGCCATCAATGCAATAACCAACTTTATCCTAAATATAAACATATTTGTGTGTGAAGTGTGGTAATTTTTTTTTCTGTCCAAACATCAAAAAAGATTACCTCACTCACGTCAGATCATGCGCTACGTAACTTTCGTAAGGCACTTCCGCGCAACGATCTGATGATGAAGCCCATCAGAGAGATTTCAAGCCATTATTCTCTAACCGGACCAATCAGGGCCGCTGGCTGCTGTAGAGGGTGTGACGTAGCGAAGAAGCAACTGTTTTGAATCCAACCAATCCAACAAACGTAACGAGCGTCATCGGTTGGTTTCGATGTGGTTGGCTGCAGTGTACGTCAATTAAATTGATGGACAAGCCGTTTGCCCAGTTAGATTCAAGGATTTCTGGCTCCTGAAATAATTCGTCTATCGCTGAATATCAGATGAACGTGCGTAGCGCTACATCTGACGTGAGTGAGGTAACAAAAAAGAGCTCAACACATGCAAACAACACTTGTTTTTTTTGTTTGTTTGTTTGTTTGTCCATGTGTATGCAGTAATAGGATAGTTCAAGTATAAAATAATGAGTCATTTTTAGTTCTGCACAGGTTGGTGGTGTTTTGCAATATAACATAATAGCCTACTGTTATGTAGTGTATGCTTTATGTACACTTGGTTCAGGTGTCAGGTTCCCAGCTCCCATTTGTCTGGGGGCCCCAAATATCAAATACCAAATACCAAAATTGTCCTAACCTCCGATGCAAATTAGCTGTATAGCTAACTCAGAAATATATATGATGGCCCCTTTTAAATCAACTAATAAACCTATCAATCTGAACTATAAGGTAAAGGATACCACTACTTTCTTTTTTATGCAATATTTTGTTCAGTGAAGAGTCAAAAAGTCAGTTTGCAATACACAATGAAGAATGATGGGATACAACTTTAATGAAAAGTTACAATACATTTCTAAATGGTTATAAAACTTTTATATTCATAACTGTCTATCTCATGCTACTCATTAAGCATTATAATGTTATGAGTCATTAATATAGGCTAAATGTGTCACTAACGATTGGTTTATTGTCCTTTTATATAACTGCTTATGCCAAGTAATGAAGAGAAAAGCTCCAAATATGTTCCAAGTAGTTAGTGTTGCAGAAAGGTTCAGTAGGTGCCATAGGAATCCGACTTTGGCAGATGGGCACAAAGGAAGCCACAGCAGTGCTGCACTTACCGGAAATCTCCTCTGTTTTTAGAGAGGGGAACATGGGTGGAGACAAAAGGGTAAGATGTTAAACACTTGCACAAGGGAGTAGCAAGAGGGCTTTAGGCGGACTAATAGTTTGTGAAGTGATATAAGTTGCAAATGATTAAGAGTCCCAAAGGTGAGTTAGGTGTACTCACACGTTGTTTACTGTTTTAAAGGGGTCGCAGGATGGATGAATGGAGTTTTATACTTTGTTTTCTGATGTTAAAATAGAATGTATTTAAGTTTCAAGATTCAAAAGTGATATGAATTTAGTGCACCAATTTAGCTTCAATTTTACAACTGGTTAAGCTGCTGGAAACGTGAAGTCAATGGCTTAACTCAAAACCAACACTCAATATCATACTGTATGGCTTCAACCCGGTTCATTTTATAATGTAAACTAAATAGAACCTTGGAAGATGTAGGAAATGTAGCCAAGCGCATTCCAAAGGAGAAACAATGTGATTCCTGTATTCATACTGAAATGTTTCTGTTGCAGCAGCCACTTAATTTGAAACGTTGTGGTGTTTTCCTTTAAGTATTCTCGCCTATGAATGATTAGTATACAGAAAAAAAATAAAGTTATAGGCTACTGTAAAATTAAACTTTCAATATTCAATATTTACCTGTTTTTCTCTTTCATAGACTTCCTTACATGCTTTTTAAACTACGATGTAGAGTAGTTTTACAAATCCAGAAATATCAGTTTACTTGGAATATACTTTGAAGGAGTCTCTTCATTACCATAAACTTAAAAAGAGAGCAAGATTTATGACAGTATAAACAGTATACTTAGACCTACACCTTCAACTTCAATGATGGAAGTGTGGGCAGTGGTAGCAAAGATCATTGAATACTGTCCAAGAGAGCAACATAATACGTCAGTGTAGGAGCAAACCTGAATAGACAATAGACAGGGGAGATGGGCTAGTGTGCTGTGTAAATGGGAAGAGGGCTGAGTGGTAGTGGTGATAGGGGGCGGGTGGTGAAAAGAACAGTCTATTGTTAGGATGAGAAGAATCCTTCAGATTTTTGGGGGCTCCTAGAAATACTCTTCTGGAATAGATGTCTTGCAGGGCAGAGAGTTGAGTTCTGATAGCTGACTGTACCATTATCTCTGACTGCGGCGTTCCCATAGGTGATGCTGCTACCTCCTAGAACACTCTCAATATCTGAAATATAGCAGGCCATCATAACGGAGGAGGGAGAGCTGTTGTCTGGAGTTGTTGGGTGGGACACCAAGATTGTGGAAAAAAAAGTTGTGACTAAAACTTGTGCTGATCTTTATTGGAGTGTAACTGTAACTCTGCTGCCTCCTAGTCCTCTGTCATATTTATGGTTTTAAAGCTGTTAGACTAGCACCTCATCAACCTGATCCAAAAAGGCCTGTTCATTGTTGTTAATAATCAAGCTATGATCACTGTGTCATCTGCAAACTTGATGATGAAGGTGTGACTACTGTTTACTTTGCAGTCGTGTGTAGAAGGTGTACTGCAGTGGGCACATGTTCAATATTGAACTAAAGTCAATGAACAACATTCTCACATACTCTTCCCCTCCTCCAGGTGAGATAAGGTGGAGTGCAGGAGGCTTGAGATGGCATCCTCTTTGGACCTTTTGGCGCTGTTGGCAAATTGGAGTGGGTTGAAGGGGGTAGGGAGGTATGAGCAGATAAGATTTTTCACAAACCTCTGAAAACTTCATCACTGTAGACGTCAGGGCCACCAGGTGATAGTCATTTAGACATGATAAATTTTAGCACAGGAACAATAATGGAGCGCTCAAAGCTAATAGAAACTGTCTTTTGAGAAAATGTTCAAGATGGAGAACACAGAAGCTAACCAGTTTGATATTCCATATGGCCCAGCAGCTTTTCGGCGATTAACATATAAAGGTGTAATCTTGTGTTTTTAAAGAGGAACTATGTAACAATTTTAGCTTAATTTACTTTTATTTAGCAGGTTAAGAGTCATAGCGATGGTACTACAACACTTTTTGGGTCGATTGATGACTGTTTCGCCTCGCTTTAGCTCCTCTAGGCGGAGAAATGGAATATGCAAGACTGGTGCCGTGGACCGCGGCACAGTCTCTGGGAGCTGTAGGGGGAGCTCTATCGGTAAAAATACAAACACAAACCGAGAAAACGAAGGCGTATAACGCCTGGTCCTTGGGTCTTTTCCCCAAAGTATTTAGTTCATCAGGGAGGGATTTCCTCACACTCATCATAGAAAGGGACATTCTTTGAAAACGTGTGATGGTCTGTAGTCCCACATGGGTCACCCACCATGAAATCAGCTTCAACATTGTCTCGAAAGTGGCACTTACCATCTCTAATAGTTCTATGTAAGCTATACACTATAACGCTGCCTCAATCCGTCATATCACTTGAAATAAGCCCTATATTGTAAGTAGTGGTTTGTGTCTTAAATGCCATTCTCACTTCTCTGTCCACTCATGACTTCTGGTTAGGCTTTGGATCTTTACAGTTGGGATGATGGAATCAGTTAGCATATTGATGTAACCAAAGATAATTTACAATGGTTTCATTAACTGTCTCTGATGTAACTAACTTTCACTGAGCCTTTGATCTATTTGTTATTTTGTTGATATTGTACCAAAGATGTTTTGTAAAGTGTATGACTTGTGCCCATGATGATTAATGACAGCAGTAGATACATTATTGCAATAATCTCTCTTTATGGGTTATTTCCATTTTTTGGAACAGACATACAGATATGTGCAGACAGGGGCACACATCTAAAATAGTTAAAAGGTCTACCACTTCCTACAACCCTTGACACTAGACTGGCCTTAGCATACAGAATAGCCAGTATATGTATTGGCTGTATGGATTCTGCAAGTTTGTGTTTCTTATCCATAGTCCTAATAGTGACATTTCAGAATGCATAAGGGGAAACATCCAGTGTTGGGTAAGTTACTCAAAAAAAGTAACTTGTTACTTTACTGTAGTTACTGAATTGTATTGTGAATTGTAACTGAATTACTTTACTCGTTACTCTTTTTTTAAAAGCAACTTCATTACTTTATTCGTTACTTGGGCCTAATTTTTTCCTCCTGCTCATCCAGATTTCCTATACAGAAACAGGCTCATTCAGGGTTGTAGGATACTGGGACACGTTACCTACTGTACCTACTCTCTGGTGCACATAGACTTTGGTTAATTATTAATATTTAGTAATTTGGTGATGAGAAACACTGAGGTTGTTGAGAGGTATGCGTCAACATAAATCCTACAGGACGCTCAATATAAATTATTTGTAGCCTAAAATTGTCAGATGCTGCAATAGAGTAGACCAACTTCATATGAATAAACAAACAGAATATACCTCAGATATGATTTAACTGTGCAAATCGAAAGTAACTTAGTAATGTCTAGTTACTGTAGGTAGTAACTGTAATTAAGTTACTGATATTTTAAAAGTAACACGTTACGTTACTTAGTTACTGCAAAATGTAACTAATTACAGTAATTAGTTACTTTGTAACTAGTTACCCCCAACACTGGAAACATCCAGACACTGGGAACAGCATATCGGCTATCAGCTGATCCTTATACAAAATATAGGTAGCCTATCAGCATCGGCCATATGATAAAACATATCAGTCCCTATCATGGGTCGCCCCGGGATGCTGAAAGAAATCAGCACGGCGCTTAACAGACAGTACGGGAAGCATCCATGAGAAACAGGGGCAAGGAAAAACTCCCTTCACTTTATAAATAATAATTAATCATTTCTCACAGATGCTGGACAGAAAATCTACTGCTGGTCCCCTCTCTTTCTGTTGGTCAGGTGGAAATTTGGGCAGATGAGAGGCATCCCATCCCTAGAAGCTACTTCTGGGGAAGTTTTACCACCCAAGCCTCGTTCTAGCGCCTCATGGTGACGTAGGTGAAAAAGGTGAATAGGCAGAGCACTTGAGAGTTTGATTACCAGCTGCCACCATTAAGCAAGGTACTTAACCCTGAGCTGATCTGGTGAAATTGGCCCTGCTATAACTGACATAATGCCAATGAACTGAACAAAGCTGTAGTTAAAAGTGTCACCTAACCGAACAAATGATAATAACAAGTAACCTGTACTCAGTAAATTATAAGTAGTTTACTCATCTTATAACTTGAAATATTCCAAAAAAATCCAAAAGATAAAGTTATCAAAGTAACAATTAGTATGCATCAACTAATCTTTAGGAATGTAGGCCTAGTTCAGATTTACTTAGTGAGTGGACCTATAGCCCTGTTGTTCCACATTGCCGAGTGCTATCAGTAATGTGAATGACAGAATTTGGTGTTGACCAAATAATGAAACGGCAGCAGCACTAATTAATGAGGGCAAGGAAGTTCCGTTTACTTATGTCCACATCATTTAGTGTTGACTGCCACTTCACAAATTCAGCGCACTTATACCAAATTCTGTCACTCATACCTACAACTGCTCTCAGCCACCTCAAAGGACTAATTGGCTCCAGATTTTTCCTCTAAAAAATAAACAATGTTTATAGTTTGCATTGTACATTATAGACAATCGTTTGAGGGATATTCATAAAACCTTAACAGTTGCTCACATAGATGATGAAGTGAACATGTAATGCAGTGTTTGCTTGATTTCCATAACACATATCAAACACGATTCATGTTTTAGCACAATAGCCTATCACCCAAACTTAAAGCTTAAAGATTAGAAGTAGAGTACTGAGGGGTTTCAGGTCAATGTCAAGTTCACATACAGAGAGAACATGCTACTACCATCAACATAATATCTGATTTAAGACTCTGCTCACACTCACATAGTAATACTAAATGTTGGTGGAAAACATTTCTTATACAGTCTGTGACCTCTGCCCAGAGGTCAGAACCTAGTCTGCTAAAGGGCATCCAAGGCTAAAGAGAGCAGTCATACAGTAGCTAAGAAAAATATGACATTCATTTTAAATTTATAAAAATCTGTAAGAAGGTCTGGCATGTTGAGTAGTGAATTCTTTTAACACAGTTGCTAGCATCCTCGCTCCGGTTTTGGTTCTTGTCCTCCCAAGGCAAGACCTAGGATGTTTGGGTTTTAACTGGTCCTAGTAAATTATTTTAACAATTATAAACCAATAACAGAGTGTATTAATCTTTTTGTGTGAATTAATCTTTTTGATTCACCAATTCACAATTTGCTATTTACTTTTTTGTTTACCAGTGTCCAACGTCATTGACAGGGAGGTTGCTGTCAGGTCTAGGTGTTACAGATCAATGAGGAAACGAGAACAGCCCCATTATTTGCAGGTTATTTTAGGAAGTTAACTTTAAGGCAATAGTGTGCAATTAAGTATGTATTTTGTGTCATGTAATATTGAAACATCAAGGTTATATTAATGTAACTTTGCATTTAATATTTAATATCCTGTTTGTTAAACAGACAGACAAGGTCAAACTAGAATAAGACAAAAAATGCACCAAATGATATAGAAATGTAAGGAAGAGCAATACAAATAACAAAAAGTCTTTGGAAATCTGCAACTGCAGTAAAGTAGTTAAACTCTTACACTGTTAACATGATTGCTGCTGTGTATTTTATGTAGATTGTTTTCCAAGCTGCTGTGCCTGAACTACAAGGAACGTCATGCAGCTGTACAGCAGGAAAGGTGCTCTGCAATCATCTTGTGGCCTTGCTTTTCCAGTCTGCCCATTATTGCATGTTGAAGGTAAGTTGTGTGTTCAGGGCTGCTGTCTGTTGGTTGATTGAAGTGACCGTGATTCTAGAGGTTTATCACCACATTTTCGATCCTGGTTTGCTCTTCTGTCTCTGCAGGTGACAGCTGTACCACCACCTGTGCCCTGCACAAGCTCCCTTCAGACGTGGCATCGACCTAGGACCATGGTAATGTTTTAGCTGTGTTGAGCGGTACCACATTAAGTTGACTGTCAGTGTTTTTGCCAGCCAGTGGACTTGTGTGCCACCCTTTGCTTTGCTAACAGTGTTTCCTAAGAAATACGACCAGGCATTGTTGACAAATCTTATCACCACACACACATGGCTGAAAAATAGACTGGAGATACCTAGCACAGCCCTGTTGTTGAACCTGTTGTTTAACCTAACAAAGACACTATTAAAAAATCCCTGGCTACGGCTACTTCTTATCATTCCTAGGGGATCCATGCAGAGCCGGTTCAGGACTTGGTCGTCAGGAAGCCAAAGCCATCCACCAGGAGTGTGTGCAAATCGACACTGTATCAAGCATACACTGGTAATGTTTACTACTGTAACTAATATGACACTGTTGACACTTGACATCAGGTTTGAAAACCAAAACTAGTTGTAAGACGTGGATAATTTAACACCATTTTACATTTTATTTTTATATGTTTCAGGACCCCTGCCTGATCCCAACATGTTGTCTATTGGGGAGAAACTGAAAAACATCAGGCCACAACCGCTGATATCCTCAGTGCTACATGGGTTATCGCAGCTGTCCATGGTTGATTCCAGGTTCGGACCTGTACCACGAGGTTCACCCCTGTCCTACCAGTGTCCTCCTGTGGTCGAATGTGGAGATTACATCCAACACCCACACGCACCAGCATTCCCGAAACTGCCCTTAGAGGAGTCGACATTTCCCACCCAAATTCCAAGATTCGAACCAAACTCAATCCAAATTTTGCATTTCGACAGTTTAACAGTAACATACAAGATGGCAACTGACATAGAGGAGCAGACACGAGACCAATCTGAGTGCCCATTATGGCAAACACTACGGAAGCCTAGAGTGACAGCAAGTCGGTTTTATGAGGTGAGCCATGTGAGAGGGTTGTCCTCTGGTGAGTCCCTGGCAGTGCGAATACTTAAAGGCACTCGCCAGACTCCTGCAATGAAGAGGGGACTTGAGCGGGAGACACAGGTATTGGAGCAGTATTCACAGGAGTGTAATGTTAATGTCTCTCACTGTGGATTGGTCATTCACCCTCAAGCTCCTCACCTTGGGGCTAGCCCCGATGCAAGAGTATATGACCCCAGTGCCAATCCATGTTTTGGTCTCGCTGAAGTGAAATGCCCAAACATTTCCAACATCTCTCAGGCAGGACATGTAAAAGTTGTTAATGGGAAGACAAAACTTAAGAAAACTCACAAGTACTACTGGCAAGTTCAAGGCCAACTCGCTGTAACTGGCTTGAGTTGGTGCGATTTTATAACTGATACAGAGGAAGACTTAACCATTGAAAGAATCTGGAGGGATGATGAGTTGATTAGAGAGATGAAGGAGAAGGTGGACATGTACTTCTTTGGTACATACATGAATGTGTATCTTAAGACTAAAGTGTAATTAACTGAATAAATAATGAAAGAATTCATGAATAAATGAACTGCAAGACCAAAGGTTTCTATGATTTCCTCTTTTGAGTATGTAAGTATATTGTAACATTACACATATTTAACATATATTACAGATCACAGTTTATAAGTTATTCTGGCTACATTAATGTTCATATCTCACAAAGTTATGGGGGGGGGGGGGGGCTATTCAACAGGAATGTAACATTTTAACTCAAGTGGTCCCTGGAGCAGGGACATCATCCAGCAAACGGTCCACAGCTGGTTAACTGTCCCAGATAAGGTCAAAGGGAGGGTGTCTTGCCAGATGCGGTATTCCTTCACTCTGCGTATAGCTCTTTCCACAAGGATTCGAAGCCGGGCAATTGCTTGTGTTTCTCGAGCCTCTTCTTCTGTAAATTGATCTGTAATTAGAGGGGATAAGTTAGTTATTAGTTAGCTCCACTGTACTATTTCAGTAAGGGAGACAGTATTTCAACATGTCTGCATAGATTATCATTTTTTGTCATAGTTATAATCTGAAATGTTCATTGTAAAATTTCATGCTTGCTTACCTGTCATCTTGAAGGGTGGTATGATGAGAGTTGCCCCACGGTCAGTCAGCAGCTTCTCAATGGTGAATCCTTTGTCTGCCATGCAGCCATCCCCTGGTTCAAGTAGATCAAGTAGTCCACTTTTTTCAGTTAGGTTTCGGTCAGAGATAGAGCCAGTGAAAAGATTTGAAACAAAGGTCACAGCACTGCAGGGGGCAACCCCAATTAAGCCCTTGAAAGTTGTTGTGTTCTTGTAAGGTGAGAACAGCTCTGACTGAAGAGTTAGTGATGATGGATTCTGGCATCGCACCTCAGTGCAGTCGATGATCACTCTCACATTTGGGCAGTACTTCTTAAATTTGGTAGGCATGGTGTTCCTGATTTGCTGTTTACTCATCCAGATGGGAAGGGATCCAAGGATCAGGTAGAGGTAGTTGGCCCACGTAATGACAGCCCTGGAGACAGTGGACATACTGACCTGAAACAGGTCAGCCAACACCTTCTCTTGCAGGCCACCAGCAACTCGGCAGCAGAAAAGGAAAAACTCATCTATGAGGGGCAGTCTGCGCGATGGACTAGGAGAAAGGGGCTCGGATGACTGTGCCTTTTTTTGCGCCTTAGACCAATACACAAGTCTGGTGGCAGATGGTTCAATGGCCTTCCAGAAGTCACAAAAAACATCCCTTGACGTGAACCGTGTGTAAAATCGGATGTCCTTATCGGAAATGCAAAATCTATGAAATCGCACTTGAGCCAGCTCTGCTTTCAGTTGAAAGTTCTCTCTTTTCAATTCCGCGATTTGCTTTTCTAGATGCTGTATGCGTTCAGCGGCAGCATCCAGCGAACCTGTATGATACGAGATAAAGTGTGTAAGGTTGTGATAAAATTGCTTGAATGTTACAATCAGGAGGTAAAACAACATTTCGGGGAAAAAAAGTGTCATACCTGGTTTAGGTGCAGTTCCGTAATCATGTTCACCGACCACCAACGCTGCTAATTGCTCCATGGTAACGACGTTACCGTTACCCCATAGCAGCGGTGTTTGAGGGTCTGGCGAAATCTCACGGCCTACTGCTAAACGTTTATTTACCCGTTTATAAACGGACTCCCTTGTTGGCAATCCCCATTGGTTCCACTCAAAGCGGGAGGGCACAGCCTCAACTTTTAAACGACGACCAGGCGTAAAAATTTCCTGGGCCAGTCCACTATCACTGCCTGTAACGTAGTCAATTTCGTGGAAATGCCGGCTACAAACGTAGGTGCTTCCCTGTCTTATTTTAAAGGATGTCCCTTCGTCTCGCTTAATCGCAGCAATCCACCTCTTTCGAACAACTTGGTCTGTTGGGAATCCATGAAATCTTAAATATGGTTGCCGTTGTTTATTTGATGAACACAGAGGAACCGAGCAGTGACATCTTGCCGTTGTTTGAGCCATTGCTGTTGTTATTGGGAACAGCTGCCGGATGTGGGAATGCGCATTAACGTGAAGTCCCGCCCACAAACCCCGGAAGCGTGAAAATAGCCTATGCCGTGCCCAGGAGAGTAGATTATTTTGCCTTGTTCTTCTAGAATTCTATGCGAACATTCTATAGCTTCATAGAACCTTGTGTTAAAAATTTCTCACGGCCATTTAGTCGCATCAATTTTACAATCTTCTAATCACATATGTGACTGTACTCACTGGAGAGCAGCCACAGCAAATCACATATAGCCTATGTGACCGTACTCCTTAACAGGTTAAAGCAATATGTTCTTGAGCAATATGCTCTTATCCAAAGAGACTGAAAATCATATTACTCCTGTCCTTATTATATTTGGTAACACTTTACTTGACGGGTGAGTACATAACACATTCATAGCAGCTTTCATAAAAAGCTCACAAAGCATTCATGACTGTTTCATAAGACATGACTCCACCTTCATATGCAACCCTTCATAAATGTGAAAGTTAGAATGCCGATAACCTATCAAAATAAAAGTCTAGTGGTCTCAAAGCAGCACTGCCATTTATGCTTGTCAGCTGATCATGTCACATCTGAATATTTCATGAATATCTTAGGAAGTCTGCTTCAAATGTCACTTTACTATACAGGTTGTGAAGTATTCATAATCACTTATCTGAGTTTAACACTGAGAGGTAGGTTTAAAGTAGCCTACTTTGAGATGCAAGGCAAGGTATGAAAAAATATTATAATTACCCCAAGGTGAGATATTATTTTATGAAACATTTAAATTAGATGCTTGCTCATGATCTGATACTGCATTTGTCCATTACTCTGATTTGACTTGATCAGGTAACAGGTTCAAATCAAGGACTTCAATGCTTTTTGAGACCATTGGACAGGAGCAAGCATAATTTATTTATTTATTTATTTTTAATCTGTTATCTGAATATGTAATATCAGATACATCAGGGTCCACAAATACTGGTCAGCTCTAGTTTACCTCTCAGTGGTAAACTCAGATGAATGATTATGAATACTTCGCAACCTGTATAGTAAAGTGACATTTGAAGTAGACTTCATAAGATACTCATGAAATATTCAGGTGTGACATGATTGGGTGACAAACATAAATGGCAGTTCTGCTTTGAGACCACTGGACTTTTATTTTGATAGGTTATCGACATTCTATCTTCCACATTTATGAAGGGTTGGGTATGAAGGTGGAGTCATGTCTTATGAAGCAGTCATGAATGCTTTGTGAGCATTTTATGAAAGCTGCTATGAATGTGTTATGTACTCACCCGTCAAGTAAAGTGTTACCATGCAGGGAAACAGTGCATCATCTTGTATGTACTGTACATGCAGTTATATGCATTATCTTTAAAATCCTGATATGCTGAACAATTCCTGATCTGACTTCTAATCTGACTTGATAATCTGACCTATAATTCATGACAACAAGAGAATCAGGAAAATCCATATTACTATCATTAACCTACTAAATTCATTTGGAATAAAAACACTATACCTTCAATTGTTTTTTTGTTTTTTGTTTTTGCCAGAAGTAATAGTAGTAGGTAGAAATAGAAGTAGCCTAGTAGTAGTAGTAGTAGTAACAGCAGCAGCAGCAGCAGTAGTAGTAGTAGTAGGCCTAGTAGTAGTAGTAGTAGTAGTAGTAGTAGTAGTAGCAGCAGCAGCAGTAGTAGTAGCAGCAGCAGCATTAGAATGTATTTTAGGAACAGGAAGCATACAGTGAGGAATGTTCCCAAAATGAATTCTTATTTAACATTTTAGAATGACATTTCATGTATTAAAGATAAGGTAACAGCTTTAAAGAGAAATAAAAACTTTAAACAGCCCACCAAAGCCATGCCTCCAGAGAACGATCGCAGAGAGGGACAAATGACAGTTGAGTTTGATAGACATATCCCTATTCAATAATTTCTATAGGACTGTCAAAAAAACTGTCTCCCAATTAATATGTAGTTACTGAAGGGGAACAAACACTATAAGATTGTACAGATCCCACCACCTGTGGTATTTCTATGTTGTACACCATGCACAGATCAGAGACAGCTGTGCAGAAATCCTGCACTCCGCTGTAGAGATAGTATTGGAAAACCTGTCTAATTACGTTGATACATTTCCAGTTTCATGCAAACCCTTTAATGTAATATTAATGTGTTTTAAGGAAAGACATTCTCAGACCATGAGGAATGGAGGAGTTGCTTCATGTGTCTTCTAGTTAAGTTAACAGCTCCCCTTGCTGGTTGCCTGTTTATCTCATTCATATTATGCTGTCCAAAGCTATCCATTCTAAGGATGCTAAATGTTGTGAGAGAATTTTCTATCTATCTATCTATCTATCTATCTATCTATCTATCTATCTATCTATCTATCTATCTATCTATCCATCCATCCATCAACAAAAGACTATGGCCATCATCCATCCAGTATGCTACTCACCTGTGCTGAGGTGACATTTCCTGAAGGGGGTGTTGGATCATTTGAGGTAAAACAGGAAATGAAGAGTCCTAGGCCTGTCTGTCCAGCTTGATCCTATGGAGGTTGGGGGGAGAGGGGGGGGGGGGTTGGGCTTGTGCAGCTGCCCTCAGACGCAGGGAGGGTCACAGGTTCAAATCCCAGGTGCTGTGCCCTGCAGCGGGACACTTCCAGTCTAAACAGTGTCAGTGACTTTCAGGAATGCAACCACATCAAAAGGCAGCTACCTATCTCAGCAGAACACAGTGGGGTCATCCCACCTGTCAGCGGGCTCATTTCATCACTGTTAATATCACTAGTTTCCTGGGATTGGAATATTTAGGGGCTTGCATTCAGAGACATTAACCTTGAACTTTGCAAATGAGTGGTTTATACACAGAACACAAAATGCACATATGGTATATGGGTATAGTTTAATATATTTTTTCCTCTCTAATTATGAATTTCATTTTTTATATTTTACAAAATCTAAAGTAAAGTAATATGTGTAATTGTAGGGTGTACATGCATGTGACTAATTCGATTGTAGAACGTTATTGAATTTTTCGGCATAAGCTAGGCACACATCAGTATGCAGGCAGGTTTTGTGAATGATATCTATCGTGCATTATGCCTCAACATTATTGATGTTTTTAATTTAATTTCCATGTCTTTCATTTCTCTTATTTCATCATTTCCCTTTTCTAACAAATGGAACATAATGGGGAAATGTCATTTTCTGCATAGCATCACAATCTCTGTATAACATCATCTCTGTGCCTGAGCAGAAATCTCAATGTGGGATAATGAGATAAATATGCCTAATTGAGGCCAAGTGAACTTTCTTTATCAGCACTACAGTCAACAAATGTAAAGTAAATGAGATAATTAGAATGGAGCCGTCTTCCCCAGTGAATTCAGAGTGGTGTGTCATGCTGGGCGAGAGATCAGCCTATCACACACCATTCTATTAAAGCACATTATCAGCTCATTCAGTTTTGATTCCAATCTCTGAAAACATAAATACATTTCAGTCAAATTATGTTACTTAGCCTTAATATTTAGTACAGTATAAAATCAGATGTTTTATCTTAGCCACCTATGAATGTATCCATTTCTATGTACAGTACATTACTATTGCCTCACACCCATCTTGTTAAACACCATATATTAGGTCTCTCAACAATGGGCTCCTTCAGTGTACCCCTATTAAGTACAACTGTTTTTGAAAGAATATCATATTACTTCTTGCTAAAAGGATATTTTTGACCATTCTTACAATTCATAGTGTTGCTGTTAAGGGTGTGGAAGAAGACAAAATGAGTAGGATATATAAGCCCATAATATAAGAAATCCAGCAGAAAGGCAAAAATATTGATATCTCTCCTGCAAAGCCACTATAGGCCTCTTTCCATGAAAGATGAAAATTGCATTCTTCGTTATTCTTTGGCAATTTCCTAAAGGGCATTCTCCCTGGTCATTGGCATGGCCTGCTGCACTGATGAGCATGGACTGCTTAACACCCAAGGGAGGCCTTGTCCTAATTACTCCATTGTGCCTGACAGAATCCCCTTAATTACAAACTTCATTAGCTCATTGGTCCTTGTTTTTCTTTTGAAAGGGTGGCTGGGCTGGGGGATGGTGTTCCATTGAGAGGATAAAAAGTAGTTGATATTTTTGCACCTTTTTCTCTGTATGCTATCTTATTCCTCTTTTTTCCTCCCTTCTCTACAGGAAAATGTTAAGACCTCAGTCTGCAATCTAATTAGGCTCACGGTGTGAATCAGACACTTTTTAACAAGCCTCTGGAGCCCTGTAAAAGGACAGCGGGCTGCAAGGTTGGAGAGCAAGAGCGTATCAAACACTCACACACTCCCTCACACACGAGCATAAACACACTGGCTTTCATGTGAGAAATGACCTGCTTTGCTTGGTATTTGCCTTCAAATAGAACACAACTTGAACACCAATAACAACCGTTTTCAGTCTGCTGTCTAAGATGAAACCAATGTGTGCACAATTTATCAGTTTGCTGAGTAAAAATGGAAATCTAGAATGCTGTCATCAGTGGTAGAAGAGTGTTATTCACACTAAAATATGGGTGCTTTACTCTTAGAGAGAAATATGGATGTTTATAGATGTTCAATAGGTCTACTCTGTAAGTTAGACCGTAGATAACCATTGAGGTTTTATGAACATGCTAAACTGCGGAGCATAATGGAGTACGCCACAATGTTATGGATTTACATAAATTTACACTTTTCTTGTGCAATTATACCTGCTATGATTGGTAATTGACAGATGGTTGTTAAAGCTAAATCTGATCATTTTTTGGTAATTTTATGTCCAGGTTGTTCATGTGACTGCCAAGGTTGGACTTTCTTTAGATATCTGGTTCAGTTTTAACTTAAAGACATTGTTTTGATTCAGTCTTCTAGATTGTTTGTCTTTTTAAAATGTAATCCCAATTTGGTCTGACTAGCTTTATTGTATGTTGAACATAGCACCACCAAAATCCTGCTTAGTCAAGTTGTTTTGAAGGCCTTGCAAAACCTTGACACACAATGAATGTATTCTCCTTACATTTCATACCAGACATAAAGGTAAACAAACCTGATGATTTTTTATATTTAAACTCACTGGCAATGAAATTGCTGATTGTCTAAAATTGAATATGGTTTTAACATGTGTATGTTCAATAATAATAATAATAATAATAATAATAATAATAATAATAATGACATAAAACAATGACAAACTAAATAGATTACAAATGTAGACGTGACAAAGGAAGAGAAGTGATTATTATTGTTATTAGTGAAGAGAAAATTCTGTCATTGACGATAATGAACTTGCTGTTTGGGACTGTTATTATTGCCATTAAATTGTTATAAGTCATAGCAAGTGGATATAGTATGGATGTGCTGAGACGCCAGGTGGAGAAATAAGCTATAGCCTATTCTTTATCCTTATGGGATAAGAGAAATGGTGCACTAAAAGTTTCATGCATCTCCAACAGTGTGTTATGTAAAGGCCTTGTGCTAGAGGGTAATCCCATGAAATGTGAACTTTTTTACATCCATACATTAGGCTACATCTACCTAAAAGAAATTTGAGAATTTGCTTCCAACCAGCCTTAGTGGTAAGGCTACATGAATTTTTTTTAAAAAATATTTAAGAAAATATTTAAATATGTTTGCACATGCTAACATTCACATCACATTCGTAACACGGAAGACTTTCATCACTCCCCTGACCTTGACTTCACATAAAAGGCCACTAACCTAGGTGAAATGAAGAATGTTTCAAAGTAGGTCTATCAACAGATTGTGCCTTGTTTTTTGGCAATAGTTTACAAAGTAAATATGTTTGCATTTTCTCATGAAAGATAGGCTAGTTAATAGCTGTTAATTCATAGGGCAGCATGATGACTTGCGTAAAGTAGGCCTGGTTGATATTTTTGCACCTTTTTCTCTGCATGTTATCTCATTCATCTTTTCCCTCCCTTCTCTACATAAGGCAGCATAATTAATAAAGTAGCTAGCTAACTAAAAAGATTGGGAAGTAGCCCAACAACCAAGGGAAATATCATGTTGGTCTGATGAAGGGCCTTGGTAGCCTGTGCCGCTAAAAAAATCAGTAGCAGTCAATATTATTAGAAATTCAAATTAGCTGTAAGCCTACATTTTAGAAGCCTACACATATTCCTGTGCATTAAAGAGCCTAAGTAGGATAGACTACCACCGTGTCTTTTTCTAGCTTTACTTTGGCCTACAGAAGCGGTGGCAAGCGGCCTAATTTCAATGTAGGCTCGCCGATAACTTCGGCATACCTGTTCTGATTTTTTTTTTTTTTTTAGCCTTTTTGATTAGCATAAAATTACTTTTAGGTTATATCAACCTATAAACTCTCTTAGGCTTAGGCCTGGGCTATTTAATTGATAATAATAGGCCTAATATTAGTAATCCATAGACAATGAATAAATAGGCCTATAGAAATGGGGGGCTGTAATGCACGAGAACATGGGTCACTACAATGAGAAAGACTTGAACATATCCCGACAACTAGCCATCCAGACATCATTAAACCTGTGTAATAGGCTAGGCCCATATCCTTTTTTTTCAATAAACAATCTAATATCAAATGTGCGTGTCAATTCGAGGCCTATTAACATCAACCAAATAGTTCTATTCGATATTTGGTAGCTATTCAGATGTGTCATGAGTTAGGCTATGACGGGACGTTGCCTAAATAGCCCAACCTAAAAAAAATCAATAGGCTATAGCCTAAGCTACGATATAGGCTATAGGAGCGTTAATTTAGATAGTGTAATAGGCTAATATAAATAGGCAAGTATATGAAGTAAAAATGAAATCCACTTTGTCTAGCCTAATTAACGGGTAGAAAGTGTTGGGCATGATTCGGGATTTTCGAACAATTCTTTTTGAAACTTGCCATTATTTTGTTGTAAGCCTATTCCCCTTATAAACTAACAAACTAAAGTCTAAGCGACTCAGGGCTATACATTTTAAACATTTAGCCTACATTGCCTAGGCCTAGGCTACATCTCGACAGCAGGCTATTAACCCTGCGTGGGTGGGTGTTATTGTGTTGTGGTTGCTGCTAAACATGCCATAGCCTATAGTCTATATTTCAACATAAAATAACTTCTATGTTGGCAAAATCTTTCAGATGATCTCTATATTTTTATATTTTTGGTGGAGTGGCCTAAGTATAAATTGACACAAGGATATAGGCACATTCCTATGTCTGAGAGAATGGAATGTTTAATTCATTATTGTTAGCCATTAGTGGTTCATTATATGATAATTGCTCATTAGTGCTGTGTATTTATCGCTTTTCCTTATGTCAAGAGCACGCAGCTTATTCTCTCGTTTCCAAGATCAGTTTCAGAGGTAGGCTAATTTGGTGTAACAGGATAGATCAAGTTTGTTGTGACGTCAGCTTGGCCATCGCTCAAGTCAACTAGCTGGTAAAGACCACAGTAAACACCTGGTATTGGTAGGACTCTGGTTCAGAAATGAAAAGCCCTACACGTTCATAGTAGCCCATTACGCTGAAGTGACCTACATATTTGGGAATTAGGTTGTAGGCACAAGGCTGAAAGCCAGCCATAAAGTTTCGACCTCAATTGAGGAAGCAACGAACGAAGCAACGAACTATGCTTTGGATAGGCTTTTGTTGTGTTTATAATTATGCCTAGTGAAGTCATTTCTGTGGAAAATATCAGGGATGCGGGGTGTCTGTGCGCAGGTTCGGGGAAGCAGGTGTGCGTGTGCCCCCTCAGTGACAATGCGTCGATGTCCATCTTATGGTCTGTCAGTAGCCTATTCTGCGAAACTCCTCACATTAATGGAATCGTTGGGCGCAATTAAAGCTGGTAATTGCAGATTAAGGAGTTAGGGTCAATTGGGTTATTTGATAGAATGAATTTTCAAATTAAAGATAGCCCTATCGCATAGCCAAATAATTCCACACAGTAGAGACAGACTAGTCTATGTTAAGCATGTTAGGCTATTTAGGCAGGATCTAAATATAAAACCTGGAGGTTCAAGTGACGGTTTCAGTAGGCCTAACCAGTTTGTAACTACGGATAAGCCGTCTATCCGATTTTCGGGATCCCGTGATTGATCACTTTCTCACTCCCTGTGTGTCCTATAGTAAAATGTTTGTATTCCACGCAGGCCCTGAACAAGTTATCACAGCATGGGGTCACTTGAGCAGGTCAAAAGTTCTTGAGCAGGTCACTCAATTTTCAAAGCGCAGCATGCTTGTTTGAAAAATAAATCGATTGATATATGGGGTCGAACTCACCAGAGCACCACTCACCGACCCGACCGTGAACGAAGGAAACAGTTTCAGCACTTGACGACAGGGAACTCACAGCATAGGTCGACACACCGTCGCAATGAGCCTCTCAAGAGAGATCAACCTAGCTTTTCAGTCAGTTAGCCTATAGGTCTAGGCCTACATAGGTGTCATTTTGTTTATCTGAAAAAAATCGCCGACATCATTCACGGGCATATGTTTTGCTATAGGGACTTAAACAATCTAAAGAAATACCTATCAAAGCACTTGAGATATGCCTATATGCGAATGTAAATTCCCATGTTGCCTAGGGAATTCTTTCATCAGTGTAAAATAGTAAAATTCATAAAGCCTGGGCCTAGTCTATCTGATAAAAAAAAATCGAATGGCCAGGCTAGCCTATAGCCTAATATCTCGCAAGCTTAACCGTGAACCTGTTAGGACCTCCAATAGCCTACCAAAACCAGACGCTCAAATAGACAATTCTTTGTCCTGTTTAATGTCCTGTTTAATTAGGCTATTACTTATGTGTTCGAGTGAAACAAATATTTTTATTTAAACTAGCCTAATTCAATCACATTACCTGCCATTAAAAGAAAACGCATGCGTTAAAATTTGAAGTGTTGAATGAATGAAAGGGGATTGCGCTAATGAAGGGGGAGGCATATTTCGAGCCACGACCGAGGGAGAAAGTGCGCCAAATTTGTTTGCAGCGGATCAAGGCTCACCGCCTTCACTGCACTTTCTTTATCTAAATTCCAACTTGAAAAGATATAATTATCTAGTTTGAACAGGACTGCTATCAAATCCTTCTTTAGGCTGGATAGGGAAAAGCTCGAGTGGATTGCGGGCTCTGAGCCGCTCGGTGTTGCCCGAGATAGGAGTAATGAAGTTGTGGAGTCCGGAGATACAAAGGGCATTAACCTCATTAGCATGAAACCTTTTCTTCTAACTATTGTGGGACCCTTTCAGCCTTCTAATCCCCCCTTTTCAAAGCTGGGTTTGTAATAAAGCTTTTAGGGGGTTTTCAAAGCTAATGGTATTCTCTAAGGATTTTTTTTCATTGCTGTTAGTCTTGACCGTTTAAAAAATTCCCTATCCGAGTGGGTCTACAGACCTATGCATAGAAAGCATCATTGTGAGGCTTACAGAAGGTATAGCAAATTACATGTTTTGCCTTACATTTCCAATGTATGTTTTAATGAACAATTCAGTCATAGGCTTTAAAATCATATAGGTTTGCCTCATTCGAAATTTCTGGTATATGCTTTGCTTGCGTTTTGTCGGGACTTTTTACCCTAAACAAAGAGTCTATAGCCTACATTTTCATTTCTTAGCTTATTATTTCAATGTTTAAATTTGCAAATTTGGATGGGCAACATCAATCTTCAGCACAGAATTTAAGACAATATTCCCACATGTTAGGCTAATTCCCTATGCACACGCACGCATGCACACACACACACACAAACACACACGCACACACACGCACTATCAGTGAACACACATCCGAACCGTAGCTGCTGGAGACAAGGCTTTAGACAAAGCTCCTATTTTGCGGCACATTGCAACCTTCCCTTATCACGTTGTGAACGGTAGTCAGATTGTACAAAATTATGTCCAACCAGACCCCTTTGGATCCACGGATTATGAGATTAAAGTGGACCACTGGGCAATGCATCCCTTTCCCCTCATATTACTCGTATGATAATTGCCTAAACTGATTTGCACTTTCACAAAAGCTCATTGGTCTCTTTGTAGCACGAACAGGCCAGACGCCGCTCTTCTAGCAATTGACAAACTGATTAATGCAGACTGAGAGGCAAATACGGATTCGGGAAAATAATACTTCCTGTCTGGTAATGCGTCATATAGACTATTTGGAAAAAGCATTCTTTAGGCAACATGTTTAGCCTACATCAATTGCCTACATTTTCGCGACAGGTTACTGAAACACAGACATGTAGCCCGCTGCTGTTATCCATGTCATGTTATGCATGGTAGGAGGTTCTGCAAAACAATAAAATCTTAGAGACAATCCCAGCCAACAGATCGTGAACAACTCAAGCATAGCCTACAAATTTGCTTTAAAGCATCGTGCTCTTATTGCTAGTTTCGATCAGTAACTATCCACACAACTACAATTCAGATGTATCGGAAAGAAATGTTTTACCGCTTTCTATTATGGTCTGAGAATCATACTGATAAAACTTTATTGACAAAATATTGACAATTACATACTTCTTGGAAGTATAGTCTTTGATAAAATTGTAGCAAATATAACACAAACACAAATTATTTACATTCTGCTAAAATAAGATTCAACAGAAACATTATTTTTAGTGTCTTTATACACGGATTATGGTCAGTGCTAGAGGTTTTGCTGCCGAGGTGTTCTTGTCTCAGCTCTTATGTGGCCATCTTTGCTACCATTACGCTCGGAGATTCTGCACACATTCAATCGATCTTGCGGATCAAGGAATGTCCTACATTGGTTAATTGTGGGTAACTCATCTCTGAGATAGTAAACTTTAAATTTAGTTCATCCGTTACATCTTGACAACATTAATGCAGCACTGCTACTTCGTCTCACAATCACTTTAACACGAGGATCAAAATTCAAGACGCCACATTTTTTTTTAAGAAAGGAAGAAACAACATCTTTTAAATGAAGACTTATTAAAGCAAAGATATGTTTATGGAAAGAAAAGTGTCAAGTTAAATTATCTACCAAAATACTTTCGTCTACCATGCAATTCAAGTTTTACAAAAAAGTATTTTGGTATTTTGGTGTAGAAACTTAGTCTTTGTGTGCATACTGGCCATAAACAAATAAATAAATGTTTATGGCCAACTGGAGCTATGTTTTGTGTTGTGGAATAGTGGTCGTTGATGTCGGGGAGGGAGAATGCGATAGGCTACCTCTTGAACACCTTGCCCTTGCAAAGTAGAATTGGCTATTAACAGTTTCGTAGCAATGACAGTCACCAATTACATCTCAAACACTCAAGCTGCCAATCTCCGAAAAGCGAAAGGTGAACATTGCCTTTACCCTCTTTCAGTTTCTTTCTCTCTGTACACAGAATCCTTATCCGTGTCATCCTTTACGCCACGCTGCTGTCCCGGATTCAAATATTTAAAGTCTCTCAATCGTCTGATGTGACATCAATTTCCTCTGGGCTCCCTTGTTTAGTTGCCAGTCTCCATCGGTTTATATGATGCGTTCCCTTCTTTTTCTGTTGTGAATCCGAACCCTCCTCCTCCAGTTTCTGTCGTTTGAATTTAGTTCTTCTATTCTGGAACCAAACTTTCACCTATAATATATATATATATATACACTATTAAATAGGTGACAAACAGAAACTTGTAACAAGCAGTTAGTTTTGAGACACGCAATTTTAACAGTTCTCAAATAATAAATCGATTTCAAGAAAACAGAATGCATATGAAAATTAGCGGGCGCTTATAATAGGCGAGATTAAAGACTAAATTGATTGGTGAGTGCAGGCAATCACTCGTGCCTTGGTTATAGCCCAAATCTATCCACGGTCATTAATTATAGGGTAAAATAATACGATATTTGAGCAACACATTTACAAGCAATGGTGTTATTTAGAACAGACGACCCAATGAATAACTGCATGGACCAACCATAGGATAACAGTTCCCTATTGCTGGATACCCAGGTCTATTCCGAAATCCAATAACCCACCAACATTTAAACCAAACTTAAATTAGGCAGTCCTATGCGTTACTTCAAATGGTTGAAACATTTGCTGTGTGTCATTTCGTCATGTTTTACCATTTAGCCTACAAATACCCCAATTGAAGCAAGACGTTTCAATTCATCACCGATCCACATAATTTAACAAAGCCACAGCAGGCAAACTGAAATATGGCTTCGTTGTTTTAAAGGTTAAGAAGACACGTATTGTAGGCTACTTGGAATCCTAGACGAAGGTCTTGGATTTTTGTGTTAAAATAATTTCTAGGCCTAGGCTATATCAGCCAACCATTGAGGTCACCGGCGTACAGGGCCTTGAACTTGGATTTGATCCAATCCCATTTAAGAGGAGCCTTATTCACTGTTGTGTTGTTCAGCATAATGGCGTAGAACACAGCCTGAATATATCCATAGGCCCATAGCCTACTGTCGACTGGTTACTCGCATAGCCTAAGCGTATAGTCTACCATGCACATAGGTCTAGGCCAGAACTCATGAGTGACAAGAGTCACAAACACGCCATGCTTTTTTACCCTTTAGGTTTTTCTCTAGGCTATCTCCCATAATTTTTACTTTTAAGAAAAAAAGACTTGAAGAGTTCGGATCAAGTCAATTTTCAGACAGGCCATGCAATTAAGTTGTTTTCATAACAGTTACCAAGTAATATCTATCAAACTGTAATTTGAATGTTATTACGCACGTGGACTGATGATGAAGTTAACCAAAATTATAGAAATTTCTGTGAATTAATATAAAATGGACTTAGGCTATTTAGCTTGGGCTTCTAGGAATGATGCTTTATATTCATGGAAATAGAATACTTTTAATTTAGACTTAGGCAATTCAGGCACATTTAGTAGGTTATTATGCTACGTTATTTTATGCAGACAAGTATAAATTAAGCTAGTCCATGAGTTTAAATTGCAATAGCCTATTAGACCTCTTGTGTTTTTTTGTTAAGTTAACAAGTTGACTCTTGACGCCCTGAAAATACTTCGACGTAGGCTAATGCATATTGCATGTTGGCTGTGTCTATGTTATAGAAAAGGCCTTGATCATGCGCTCATCTTGTCATCTCGTGGTAGGCCTATCTTTCCTAACTTGGTGAAAATGAAAGAAAACACTGTCTTACCTGAGTTTCTGTGAGGCTAAGGCTGTGCGCAAGCTGTTTTCGTTCAGCGCCGACCACGTAATGGTTTTTTTCAAAGGCGTGTTCGAGTCGTAAGAGCTGCGATGGAGAGAACGCAGTGCGAATTCTTTTGGGTTTTCGGGCCAGTGCGTTGTGCAAGAGGAAGCTTTCCGGACTCGTTTCATTGCCTGCAAATAAAGACGAGGTTCAGTAAATTATGATCAGTCGTGGCACGCTCAAATTGGAACATGTGTCCACCACAGAAACAGGGAAACTATCGGGGCAAATTAAAATAAAACTGCTATGCCCAGCCACTAAAGCGTAAATTGTCCAACAATTCGCTGTGGTTGCGTGGCCCATACAATTTAGAGTGTATTTGCCTCATATTTTAAAGAATACAGTATTCAGGGGTACTATATAGTAGGTCTATGTAGGCTACATATTAGCCGACCTGACCTGGTCAGGGGATAGAAATAAAAACAAACAAAAAGCAAACGCGTAATTGATTTTTCATTAGATTTTCAAAATTATTTGTAACAACCCCTGCTATTAAATCTTACACTAATACCGTATAACTACACCAGGGACGAATGAAGCCTATAATACTCCACAGGACATTAGGCTCAATACCTTGCCATTTTTACGGCCCTTGGAACGTTCTAATATGTAGGTCTCTGCGATTGTTAGTCTAGGATATTTCAAGCTGTACAGCTAGACATGCATTGGTTAGTAGATGGGAATGCAGGCTACTGATTCAAGTAGCCTAATTTTACTGTTGTGGAATGTCGTGCAAAGTCAATTCATGTGGCTCTGAAGAAACAGTCGCTGATAATTAATAAAATGCTGGATTTCATACAATTGCCCGTCTCCAATAAAATCTAAGACGAAATTACACTAACAGCAAGACCATTGGAACGGAGTAGCCTAGGCTATAGGTGCAATAGGCCTAGACTACGGGATTTGCTAGTGTTCATTTCGAACACCTGCAATTTGTAGGCCTGCTTTATTTCATTTGAGCCTAGGCTAATGTTAACTGGCCAATACGGTGCACAGTATCCAAATAAATGTTTTCAACATCGTCGCAATAGGCCTATGTGTGTTATTTTACCCCATGTGTGCGGAGTTGTCAAAGGGCACTTCCACGAAACTTGGGCCTAGACTTTTTTTCATCACATCCTCCAAAGAAATGCCATGGTAACTGTAGGCTACGATTTTTATATTTCCCTAATTTAGCTGTAGGTCACATGAAACAATAGTACAAAGCATGCTATTTATATGATATGCTACTAGGCTATGCTTGCTCATGTTCTGTAATGTGTAGCTTACTTTACCCTTTGGAAATCTATGAATAATAGTTGAAAACAGCGTCTGTCACTAATGCAAAAATATCTATTTATATTCTATTTCAACTTCAATTTTAAAATATTTTAATCAAACCAGATAATCTCGCTGAGCGCAAATATTTTACCATTAGACTAGTCCTACTATAAAACAAATAGGCATTCTATAGTCTATTCAAGTCCAACAGAACAAATATGAAGCAGATGTGAGCTACACATCGGCATCACGACCTTTGTCATGTTAATTAAAATATATATAGCCTAGGCTACAACTCCATTGTATATTTAGGCATGAAAGCTGTTCTTTTCGCCATATCTTAGCCTATATGGTTTCTGATAGGCTACCAAGGGAAAATCGGCAGTCATCAAGCCATTTTTTCAAGTTACTTTTAAAAACAGTAACATGGCGTAGCCTATATGAAAGTTGTCCAATGTGAACAGAAATAAAAATGGTTCCCAAACCTACCTTGAAATCTGTGGCCCAAATATCGGTATCTATGTATCAACCATGGATAGAAAGTTGAGGGATCCCTTTGCTGGCTGGCAAAAAGAGGATGCGGGCCATGCGAAGATGAAAGCGGATGTGCTGCCAAAGCATGTGGAGGGGGAACAGGGTGGACTGAGACAGCGGAGTTTGGAGGATGGGAAACCGCCTCAGTAAATACCAGGTCCGGATTGGAATAGACGCCCCGGCCGCCGGAGTGAAAGCCGTTTAAAAAAGGGTTTATCTGACTCGAGTTTGCATAACTGAGAGCCGCTGGCCGTATGGGCTCCTCGGATCTCGACGACGGCAAAGGATTATCCTTTGCCACCAATGATTCTATAGTAAAACACCTCTTCGGTGTGGGCTGAAACATAGTGAAACCAGTCAATATTCTCCAGTTTAGTGAAAGCCGTGCCCGGGTTCCCGCTCAGAAATACTCCACACCCTAAAGTGAAGTTCTTACAACAATAAATAACTTTAAAATGGTGGACGCAGCCCTTTGAAAGCCCCTCGAAAAAAAACATAAAACCGCGGCTTGTCAACTAAAAAAAGTAGTCAACGTCTCCAGACAATCCATGGATGCGATCGGTTCCCAGCCAGTTGTGTTAGAGATTTGTTAGTTCATGAGCCTAATTAGCGCCAGAGTCATATAAACAGCTTCCTCTGAAGCCTGTAATGGCTTGGTGATTGGTCGTTGCAACTCGCCTAAAGCTTGAGGGTAGAGTCTTTAAGTGCGTCAACAGAAACGAGCAGAGAGGCGGATTCAAGCTCAACGGAACGGATTCGTCCAGGACTGGAGCTGCGGGGGCATTTACATTAGCGCATCGAGGAGCTCAAGGTACCATGAAGGCTATTTATGTCCGACGACAGACCCTCAAGACAAATTCTCTTATAGGATTTGGCGAAAGCATTTGATTAATTTTTGCAGATCACATCATAATTTAAATGACTATTTTTTATATTGTTGCTTGCCCATACCTAAATGTTGGCTTTGTGAGATACTTATATTTGGATTACGAAGACTAGCCTACATATCGCAATGTAAGTCTTTATTTCGTATTAAAACTCAAGTGAATGGCACAAGTATCATCTTTTGTCTTTCTTGTCGATTTGTCTTCGCGCGTAATTTCTCGTGCAATCACATTTTCCGAGTGTTTGGTCTTGCACAAGATCATCTATAAGGCTAGACTCAAACAATTTATTGATACATTTCTGATGTTTGTCTAATGAAGGACGTAAATGTTCTTTTCCTATCCTAAATAGCCTACTCATTGACTTTGGCAAACTTGGCACCTAAAATGCCTTGCTGTTACGCAGTTTTATTTTGAACATATCGCTGTCTCTATAAAACATTTTAATTGTCCAATGTCCAACAATAATGAGCTAATAGAAATAAAAAAAAAACATTCAGAACTAGTGGGTGTGCATTTGGCTTTATGATTAGATTAGATATGATTACAGACTGTGGTTATTTGAAGAATAGCCTTGCGCGCAGTTTTCGCCAAAATGTAATTTTAGGCTGCTTTTAATGAACAAGCAAGGATAATTTAATATGGACTACTTTCGGAAATAGAGTACATTGCCACTGACACTCTAAAGTAATTCCAGAAACCTGAAAAAATGTGCCATGGAACAAGTCCTAATATGAAAATTCACAAGCCCGTGGCGTCGCATAATTGACAGAAATGATCAGAGATGAAAAACAGTTGAACAGGTGAACAGAGATGAAGCATAGTAAAATGATCTCAAAGATATTTATTTTGCATAATTTTCATAATTCTGTAAGTCTGTTCAATAGTTGTTATACACAGGCTAATTGTTTTGGTCAGGTTTACTCACTGAAACCATAAGCGTAGGCTACCTTAGACATTTCATTTTTTTCAACGTCTATCGCCTCAAAATAGTTTTGACCAGCCATCAGGTCTGATTATTATTATTACTATTATTATTAGGCTATTATCATTATTATTATTATTATTATTATTATTATTATTATTATTATTATTATTATTCCTAATATTATTATTATTAGTAGTAGTAGCCTAGTAGTAGTAGTAGTAGTAGTAGCATACTTGAATAATTATAATAATAATAATAACAATAATAGTTATAATTATTAATAGATTACAGAATGTTTTTAGTGAATTTAGCCCATATCGTTAACGTTAAGGCATGTTTATTAAGAGGCGTTTTCTTGCATTGCGGTAGGCCTAGTTATTTAACAGGCCAGCCTATTATTTGCATTTGGGCCTAATGTAAGCTACGGACCATGTTAAGTTGAAGCAATCACAACTGCTATCACAATTATAGCCTATGCCCTTCCTCGGACAGCAAAAACAATAACAAAGTAATAATAATAGGTTGCCATTAGGCCTAATGCAACTCCTAAAGCAAAGTTGTGTAACTGAGGTTTTTAGATAACAGACCTACGAAATAAGCCATAGAATAGCCCATCAAAATGTATCTCTGCAAAACACGTAGATTTACATGTGTTAGGAGAATGCTAAGCCTGTTGATAATGAATCCACAAATCTCTGCAATCAACAAGGACGCATGAATCTAATATCAAAAGTGCACCAAGAACAGGAACAAAATTAGGCCCATCACCAATCCCAAGAAAAGCCTCAAAGTTATTGGCCTGCCCTGAAATACTGACTAATTGCAGAAAGATATAGACTTCACGCTCATGTCTATTTCACAACGAGTAGAGCCAGTCCGGAGAATAGGTTAATTAAGCTAATGTGGTGGCTGTTCCTACACACTTTCCGAGATCGTAGGTTATTGTTGGGTACCGTGCTGCTTTGTCAAGGTCATTTCTTTAGTCGATACCACTGCGTCACCTGCTGGCAGTGGTACAAATCACAGATGATCATGACGAGCACCAGCCTCGGCAGAAATGGTCCCATAGCCTGGCAGATCACAGGCTACACAGGCAAAAATCTACTTTTTAACTAGAAAAATTTGTCTCATAGTTTGTTCTAAGAGTAAATATGGTGAGATATGCCTATAAAAATCACTGGAATAGGCAGTAATTGAAAATAATCTTTACAGAAGTCATATTTCTACAAAGGTCACATGTTTGATGCTGTTTTACAGTCCAGTGCAATAGCAACAGTAGGTTATGTGTGCACAGGTATGGTGTAATCAAATTAATTCCAGAAACACAATAGGGCCATTTTGGGCATCAAAATATTGTAACTGCAATGTGCTTCAAAAAAGTGCATGTTTGGCTACTGTCACATAAACAGATGTTGAATCAGTGAGTGGTTCAAGACCTCTCATACCTCTCCAGTGCTTTGATGACACACGCAATGGTAAACAAGAGACTAATTAGGCCTATGTAACCATTTCTATGTGCCAGGCTATAATTTAGCCAGCAATTAGCCTAGGTCTCCTAAGCTCACAATATGGAAGCTTAGGCAGGGCTACGAGTTGACTCCATGGTTAACTCCACGGTCTGCTAGGCCACTGGTTCTCACCATTTTTTCGTCTTACATAGCTCAAGTAGGCCTAATGTGCTAGGCTGCTTCAGTAGGCTACTGCCATAAAGGATGGGCTCTTGCATGATTGATAGAAAAAGCACATGCCATTAAGGCCTGTATCCTGAACTTTAAATTTAGCTGGTTTCATGAGGCCAGTTTCTGAAGGCAAAGCGGTTTAACCATCTTGGTCCAATTAATTGTTTCTTCAATTAACAGTTTGTTAATGTGTTCAGCCATCATCAAGGGAACTTGGAAAAGACGAGTCACCATAGCAACTGATTAGAAAACTTTACAATTCCTACATCACTCAATTTTAAAAGTTTAGAGAAGATTGAGGGGAAGTAGGCTGATCAAGCATCTTTAGTTTTAATGTCTATAAGGGCAATTATGCACATTTTATGTGAAATTGTTCCCCATTATATCAGAAAATTATTAAAAACATTCAAGGGTGATTCTGCTGAAAGAGTGCCATTTCTGTCCCAAGGCCATTAGCATGTAAATGCTAACACACATCTTTCCCCCAATCTTTTTTCCTCATTAGTTGTAAATTCCAGATGCATAATTTAAACTCTCATAAACACCTTAACACTGAAAATCAGATCCATCACTTAACTCAACACCATCTGAATTTCAAAAACCATCATTCCTCAAATCACAAATCACTCTCAAATTTCTTTCCTTTGCTAGTCTACCCCTTATGATTTTTTAATAGGCCTACTAATTTTAGCCACATCGCCAGGTTTTGATTCATAGCAAGCTAACTTCCCCTCCTGAAGAATTGGTCATATACAGCAAAACATTCAATTCAGTTGAAAATCGGATCATCTAAGCCTTCCGAAAGCCATGGGGTGGCCAAAAGTAGGTTATTTTCTTTTCTTAACCACCTGTTTGGCGACGAATTCTGTCACTATCATTTCCAATCAGTTGCGCACGTCGCTGTTCCTTTTAAAATGAAATCCTTCGGATGGGGCAATAGGCCTACATGTTCTGAATAGGCCTACTTTAAAATTATTAGATTTTAATAGGCCTAAAAAAGTTTAAAAATGAAGTTTATTTTTGAGGTTTTACAGCGATGACACTCGGCCTTTCGGCAGAATGACCCTGTTCATTGGTGTTTAAGAATCGCTTTAATCTAGCCTACAGTTGGAGAGTGGTGAATTTTGGCTACTGAATAGGCTGATCTTCATTTTTCAATAGGCTCAGTTAACAGAGGACGGTGGCACTGAGATCTCAAAACCTTTCCAAGCGCGCCGCTGTGCGCAAAATTACGCAAAAGCTAGGCGTTTTGTTTGACGGCCTATGCTGATTATGCAGTGCTTCTATGAGCAGCATCCAAACGGAGACACACATAGAATAGGCCCTACCACTAAAAAGGCAGTATACCACTATTATAATCCTACCCTAGGCTTTTCCCACATAGCATACCAAAATGCTGTTGTTCAGCTTTTGCTCGTCCGCGGGCCTTTTTTGTTAGTTGTTTATAGCCCGTTTGGTGAGAAACAACGTTTATAGCCCGTTTGCTGAGAAACAACGAACGAAATGCGACAGTCAGATGATCACTCAAGTCAAGTTCCTATGGGTAATTTGTCCCAAAAAGAGTTATACCACTTATTCGGGTAGGCCTACAACTTCGCAACTCAACACGACAGACTGGTTCGTACGAATGGACCAGTCAGCCGGTGGAGAGCTACAATGAAGCCCAGCTGATCCAATCCATGCTCAGTCGCGAAGTGGCTTCAACATTTTTCCGCCGTAGCAAGCTTGTAAGCCGTGGTCTGGAAACAAGTTTGTGTTTGGTGTCCGGTCAGAGAAGGGCTCTTAGCAAGATAGGCTCATCGCGGCATCTCTCCCACAGAAAGCTTGGTCAGTCAGCCTGTAGTAGCCCAGTTAAGCAAGTAGGCCCCTTGGCTGATCAACGACAGGGGTTCGGAGCTGCGTGTTGAAATCCCCCCACTACGGGGGAAAAAACTGAAACCTTCGAATAGTAAAAATTAACATCGCATCTTAAGACGATCTTTAGGCCTAAGTGAGACAGCAAAGCCTTTCTGCTAGTAATATCCCGACTAAGCTGGACCGTCTTAAAATAACTGGCTATAACAGCCATGTCCAAACAATTCGGACGGATGTGATGGGTTATTCTTTTTTGTTTGGCACAAACACTTATTAGGGTACTCATATTAGTTCAACAATGAGTCCCATTTAATGCACTTTCTGAATTTAAGTGTATACATTATATTAGACGTCCCAATTTCCACCCTGTTAAATTTTACATTGGAGTCTGTGGGCCTAACAGGGAGGAATGTGGAAGTCCATTGGAATTCTGTGTTCAATCCTGTATGTTTAATAACTTTTCATTTTTGCGTCAACGAGCCTAGCAACATGCAGGGCTAATCTACAATATACTAAAATATCAAAAGGTGAGATTTTTTGTCATGCTTTATGAGGCCAAAATGTTGCCACAAACAGAATATTCTGTCTTGGCACGTTAAATGACCAAATCAAATGTCAAGAATTTTTATGATGTGGTAACTACAGTATTTTACATTCAAAATTGCCATCTCAGTTGTTGAGCTTTAATGAAAATTGTACAAATACAATTGTTCATGTTTTGACAGCCATAACTCCAACCGTGATATAACTCATTTAACCTTGGTGGAAGCCAACTGGCATACTTAGCCTACCCATTTTTGTCACAGTAAAGATGTAGCAAACACTGAAGATGAATGATAGACAACTAAACTGCTAATCTTTTTCCATTTTATTGTGACATCTGCTGGTTATATGGTGAATTACCCTTAAAGATGACCCATTCCAAGCTTTGCAGAATACGTCCAGGTTTAGCTATAAATGTGCGTAATGGAAGACCACAAATTTTACTGAAGCCTTGCTCAGCTTCACATTTTAGGTCTCAACAAAAAATAAGCATACTTTTTAAGCCCCCTCCAACCAATATGGTACAACACTAGCTCCCCACAATAAAGATAGCAGAGTGTACAAACTTCAGTTACACGAGTTTATTTTTTTCCCCCTCTTTAAAATACACCAAGATAGGCCATTGTAAGGACAGTGAGCTAGAAATTAGAGGCAATATCCTGAAATTGAAATTTATGTATAGTCAATCAAAACACCCTGGAGTTAGGTTATTTTCTTATTTCCATTTTTAAAATGCATGGCTCCTAAATTAAATGCATTATAACTGATATACTGAATGACAGCAATTTAATACTCTAAACATGCACAAGATAGGAATGATTTAAATTCAAAACTATGCTGCATAAAAACCTTTCTGCTGGAAAAGCTACTTTATTGAAGTTTCCATGCATCAAGTTAAGCAAATCTATGCTGTTAATTTATTTGTAAATGAATTCCACAGCAACAGCAGTGAAAGATTGAAGAACACTCAAGATACTGAAGCCACACTTAGGATAAGAAGGCCTAACGACGAACTGTGGTCCAGCCATCGTCATCTATCTCATTCTTAGCACGCCGCTGGTTGTCCTTCTCCTTGTCTGTTCGCCAAGAGCTCTTCTCCCCTTCACGATCACGCTCCCGATCCCGTGGTCTGGCTGGAGCATCACGTTCCTCGCGCTTGTCATCTCCACCTCTTCTCCAGGAGCCACCACCTATGGGGGACAATTAGTTAGGTATTATGCTATGGGTTGGTGGTGGGGGGGGGGGGTGTACTTTGGCAGTTTCTGTCATATGAAATAACATATAATGTAAAACTTCTCCCCAAAATAATGACCTCAAGTTAATTTTGAGAAAAGTTGTGGACAAATGGACTGGCATTGAAGTAACACACGTCAAGTGGGCGGTTTTGCAAGGGCACTGGAAATTTAAAGATTTCTGCATTTTCAGAATTATTGAATCAGTTCATGTGGTTCTGTTCCTTTTTTTTATTACAGTGATTAGGAATGACACATAATTTAGGCTATCGTTTCTTATTAACATTCATTAATGTTAATGCTTTAATTCAGACGAACTTCTATATATGCCTCTGTAAACAAAAAATATATATAGCTGTGTACAATATGCACAATATGCACAGATAACAACATTATCTGTATTTTTGTCATTACAGCTTTGATGGAAAGGTTTTCACTGACCAGAAGAACATGCCTTGTTATTTTAAGGCTTGTAAACATACCATAGGCTACATGTAAGACAAGTTATGTGCCTTGACCAACTTTAAATTACTGCTATGCAAGGCAAATGTTTTATTTAGGGGCGAAATATCAAATCAAACTAACAGACAATGCAGTCATCAGCTGGAATTCATCAAGAATAACTTGTACCTACTGTACAGTGTTTACATTCTTGGGCTTTGCAGGATGCAATCAAGTTGCATGAGTAAATTTGCATGCCATTACATAAAGGTTGATTCTCTTGCCGTATATAGGGTTGTATATTGGGTATCAACTGAGTTTTATTCGATCCATGTGCTAACTCGATACTTTTAAAACGGTGCCGGTGCCTAAACAGTATTTAAATCGGTACCCGAGGGGAAAAAAAGCCCAAACCAATTGTTGTATTATGCTATTATTAGTAGGAGTAATAGGACAAGTAGTATTTGAATAATAATAACAACAATAACAACAACAACAACAACGCATTTGTTACCATCATTTGCGCTTTGAGTTACTGTGCTATCTAAAATTGCATCTGTAATTAATGGCTTGCCATGGTATTTTTTAATGCCAAAATGGCTTACCATAGAGTTGCAGATGGCCGAATCTAAGACAAACGCAAACAACTGTAGCCTATACAGATGTTTTCCTCATGCCAAAATCATAATTAATCATTAAAATGGACATGTTCCTCCTATTCATGTAAGTTTTAAACATGTGATCTTACTGTTAGAATGTTTATAGACTGTTTGGATACGGCATGTTTATTGTGGCTACGTTATTTCAAGGCAAGTGAACTAGCGATAACTTACATTAAGTGCTTCTGAAATGTCTAGCATATTAGAATATTGCTGTGTCCAAAGGTAGGTATTTATTTGTTTGACATTTAAAATGAAATCATCTAAATGAAAGAAAGCTTTAAAATTACAACTCTACCAGTCCGCAGCATATCAAGCGAGATCAGGTAGCCCGAACTACTCATGCTTCAAACTTGTAGCATATCTATTTCGCTAGTGCTGACAAAATGCTTAAATTAGGCGCTTTGGCATGGAGACAGGCTGTTTTATGATGTACCCTCCTGCTCTACGTTTAGTTTTAGCAATCTACAGGTGCTTTATGTTAGCATGCAGACTCTGCTGTTATCAGAAGGAGATGGTGCAATTTACAGAGGTTTACATGACTGAAAGTTAAACATGTTAGATGAGCTTGTTTGCTTGTCTATTTTTTATTAATTGTCTTATGCGCATCTGGACATGCGCTCAGGTTGCGTGTGAGATAATGTAGACCCACAAAACTTGAAAATGAACAAAAAACAAAAAACAAAAAAAAAAAAAAAAAAAAAAAAAAACACGGTAGCCAACATCATTTACTGAAGCAAAATGGAAGTTTAAATAAGATGGTACTTTCAGAGTTTTTTCCATCAGACTAACACGTAGTCACTGGGCAGAGGTGTTTCAAAGGCAGTGTATGTATCACTTATAGAATTATCCAATAATGGTCTACACACCATTCAAGCTGACACCATCTGTTTCTAGATTCATAAACAAGAGATTGAGATTACCATTGGCACTACACAGCCACACACAACACTTAAGACTAAGATGAAACATTTTCTGTTAAGTCCGTTTTAAAACTGTTGCACAGCACCGCAATTTAATGCAAGATCAGTACCTAAAGTAGTGGAGGGCTTTGAAGTTTTAAAGTAGCGCCACACAATTCTCTCAGGCTACATTTCTCTTAATAACGTTAACAAAAATGTTCTTTTTCTTATATTGTCCAGCTCTACTGTGCTGTCCTTTAAGCAATGACTGATCGTCTGGTAATAGGCTCCTTGTCAGTGTTGTATGTAACGCGTTACAGTAACGTAACTACTTTTTCCGCAAAAGCAGTAGTGTAATGCGCTACCGCTGAAAATTTGGTAACGAAACGTAGTGCCTTTTCCAATACGGCCCAACGTTACTTTCCCTACGGACTTATTTGACAGCAGCACCGATTCTCTGTTCCATGTTGCGCAATAGCACCATCATTTAATAGCGACCCTTCAGTGACTGATGGCATGAAGAGAGCAAGCAGCAGCAAGAAGCAGCCAACAATAACTTTTGAAGGACTATGCTCATTACTTCGAACTCATTGAAACTAAGGGGAGGAATGTAAGTGTAAGGTGTAAACTGTGCCCTGGTAAGAAAGTTCTGTCCACTGCCGTTAATTCAACTGCTAACCTTTCCAAGAATTTGAAAGTAGCCTAAAGCATGCTAACGTGGAGCTTATAGCTCAAGATCCCCAGGGAACTGATGATTCAAGCTAGTTTTGTGTTGAGTTGTTTTTGTTGCCTCACAGCTGTAGGCCTACTAAGCCATCAACATGAAACCATTTTGTGGTTAGCCTATTCTATTTTTCTGATGGAATGAGATTAGGCATGTTTAATTTTGAGACACATGCCATTTTGAGGTTGTCATCACGTTCATAAGGAGCCTGTATTGAGGCTGTTATTTACTACTGTTTCACAGGGCTTTAGTGTTGAAGCCTGTAGCCAAATATTTTCATGTTAAGAGCAGAATAAAGAGCATAAAAGAAATACCTGTTATGTCATCAATATAACTTTCTTTTTTTTACAAAAGTAATGTAAAAGTAACGAATAATGTAAAAAAGTTACTTTGCATAGAAAGTAACTGACTACTTTTCCAAGTAGTAACGAGTAACAAGCAAACACTACTTTTTAAAAGCAACTTCCCCAACACTGCTCCTTGCACATAAACATTTTTAGTAATTCCAGTTACTTTGACGAACTGGTCAGCTGGTTATGAAACCAATCACAGCAAAGTCCTCCCGCAAGCAAAATTGTAACGTGACTACCAGTGTTCCATCTCAGTGACTGCAGCCAAAGTGTAACTGGAAATCTCAGAGCATTATAGCATGTTATGTGGCAGGAGTGAATATACATGAAATTGATCATTTATACCTACTATAGGCTAAGTAAGGGATAACGGCCACCGAGGTGTCCCGATATAGAGAGATAATGGACGACGCGTATGGCGAAGAACAGCCCGACGGCGAAGCCGAAGGGCTCTTTGCCTACGCGAAGTCCATTATCTCTCTATATCGGGACACCTCGGTGGCCGTTATCCCGCTTATCACTCGGTTGCAACTAAAACGTATAGATGGTAAGCAAGTGTTTGAAACATAAAAGAAACATGTGGCTCCGTTTAGAAAGAAGTTATCCTGTTCGGATGGAGTACTATTTTCTTATGAAAGAAGATCCGCAAGGCTGCATTCTAAAGAGCATTGATAAAGAACGCTGGTTAAACTTTAACCCAACGATGCCTCAGGTGTCCTGTTATCTAGAAATAACGGACACCCTGACAGCCAATCAGAAAACAGTATTCCATTCCACCGCGTGATAATTGGGAATAATGCCACTTGTGCAGGGGTTGGCAACCTTTTCTTTGCAAAGGGACACTTTTGGTCAAAAATGGGGTGTGGTAAATTGTCTGCCACTTTATCAGAGGTGGGAGATTCTCGCACCAACAAATTTATGCCTCTTAAATTTTGATGGCCAAATGTATGAGGAATTCTACATGAAATACCGTTACCATTTACATGAAATACCATTTTGGCCTTCTAAAAGTATAAAAAATCTTTCAAACTTTTTACAAGTTAATTTTCTCTCAGAATTGACAATGGAGGCTTTTTGTTGTATGTGTAAATGATGGTCAAATGTAAACATAATATTAGCACATTCACTTTATAATAAAATAATTGTTTGTCCGGTCATTATCATTACCGTCATGTTTTTTTTTTTATTATAATGCAATAAAAACTAGTACGAATTTTGAAACTAATGTCAAATTTACTGTCATTTATCACTTGGAAGAGAAGATTGGAAAGAGAGAATTTAAATTGGGCAACTTTTTTGTAGTCTTAAAAATTTACCATTTAGTTCAAAACTGACTGTAATGTAACGAGGGTGAAATCATTTAAAAGTCATATCATCAGTGAAGCTAATGGAAATTTTTGTCTTAAATTCTCATTACCGCAATACATTTTTTCTCATGACCGATACATAATTCTCATTACTCATTAATGGTCATGTTTCATGAGAATCACCCAGGTGTGGATTCTTTTTTTTGCCCCAAAATCTCACAAGTATATCTTTAAATATGTAACCTTAAAAATGAGATATAAAATGAAAATGTCAATCTCAGAGATATACTCTTCAAAGAAAACATTTGAATAAAGCAAGCCAGTCCACTTTTCCATGATGCAAAGAGCACTCAAGGGCAACTTCAGTCAATTTCAAAAAAGGCTCTATTGCTTAAGCTACTCAATTTGTCCAACCAACGATTTTGTATACACTGCATAAAAACACTGTTTTTACCATTTTGTCAGTCATTTGTAGTCATACACACTACAGTTCTGTCTTGTAATGCATCTGATGTTACATAGCTTTTACGCTGATTTTACATGCAAGATGAGCGTAGCATAGCGGTGCTGTGTGTTCAATGCATTCCAATTAGTAACGGTCAACCGTTACATAGAGCAGCGAGATGAGCGGAGCCAGCGGCGAAAGTTGAGCAGTGTTCAATAGTATGCAAATGAAGGAGCGGAATCGCAGCCAGTAGCCAATCAGTTTGCTTGTTTTTACTTCTCATGGTTGGAAAATTCGATGACCGTGGAGCTGTTTGATCGTAACTTGTCAAAAACAGAATAACTGTAAGGGCTTTGTATAAGGTTATTGTTGTTGCTGGAATGGTAAACATTTAATCGTAAGCTTCATTTCAAGAAATCAGTGTTATAATAGCAAGCTTAGTACCTCGATAGCCAGTTAGCTTGCTAGTTCAGTCAATCACACAGTTTCCACAAATCGGCACGCCTACTAGAATCGGGGACAGCGGCTCCGGTCCGCTAGCATGAAAAACCAGCGTTAGGGTGACATTTGGAGCATTTTCTGTCCCCATGGATTAGTTGCTATTGCTAATTCTCTCAAACCTATACGGATGGATCAAACTTTCTTGCGTCTTCAGAGCAATAGAGCTCTTGACTGAAGTTGAACTTTAAACTGAGAAAGAAAATATAGCACAAACTTTCGAGCGTCTTTAGAGCAATAGAGCTCTTGACTGAACTTGCCCTTTAAAATGAGAAAGAAAATATGGCATAAAAAGAAACCAATGTACATTTAGAAATAGAAAAAAACCCTGATTAATTGTGATTATTACACGTCTCTTTATAATGCTGTGGAATGCTCCTTTCGCTTCAATGGGACATATCCCAACGTTCCATGTTCTGATATCTTAATAACGGACCGTTGTTAATTATAACAGACCGCTGTCAAGCTAAAGTGAAACAGAACGCTGCCTTATCCAATCAGCTGATTTGTAAGTTAACAGAATAATACTTTTTCGTAGACTGTATTATCCATCATAATTATTAAATTTACAGTTAAAGCAGTGATTAATCATGCTTCATCGCATGTTAATATCTACAGTAGGTAGCCTTGTAATAAGCGGGATAACGTTCTGTGAGGCGGTCATTATCATGGAAATATCTCCCTTCAGTGTGATGCCACATCCCTCTGTTGTGAGATATTTCACGATAATAACCACCTCACAGAACGCTATCCCTTACTTAATTATGAGTTAACTATGACATTAATGAGATTAATCGTATTTGATTTAATCGTTTGACAGCACTACTTTAAATATCTGCTTATATTGTACACTTCAACGGTAATTTAAATTTTTAATTTTCTACATGCACCATAGATTTTGGTCCTTGAATCTAACCTTCTTCATGTTCTCTTTGAGGGCCTCTCTGATCACGGTCATCCCTCCGGTCTCGCATATCACGACGATCTCGACGCTCCTCGCGATCTTCACGCTCCTCGCGACGAGAATCTCGCCAACTGCTGGTTTCCTCTTGGGGACCTCCACGTCTCCAACCTCCACCCTCCTCCCTAAACAAGAAATGAAACACATGAACACCGTTCAAAACAAGAAATGAAACACATGAACACTAGAGGTGCGCGGATGAGCTATTTTAATAGGCCTACTTAATTTAAACCTTTTGTTAGGCTACCTTTATTGTGTAGGCGTGTGTGTGTGTAGGCTATGAGGGAGAGGGAGAGAGAGACCTATATAGCCTAGGCCTGAACCATGATGCAAAGGTCCGGGCCTCGGTCATTATGAAAGGCAAAAAACTCTGAATTTGGGGCTATTCAACTGGATAAAAAAATAAATATTAAAACGTCTCATTGTAGTAAGGTGCATTGTCAGTTATCTTAAATGTTGATAGTCCTTAATTGTCTCCAGTGCCGGTTTCATGCACGCAAGAGCAGGAACACAAGAAGTCTTATATACAGTTATACTTCTTAGTTGTATGTCTTAATTTTAGCTTGTTGCACATTTGGAGTTTTTAGAATAACAATTTCAGTCTGCTTGCAATGTACTGTTGCAGTGCTTGATTGACAATAAAGTTTGCTTTGACTTTGAAAAGATGTGACATCCTTTTTTAACACCTTTACTGGACAGGACAGTACAGAGAGACAGGAAATGGGTGGGTGAGAGAGACAAGGGCTACGTTCATACAGCAGGGCTTGACGCTCAATTCCGATCTTTTTGTGGGATCAGATCTTTTTGCGAGATCGTTCACATTGTCAATAAAATGCGTCAGGTACGCGATTGTATGTGATCTCCAGTTATTAACTTCAAATGCACCAAAAGTGTCCCGCATGCACTGTTAAGGACACATTAACGTCACACACACCAAACGTGCTGGATGTTTAAGGAAGTAGCGGTAAACATGAACGCAAGCAATTGCAAGAAATCTTTGTCATTAATAAAATATTTTATGATATTTCTAGCAAGAAACTAGAAATGCCCGTCATGCGCTTCAGTCAGGCTAAATAATGTTTTATTGTTTGCATCAGTGAAATATGAGGAGTTAGCCCGTGGTGTAGCCCTTAATAAATCTCTCAAAATCTGCTTAAAAAAAATAAGCTCCTCTTCTTGTCAACTCTAGTCTTTACCCACCTCACATTTTACACATGGTAACATTTGTTGTGATCGTGGCTGCTTAATTGACAAGTAGTTAAGCTTATTGAGGACGTGTGGGTCGGATGCAACATGGCCGTTCAGACTGGAGTCGCATGTCAAAAGATCGTTACGTAGTCCTGAAACCGAAATGTGTCTGAAGTGGCCTGGGTCGCGTGTGAAATTCGGATCTGTGTCTTTCAGACAGTCATCAGAACATCGGATACAGGTCACATAGTGATGAAAAAAATCGGAACTGGGTCACTTCAGGCTGCTGTGTGAACGCAGCCAAGGAAGGATCGGGAAATGATCACGGGTCGGAATTGAACCTGGGTCCCCAGATTCATGGTATGGCGCTTAGCCAACTGAACCACGACAACCCCACATCCTGTTGAGTTCAAGACACTGCCCTATCTAAGGTTGCTAGGTTACGGGGACGCTGGCGAGTACGCCGCTCCATCTAGCTCCTGTTTTTGTTCGATGTTTTTGTGATTTTATTTATTTTTATGTCTTGGCTCGTCGTAACATGTCCTTCTTCGTCTTTTTGAAAATATTAGCTACATGTACATATATTTTTAAAATGTTTTGGTCGAGTGTTTTTTTAGTTTTATTGCCAGTTGGATGTGGAATGTCCTGACGGCCAACTGAAAACATCGGGCAAATGAGGAAAAGGCTGCTACAGGCTGCTACATTTCCATCCAGGCTGCACCATTACTTACTTACTTACTATCTATATCTGTGTATATATCTAACATAGATTTTTCTAATTCACGTTGAGATCTGATGTGTTTTAAAAGTGTTACTTTAATTTTTTGAGTAGTGTAGAATCCATACATCAGGTTTGGGCTTTTTAGTGTAAGGCAAACCTGGGGGGGCGACGGTCTCTTGTACGCTCACTCTCCTGGCGTTCTTCCACCTCTTGATCCTCATCATTGCCAGCTCCCTCACGTGGGGGTCCCCAACTATCTTCACGGGCTTTTTCTCTCTCCCTCCACCCACCTGCCAAACAAACAAAGAAAAAAAACATGCAGACAATAGCGTCAGAGAACAGTGTCAAAGTGAGTAATGAGGAAAACATTCACAGCAAACTGATCATCACCTGGCCTGCCTAAAGGTTTCCATGGCTTAGCATCATCACCACGACGTGGCCCCATATCATCCATGCCTCTGCGTCCTCCCCTTTCATCGTCTCCCCTTCTTGAACCCCAGTCATCATCAGCCCCACGCCTAGGGCCCCTGGGCTCATCCATAGCTCTGCGAGGTCCTCGTTCATCGTCAAAGGCTCGACGTGGCATTCGTTCATCTTCCATTCCTCTGCCATGGCCTCGTTCATCGTCTAGGCCACGCCTTGGACCACGATCGTCATCTCCCCTCCTATGACTACGCTCATCATCAAAGCCCCTCCTTGGTCCACGTTCATCATCTAGGCCTCTTCTAGGTCCACGGTCTTCATCAGTGCGACGAGGTCCTCGGTCATCATCAAAGCCACGGCGGAGAGGACGGTCATCTGAGCCAATTCGACGAGGCCCATCACCTGGTCTTTTGAAAGCTGGTTCTCGCTCGCGTTCCTCAGTGTCATCACGGTCATCCTGTCTCCACTCACTGCAAGATTAAACATTTAACATGTAATATAAATCAGACAAAACTACATATTATCTTCAGACAATGCTTTAAACTACCAACCGTTGCTCAGAGCGACGCCATTCTGACTCTCCTTCACCACGTTTTCTCCATCCTCCTCCTCCTCCTTCTTCTCTCTCTGCCCAGTCCTGTAAAAAGGTGGCCAGGAAAGGAAACCCATGTGAGCGGAATATATACAGCTCCAGAAAAAAATAAGGTCAGATCAGTTTTTATGCTTTTACAAGATGTATTTGAGGGATGAATATAGGGCTGGGCGATTATATGATCTTGATTAGGGATCGCGATCAAATTAAGTTCGATCACATGCGTAACATGTGTTACATGCAGTTGGAAAGGCGCGCGCGCGCAATCCACCTTCCCTGCACCGCTGTGAGCAAACCTAACCTTACCAAAGAGAAAGTAGCCGTCGTTTCGGGTATTTGTGAAGACACACGCATCTCTATCGTCTTTAAGAAATTCTGGGAGCCTTCCATAGTTATATGTTGGCACACGGACAGCCACAAGTGAAAGTCTTGAACTAAAAAAAATCATTAAATCGCGAGTGAGCAAGTAGAGTGCTGTTGACGGTGAAACAGGCGAGGAAGGGAGAAATAGTGGCGGTTGGCGGTTCCCATTCACCGTTATGCGAGACATAAAACTTTTCTCAATGTTTTGTCATCTTCAACTCCAGGAGTGTTGACATCCGTCCTCTATAGTATTTATGCAGACGCACAGACTATCATGTCTAACATGAAATCATTTCGTCATTAAAATGAGAGCCTCCTCCAGAGCGAATGGAAACAATAAAGCATTTCACCCAGAATTAAAGTATGCTCATGCATTGTAGGCATGCGTCACACCATATTTCACCTTGCCTTGTAGAAATGTGTGTCATGTCTCTGCTGTACTTATTTGAAAGACAGTTTATGAAAGTTTATGCATTCTGGGATAATTGCAATAAATTAGATCAATAAATTGCAGTGTCTACTGTAGGCCTATTGCAATTGCATATGAGCCAGTGTAATGACAAGATCATTAGAAATTAATTAATTTAATTTAACATAAAATGTATTTTTTATTTATGAATTTTATTTTATTTATTTATTTATTTATTTATTTATTCATTTATTTATTTAGAGTGTGTGTGTTTGTGTGTGTGTGTGTGTGTGGGGGGGGGGTACATTATATCGTTCAATATGGGAAAATAAACCGTGATTACTTTTTTTGCCATATCGCCCAGCCTTAGATGAATATTCGCTTGATTCTATGAAACACTAATATTTGTCAGAAATTCCACAAAAAAATATGGTCATTTAGAGGATTTAATGTCGGACAGTTTTTTTTTTTGCTATTTTGACAATTTCTCATTAATTACAAAAATCACTCCATTGGAGTGCATGGGAGGATAGCCTTATGCAAAAATTAATATAGTGTTCTAAAACAGTATTTGGGCAACTTCCGCCAAGATATCTACACCATTCAATTCCGATTTAAACAAGGATTCATTCAATTCACCTTTTACGTGAATACGACCTGCTGATCTGGGGATATTGACATCTCCCCATTCATTTAGATAGGTCCTTGCACTTAGTAAGTCAAAATAACTCTCAGAAGGTCTCTCCAAGATGTCTGCCAAGACTTGCCTTAAAAGGACTTACCTTACTGCCCTTCTCCTCTGGCATTCTCCTTTCCTCTTCCTTGCGACGCTCTCGTTCCTCAATCTCCTGCTGGCGAGCACGTTGTTTTCTCTCCTGTTCCTCAAGCTTTCGTAAACGTTCTTGGTACTCCCTCTCCTCTTCCTCCCTCTGCTCCTGTTCCAAGCGCTCACGCTCCTCACGTTCTGCAAGTCATAACAAGTCAGAAATCTCTGCATCTTTTTTTTGCAAATTAAATGCTTACATGCTGGTCTCAAACCGAAACTTTTTTTATACCAGGAACGCCAGCCAGCCAAAGTGTTATTTTTATATTGTTAAAGTGTATTTTTATATGGTTATTAAACATAAGACAATCATCTTTAAGGCCAGAGCCCTTTTGTTTTTCAAAGGATTATTATTATTATTATTATTATTATTATTACTACTACTACTTATTATGAACCTTCTCAGGCCATCAGACAATGTGATTATAATGACGTCTAGACATCCGATATGCCTGTCTGACATACTGATAAGGCACGAATAGGGTTGCAAATATATTTATTGATATATGATAATTTTTTACATAATCCAACCAAATAATTCATCAGACTCATTTGACCTTAGGCAAGTGTAGCCAGAGCTGTTCTTACCGCTCTCGGGCCTCCAACTTGCCACTCTGTCAACTACAACTAACCCACAGCAAGTGAGTCGAACACACTAACCACGGAGCTAAAAGCCCAGGCTTCCAGCTCAGTGGTTAGAAGCAGTTCTTGAAGGTGACTGGGATGTGTGGATTTACTGCCGCCAGCCAGCCGAGCTAGTAGGCACCCGTTACACTCACCCCCAAAATCCTAACTCCCCTCCAGGTCACGGCACCAATGTAGCTGTTCTTACCGCTCTCGGGTCTCGAACTTGCCACTCTGTCAACTACAACTAACCCCCAGTATGGGAGTCGAACGCTTTGACCCAGGGGTGCCCAACCAGTCGATCACCAGCGCAGTTCAGGTAGATTACGAAAGGTTCCAAGAAAAAAAACCCGGGAAATCAATTCACCTTTGGCTAAGCCCCGCCCCCCATTGTTGACATTCCAGACTCCGACATCGCTTACTAAAGTTGCATAGGAATATAATGGGAAACAGTACGTCTGTCTGTAAAAATGAACAACTCGTGACTTTTGTGGAGACCTATCAATATGATTACAATATGCCTGTATAGGCGAAAGCCAATATGACATCGAGGGATATGTTGCAAAATTAAAATCTGGCTTCGTTGAATGCCAGGAGATGGATATTCACTGATGGCTAATGTTAGATTTAATAGCAATGCTTCGTTTCATTTGGATCAGAATGAAGGATACTATCTTGTAACAAACAGGTGACAAATAAATGATTGAACAGTTAAGTACATCGTAACATTAGTGTCATTATATTTTAGTCAACGTACAGTAAATAAATTATTTCCCTAACTGTTAAGGGCGAACATGCTGCTGCTGTTAACCCACGTTAGCCCATTTTAACTTGGGCTACAGTGCTACATGAAGTTCATGAACAACTCCGTTTGCTCTGTTGATCCTTGATCGCTCACACCTCCACTTTCACATGGAAAGCACAAGCCCAAGTCCCTTTTAGCTGTTTCTACAACCACCAACACGTTTCTACAGAAGATCATTCATATTTGTCCAGACGAATTTCCCTCTCTCAACATTGAAAGTTAACAGTGATTAGCAAACTATGCTAGCGATATGAGAGTTTGTTTTCTTTAAGTTACACGAATATTATCTACAACATTGACGTGTATGAAGCCCAATAAGTAGCCGTAATTGTTTATTTCACATTGAATGGACTGTGTGACTTAATCCACAGACATGTTAGTTCGTCTTGTTATGGTTTAGTTGGAGCCGTCTTCTAGGGAAAGCCAACAGGTGGGAGCCTGGAGGAATTAATTTAATTAAATTTAACGTAATTTACAAAGATCTGAACGAAAATGACATGGCATTCCTCACATCAATGTTAAATCAATACAGTCCATATAATGTGACCATTGTTCTATATTTACATCTCTATAAATCTGAAGAAATACGAAGAAAATGCAAGGCTCCTAATGCAACTCTATGGGCTTTACGCCAGCGAATGTCGGACCCCTGCCAGACAGTGAATCCTTCTGAACTCCAATTGGTTTATCTGCGTTCGATGGGCGGGGCCTAGCCAAAGGTGAATTTCTCCTTGTTTTGGCTTTGACATGCGATTGACATAATGTGATCGATACAAATGCTGCAAATTACTGCCTAGCAATAAATAAATGCATTAAGACAGTAGTTGAGTTGCAAAATAAAAAGAAGGGGGGTGGTGAATTTTATAATTGTATCATTTGGGACAGCTATTTTGTGCCAATAAGCGCCCATGGTGGGGTCACTTGTATGGCCTACAGAGAGCATAGACAGATAATCATACAGAGATAATCATGCGGACACGCGCACACAAGCATACACATTTTCATTTAGCCTAACTTAGGTTAAAAACAACTGATTAGCGTAATTTCCCGTACATTGGCCGCATAGTAGATAAACCGCAAAACAATTTGTTATTTAGATGTAAAAAGTAAAATAGTATATCAACCTCACTCATGTATTAACCGCACTTAATGTTGAGTTCGTCAAAACATGTTCAGCGTCATTTCAGCTGAGCTCCACCTCTGCCCAGTTGTAGGCCTATGTCTTGATCACGTTTTGTTAGGTAACTAGCAACTACAGCATTTTCCTCATGTCAAATGCTATGTTAGCGGCAAATTTCTAGCTGAAATCTTATGACGCACTGTATTTCTGCCGCCTAATTTATGAGTTAATTGTGTTGTTTTTCATATGCTGTTCTTATTTCTTTTTAGTGCAGTGTGATGGAACCTGATTTGACCCGTGGTGTTTAGCCTAACTATAAGTATTTTCCCTTATTTTATAGCAGACTTAAAAGCTGAAAAAAGGACTTTTGAATTTTACCTTTCTTTAGTTGTTCCTCTCGGATTCTCTGTTCTTCCTCCTCCTTTTGACGATAAAAGGCATTGCGCCGATCCTCTTTGCGCTGCCTTTTCCTTTCCTCAAGACGCTTTTTGCGCTCTTCAACAAGGCGTTGTTGGAATTGTTTGAGTTTCTCCTACAGCAATCAAAAATAGTAATGTAAAAAAGCAATTTAATGAACATGTGTGGTAAATGTGTAATGTTTTTTTGCCTTTTGAGGTCTCCAACCGATCGCTCTCAGGTGGATGAGTGCAGATGCTCACAGCAAAAAGAATCATCTGACATGAGAAGTCCGTAGCAACACTAAAAATTATGGCTTTAAATTCAAATTCACTAGATTTGCATATTTTTAAGATGCATGCATATCAGCATATTTCAGTGTGGCTACAATGCAAAATGCGTACATATAGGTAGGTCTGTTGCGAAGACTTTATCATAATAGGCCCATGTACTCAACCTCATAGATGAAACTTCGAGCAGCTGTGATCTTCGAAACAAAGTTCTCCTTGTCCTCAAGCATCCTCGACATCCTCTGCTTGTGCTCCAGGGCCTTTTCCCGTTCAATCTTCATATTGCTGATCTGGAGACACCAGTTAGTAAAAAGAATTCATTTACAGGCCTTTACTTGGTCATTAAATAGCATCTAATGCAACAACATTATTTGGCATTACACCAGGTATAATTTCATAGATCTTGACATCTCACACTAATGCATTTTGCTGAGAGCACAATAGTTGATCAACACAACATTTTTTAACACAATGGATTTCACATATTAAGAATCAAAATGTTCTCACCCTCTCGTCTTCCTGTAGCTCCCAGAGTTCCATATCTTTGACTCGTTGTTCCTCATAGGCTTTTTTGATAAGGGGAATTTCCTCCAACCTTTTAGCTCTCTCAAAGTAGTCAATCTTAATAAAGGAAAAGCATAAAAAATGAAAAAATCTTGGTGTCATGTTTGGTAACAGTACATTGAATTGACATGAACAACTTGTTTGTTCCTCTGACTGCACATAATTGGATAGCACTATAACCAGAGACAGTTTGTAAAATAACAGCTCCACCCAAGATTGAGTTTGGTCTATCGATTGCTGCTAGACTATACAAATTAAAATTATAGTATATTATAGTCTAGCTATCCAACCAGCACTTTAGACTAAAAAAAAAAAAAAAAAAAATTGCTGACCATCTTATAACATATTCGCTACAATGATGCTTTAAGGAAGAGTGCCAGTGTGATAGACTGGAAGCACATTGCAACATCATAAAGGGTTTGAACGTTTGCGGGGAGCAGAATTTTTATAAGTTTGTGTAGGCTAGAGAAGACCGCTTGCTAGCTGTAGCTATTGGGGTCATTGACCTAGGTATTAGTGGCCAAATTGCTGTTCTAAACGATAGAAAGGTTCAAAGTAGCCCACACTTCGTTTACAGTATAATGCTGTCCTTTTCCAATGAAGGGCCAAAATTTGTGAAACAAAAATAGATGCCGAATCGTCTTTTTTTGTTGTTTGTTTATCACAATTTTTTATAGGATTTAACTCTTGTGTGCGGTCTGTTTCTCCAAACTGCACGAACAATGCCAAACAAAAATTCTGCTTCTAGCAAACATTTTACATTTTATAATGTTGCAATATACTTGACCCTTATCACATCGACCCTCTCCTTTAACCACATGGATTAAAGCCAAATATTTTCATTTTGATGGTGTTTGATGTGCTACTGCTTGCATTACCATTATGTCTTTTTAACACACAATGGTGTGAGAAAAAGTTTCAATGTGGAAAGGGAATCATTTTGTGAAGGGAGGAATTGGTGTTGGAGGTGGTGCTTTATATTTTTGGAGTACAGGCCTAATGCAATACTGTGGTCTCTAAATGACATTAGTTGCCCTTTTCATTGCCATGTAACATGAGGTTATAACAAATGCATAATCATACACATGGTACAATGAAAACCTACTGTAAATATCTATAATAGGCTTAGGCCTATTATAAAACTAAGGACAACTAGCCTTTGTGAAGGCTGGTTTGTGAATTTGTGAAGCTAAATATCATTAATGGGATTTTACTAGTCAAATCAAGAGTTTGATCGTAGTTTTAGCTTTTAAAAATGTTATAACAAATCAACATCGGGAGAGGGTGTGCCGGTCTCCGTATGCGGGAGGGAGCGAGAGAATGGCGTGGCATACGGATTATTTACGTCCGTATGGACAGCTTGGCTCAATTTCGATTTACCTTAATCACCACAAACTGAAGTTGCCTAACATCACGCAGCTCTTTGCCAGCGCTCATTACTCCGATGATGCGGATTTTTTTGTCGTGGGCCGATCAGTCATGATCAACTACAAACTGAAAGAGGCATCGTCACCTCATATTTTAATCCTTTCACTAAACTACTAACTGTACTTGTACTTCATTGGGCCCTTAGCAGTTGACTACCAGGGTGCATGAGTTGTGGATCTATCCAAGGTTTCTTCCTAGAAAGAATTACAAATAGAAGGGAATTTTTCCCTGCCCCCATAATTCATGGATGCTCCTCTTACGGTCTATAAAGTGCCAAAAAGGCAATTGTTTTTTATTTGACACTCCACGAGTAAAATTTTATGTCATAATTACGCAAAGATGTGTAATTTCTAAAAAAAATGTGGCCCACTATTTGTTGAGATTTAGCTACATTTTTAAATGTTCGATATAATATGTTAACATGGGAGAGCTGTGCATTTTATCGTGACCCAACACAGGCACAAACCATGTTGGTCACATTACAGACAAAACTAAATCCACAACCTAGTCTGCTGCGGAGTTATGCAGAAGATCTTGCTAGATGTTAATGAGTTAACAAGGAATACAGTTGTAATGTGCCATGTTACATAATAGCAAGCTACTTGTTACATACAGCACCCGTAAAAATTATTGGCACCCTGAGTACACTTGGCTTATAACAAGGTTTTTAAATAATCTATTAGTCATTTCCCAGAATTAGATAATTCAAAATACGTATTCTCTAGTTTCATGTTGAAAAATGACTAAGGCATTTGGCCTATGTTTTTTTATTTCACTTTAGTCATCTATTTCACTTAGTTATATATTGCAACAATTATAATCTAATTTCCTAATAAATTGCCGTTAATACACATATTTTTTCCAAATAAAAGCAGCTCTGAGGTTAACATTCGAGAGCGACTCATTTAGGGATTTTCTCTCTCATTGTCCCCACTGATCAATCACATTTTCTTTGTTGGGAAACCCAAACCTTAAACCATCTCTCTGGCCACAGGGTGGCAGTAGTGCAGTGGATCTGCCAGAGCCATATTAGGTCAGACTCAGACAAACAAAACTACAAGAACTACAGTACAGTGCATAGGAACATGCTAATATACTACCGGAAAAAAAACAGTTGATTTAATCTTACTCATCTCGATGTCCACAAAGGCTACAATAAATGAAAGAGAGCCCGTTTACCACTTGCATTAAACCCTCTCTGGTGAGGCACAGTAGGCTACATTCTGGCCAATGCACAGAACCCTAAAAAGAACCAGAATAAAAGCCTCAAGCGGCGATGATGGGTGAACAGCTAACGGGCAGCTTGTGTGTGAATCTGGCCTTTCGGTGTGATTCTACGTATTGCAATGCAACACGTACCTAGCATGTAGGCTGTGAGTTGGCTAGAAGCTACTTCTCAGATTACTTTTCATTCATGCAGTTCATGCAGTCAACAATTGATTTGTTTGTGTCTGGTTCATTCAGTGTCAGTATTTGTTCCCTGGAACTCAGATCTTCATGGTCTCATGACTGACTGGGTAGTTTCATACTGCGCTCCATGCCTGGGCTCCGTTCTGATGCAAAGATAAACTTATCAGTGGCCGAGCTCAACAGAAATGACGCTTAAAGGGGAAGTTTGGTTTTTAACATGTTTAGCTCCTTTTCTGGAGTGTCTAGGATGAAATAGAATCAACACCAAAATTTGGATGATTGCTCCTGTCTCTGATATTTGGCTCATTTAGAATCCCCCCCTTTCTGTTTCAGAATGGTTTTCTTTGTGCATGTCCGATAATGTCCTTAAAACAACCTTACACTAGCCTGGCGAATGCCAAACTAAAATCACAAGTGATATTTAGTCTGGGGACCTACCTATTGCATTTCTCGTAGCGGAAGCATCGTTTACAATTGTCCATAGCCGTTTATTGGGCGCTACGAATGTCTATCATAGCGTCTGTACATACCTCGGAGCCAATACCAGAGCCACCACGTTACGTAAAATGCAATCGAGGGCCGTACAAATCCCTTTTTGTTCTGCGATTGGATACCGAAACCAGGCGAGAAAAACGGCCATGGTCACCATGCTGCTCTGCAGAGTGAAATGAAATAAGCGAGCAAAGGAGCATGGGAACTCCCAGGCTAACCTTACACCTTTATTTTAAAACTTGTGCCGTTCACCAAGTGTTTAGTGGTGTCCATTGATGTTCCGAAACAATTATAGTAGCAAAGTACAGTTTCTGTCACATTTTATATGGTATTTTGAACATTCTGGAACTATTTTTTCGGCGTAGCAATACCAACTAGCACAACAAGACGACAAATAAAGCTGGATAGGAACTGTATTTCGCTATGATAATTATTGTGGAACATCAACAAACTATATATATATATATAGGGGAAATTATGGTACCACTCACCTTTTTCTCTTGGTTTTTCAGGCGTTCTTGAAGTTCTTTCTTCTCCTTTTCCAACTGTTCCACCTGCTTGGCCATAATGAAGTCTGGGTCTAGCTCCTCCAGGTCCTGAGCAAAAAATTGTCTGATGTAAACTCCTTTATGCATGGTCTTGTTTCAAATTACGCTAGGTTTTGAGAGATTCCATTCATGGATTGAGGGGGCCTTAGTGACAAGGAACACTGATTAAGGTGTGAATGTAGAGAGATGTTGAAACAAAAAGTTGTCTGATATTATTTGTATAGTTCAGAAGAGACTAAAAAAGGTTGATAGCAATTTCCCCCTGCTACAGGTGATTTTCTCTAACCGAGAATAAAATGTATTCCAGGCGTTGAATACAATGTAAAGCCAATATATTAATTCTAGAAATCGGCGAATTGCGCCGAAGAGAGATTAGTTTGGTAGCCTAAAACTCTAGATGTACTCTAGCGGTAGCAAATTGAATTTGCCCTGTGAGCACTAGCCATCCGCTTTAGGTTTTACTCAGACATCAGTGTTGTCTGAGCGGTCTATGCTCTAGGTTGTATTAAGACATCATGGTTTTTAGCCAATCACAACGCAGACTTAGCATTGCTTGAATCGGCTTGTTGGTTGCTCTGATTTGCTGTAACCGATTTACCCGAGAGTCTCACTTGTGGTCAGACTACACATTTTCTGTGATAGTCTAGCTTGTCAGGCTACTAGTTTGGTAGCAATTTTAGCAAATGAATAATTTGTAAAATAGCCATACAGGGCTGCACCATTAAGAGTAGGTTAAGAGTAGCATTGAGTAGGCTAATCTCAGTGTGCTGCACTGAGAGTTGTGGATTGTTTACTCCCAGAACCCTGACCTCCAGCTGGAAGTTAAATGTTGGGATTTGATTGGTGGCCACATGAATGACAACAACAATGCATGAATCTCTAATGCATTTCTTGAGCATGAAATGACAATGCTGAGAATTCAATCAAAATATTCAGAGATGCTTGCAGTACTTTTTAGCCCATAATATGACTTAATAAAACAAATTAACATAAAATAAATATGTTCTAAGGGGTGAAACTTTTCACTGAAATGCAGCTGACCATTTGCCGAAACATATTGTCAAAAAGAAAAGTGTACAAATTGGCAAAGTCTAAAACAGCTAGGCTGCAGATCAGAGAGCAATGTCAGGTCTCGTTATCTCAGTCAATTAAAATCTAGCTTATTTGTCTAAATCTACTGTTCAGTGTCTGATAAGTCTCAGCAGAACTTTGTGCTTTGAGCAAGCACGGTCCTACCAAGGATCTTCCCTCCACTTTTGGATTACACTGAGATAAGACATTGAAGGAAAAATCAAACCACATGGATTAAGCCTTAAAATTAAGTGGCCAATATATTGCATACAACATATTAGATTCTACATACCTCAATGTCTATGTCCTTAAAAGCTTTAGCCCCAAGTTCAGTTTTCTTAATTTGCTCCAGGCGTTCTCGCACAGTCTTCTTCTTAATTTGCTCATGCTCCTGCATGATGCGCTCCTTCTCTCGTTCTTTAGCCTCGAGCCGCAGGCGCTCTTCCTCTGCCTTGCGCACCTTTTGCATTTCAGCCTCTCGTTGCTCAAGCTCCTCCTTTTCACGCTGAATGTTGAGACTTTCCAGGCGCTCCTTGCGCTCTTCAATTGTTTGCCTGCGGGCCAGAATGCGTTGGTGCTCTTTGCGACCATTCTTCAGATAGGCTGCAATGGCCTGCTGGCTCTGCTCCTCACGCTCTTGCTACAAGAAAAAGTAGCATTGACCATTGTTAAACTGATAGGCCACCATTTTTGGAAATATGCTCATTTTATTTATATATGTTTATAAAAGAATATATATTATTCTTTTATAAACAGCAGAGAAGTTTATTCGATGCCATAACCAATTAAAAGAAGTATTTTTCTATATTTTTTGAGCAGTATACGGCTGAACACACTCACAAGGATGGAGGCTGGCTTTATGACTTGGATAGCCTTGGCCAGGGAGGAAGACATAGCAGTGAGTTGGTTTCGAATTTGCTCAGAGGGCATGTTCTGGAGGAAGGGACCAACAGGTGCATCTTCTTTTGTGGAATAGTTCAGATCTGACCCAAAACTTAGGGTACGAGAGGTGTGATCAATGCGCACCTAACAAAGAGACAACAAAAAAGGTCTGAAACATTTCTATCATTTCCTTACCATTTCATTAATACAAGTATGTATGGACATGCAAACACCCGAAAATGACACCGCCATTTTCATTTCAAAAATCTTTTACATATCTAGTTTGAACTGACTGGTTGATGCGCTACTCGAAAATGTTGACAATTTGAAATCTGACTGATTTTGTGCTCTGACCAGTGCAAAGTGTAATACGTAAACAAGCCAGAATGAATTAGCATGCACCCTTGCCCTTTTTGTATCATTTTAAAGGGGCCCTATCATGCTTTTCCAGCTTTTTCACGTCCTTTAGTGTGTTAAATAGCTTTTAGTGCATTTATAAGGTAGACAGAAGTCACATGTCTCAAAGTATCCTCTAAGGGGAGTAATTTTCTACCGCGGAGCCGTATTTCTCAACTGACAAAAAAAACCCCGCCTTGTTGGGATTTCAACGTTCCATAACTTTTGTTTCCTCATTTTGCATACGTCACCATGACTTTAACATTGGAGTAAATGGGGAAAAGTCATCAGTATTGTCACAATCAGTTGAATTCTATTTCGTCTTCTTGGGAGAAGCAGAGAGGGAGAAGTTACCACATGCTGTGGGTGACGAGTAAACTAAGATCGGTTTCCAGCGTCTATGAATGAACCCTCTCTACGCCAGGCAGGCTTGCTTCGGTAGGCTACTGTTACTGTACTGATAATGTTAGCCTCAACTTAACTGTAACTGTGGAAAGAGCTACATTAACTTTATATTTGTGTTTCTGTGGCTTAACACACTGGTTGCTGTTATTACTAGGGATGCACCGATACCGATACCAGTATCGGGCCGATACTTCGTTAAAATACTCGTACTCGTATTCGTACATAAACTGCCGATACCACGCACCGATACCACTCAACAATGAATAGACTGTTTTCACCGCATCAAAAATGAACACAGTAGGTGTGTGGAATTGTCCTGAACGACTTCGGCCTCTTGGGGGAGAACGACCTGAAAATTTGGCTTCGGTGATCTGTTAGCTTCTCTGGCTAGTAGCAAGTGAGAAACTGAAAGCATTAGACGAGCACATTTTCCAGACTAATCAGCAATGTCAGCAATTTGGGAATGCTTTAAGATAAATGACGACGATAGGAGTTAGGCACATTGTAAAATCTGTACTGCTACGGGCTGGTGATTAAATAAGGTGGCTATTATTACAATAACCAGCTCCATTGCATATCATTGCAGGCTACTGAGATGCTTGATAAGCAGTGGTTAGCCAAACATAAACTTTCCTTGCGAATTAAAAACAACATCTCAACGTCTCCCGAGCACAAATGAGCCAAACCCAATCGGATCATATTAATAAACCAATTGTATATTACAAAAAAAAAAAGTCACACTGCAGTTTTCTATGTGTGCGTAAATGTTAAGGTGCCGTTCTGAGCACATGCAGCTCCTAGTTACGATCAAAGCTTGGCAGGTTGCGCCATTACTCTTTCAGCCAGAGAGGTGGACTGTACCATGTTATTACAGCAGACACTTACCACATGTGAATTTGCAATGGGTAGTCTATTTTTGTTTTAACACCCACATACAATTATTTAGGCTACATTTCATAATGTTAAAAAGAAAGAAAGAAAAAAAAAAAAACTTGCTGTAAATATTTTGAGCTGCTTAATAAAATTCAATGATATCCATGATAACATACAATCTGTTTTCCTTGACTACATTCTGTCTTTGCTTTTGTCAACTAGGCCTTCTGTATGCTCCATGCTATAATTTGATGAAAGTTTTTTTTGTTACAGATTTTTGAGATTGTTTTCAGATTTAAACAAATTAATACATTTATAAATGTATTAAATAAATTAACTTCCACTCAATTTACAATTCTACAAGGTGCATAATATCTACACACATTTGCACATTAGGCCCAATTTTTGCTTCACACTTTCATGGAAACCCAATCTCAGAAATATCGGTACTCGGTATCGGCAAGTACACATACAAAAGAATCGGTATCGTATCGTTTTTTTAAAAAGTGGTATCGGTGCATCCATAGTTATTACCAATAAACGAGGTGATGCTGACAAGAAAGGGTGTGCTCCATTTAACTACGTCTGTCTAATGAAGAAAATTCAGCTGTCATTTGCCTACTTGTAAATTCGTTAGCACTGTCGCTATGCTAGCTAACATGAGTACCCAGCCAGGTGATGCTAGTTAACTTCGAAAAAAAAATAATTAAAACCCATTGAGAATTAATTCAGAGGGGTTTGGATTACTCAACAGGGCAAGTCGAGTGTCTTTTTAGATCAATCTCTTCTAAATGCTGTACCAGATAACAGAAATGAGGCCATAACAGTCTGCTAAGTTAGTCAAACCAGACTGTTCTGGCTTCTGCATCGGTTTAATTACGCGGTGGTAAACGTCGGTAACAGATGAGTGCGCAGTCCAAAGTTGCAGATCTCAAGCTGGAGATGCATGGTTGTTGCCTATTATGTTACCATCCTCTGCTAATGGCATTGGCCTACATGCAGTTTTTTTGTAGAGAGTGTCACTCGGTTTAAATCACCTAAAGAAGAGACCCATCAGAATGAATAGGCTACCCGACCTCTCTCACAAGACGTAATTGATTGGAGCCATGTGTTTACGACTGCATTGACATTTTGACAAAGCAGAGACTCAGATAAAATTGTGTTATAGCCTATTATTTTATTATATTTTCTAATCAGCCTCATATGTCATTTGAAAGTGGTTCTGTAGCCAGCTACTTCATTTGAAATGAGGAGTTGATTCTGACGGGGCTTTGATTATTCTGACGGGGCTTTGCAACGGCATAATTTAAAAGAAAAATGTCGTCATGAAGAGAGACTTGTCGCGGTAATGTCTCTAAATTTCCACACAGGCCTAGTTGCTTGATTTTCTGTAACAAATGCATGAAGGCTACTTCGGCAAATCCATAGGCTACCGGCTGTGGCATCAGTTTCGCTTTTAAAATGTATCAGTGTAGCGTGAGGGGGAGAATGCCAGTTGCGGGCTATTTAATTTGTAGCGTTAAGGGGGCATGGTGAGCGCACTCTGGACCAGCGGCATCTTTAGTTGCATGTTATTTACACAGCAATTTGTACAAATACGCATCGTCAATTACAACAATTCAGCAAGATAGATTTGGCTAAAAGTGGGCCCCAGTCAGAGCGACCGCTCTGCTCCCCCGCTCACTCCGCTGTAGAATGCTCTGGTAGGGCTGCACTGACGCCACAGTAGCTTATTAGAATCTCTGCTTTACCTATTCTGGAACACTAACAAGCTCAAATTATTTCCTACCTGGCGTTTTATATATGGGTGTGAAACAAATACATATTATGAAAAAAATAAGTAAATTCTGAATTCTTCACTAACATTAATAAAGTCTATTACACCATTAAAATAAAATTACTTAAAGTAAAAATGGGTGTGATAGGGTCCCTTTAAAATTCTATCCCATCATACCTGCAGGTCACAGTGTCTGGCAGCATCCACAATGGAACGCTCAAGCTGAAAGGCATCCACAAATGGCACCAGAGAGGAAAGACGACTGAACTCGATGCTCTGGTAAATTTGAGCCACCTGAGAGAGAGAGAGAGAGAGAGAGAGAGAGAGAGAGAGAGAGAGAGAGAGAGAGAGAGAGAGAGAGAGAGAGAGAGAGAGAGAGAGAGAGAGAGAGAGAGAGATGTAAATCTGTCTCTTTCCCTTTTCACTATAGTAATATATTGTGAGTCACGACTTTGGAAAAATAATTAGTACCTTGCTGTAACTTTAGTGTGTAAAAGATGGTTAACACCATTATTACAGAATTAGCACCCATCACTAACCCATGGGGGCAGAACTTAAAAATGGTTTTAACATTTTCACAAGCACAAAATCTCACCCCAAAAGCTATGTAACATCAGACCCTTATGACACAGAACTGTAGTGTGTATTACCCCAAATGACTAAAAAAGTGGATAAACAGTGTGTTTGTGCAAGCAGCCACACACGGTTTTGATTATATCTTTGCTTTCGCTAATCCAAGTAATTTCCGCTTTACTCCCCTCACAGGCCTGTCCCACCCAGATTTTGCCAAAAAAAAAAAAAAGTGATTTTTTTTTGCATCAAAATGACTGATTTAATGCAGTAATTTCTGTAAATTTTGTGAGGAATTTTTCGATTGTTTTCTCCCTTGGCAAACCCCATGAAAGATCTAAATATGTTTAAATGGCCGGGATAAAACTGATCGGCAAACAGATATTTCCTCTAACCACTAGGGCGGCAGCTATCAAATATTTTTGAGATTGAGTATTCTGTCAATTTTTTCATCAATTAATCAAGTAATCCAATAAAATTTAATTTTGTGGTTTTCAATAGGAATATCAATATTTTGTAATTTGGCGCATTTGCTCCCCAATTCTAAACATCATGCTCATCATCAGTCAAACTAAGCAACAAATAGTTGCAAATATCGTAGCTAGCAGTAGTGTTTAGTCTACATTGGGTAACGATCGTAAATCAGCTGGATTTATGCGCAACTGAGAGGCCGTTTGGTGAACTGTGGTTTTCCATAAGGATGAACATTGCAGAGAAATGGGCTCTGATCATTTACAGTTATGATAGCCACCGTCCATACATGCTATTCTCTTTAAACACTACATCAGACACGCTCTTTAAGCATCTTTGATTAAATGTGCTCACTCCGTAGGCCTAGAAAGCGCGTTACGCCCACTAAGTTTGGTTTTCTGGTATGGCATTTTGGCAAAGAAAACGCGTAACTTGTACCTTTGAATGTGCTTCAGTAATAACAGTCCGTGGAAGATTTTGCCAAGAGTAGTTTTTTTTTTTGTAACAGAGTTATTTGAGTACCTCGAGTAATTGTTGCAGCCCTATTAACCACATATAAACAAGTAATTTTGGTAACTCTAGGAATTGCTAATGAACTTTTGAGGCATGAATTACACTAATAATTATTTCATATTGGCACTGAAATGCATTCCTGCACCTGCACACAATGTGTCTGGACGAAACATATCACGCTATGTATGTGTTTGAGATGTGTCATTTTAGCTATTCCAACTGGTGACGATGCAACAGTTAACATAAGCAATGTTAATTCAGCTTCAGGCAAAATGTTTACGCTAAGCTGGTATTCATTTTTGAAGAATTACTGTAACAGAAAAAAATAGCAGCGGGCTATAGGGTTACTGTATATTAGCCCAAGCTATCAAAAAAGGCATGACAGACAAAAAGAGTGACAAAGGTAATTTACTGAATTCTAAGCATATTTGCCAAAGACATTTTTTTTTTTTAGGCCAAGGATCCCCTGGCATACAAAGGCTCAATCTCAATCTACCCCTTACCCCTCCGCTCAGCCCTTCCCCTTGGTTTTTGCACCTTCCTGCAATGTGAAGGGATGTCCCAATACTCTTTGAGTAAAAGGGGTAGGGCTAGGGGCAAGGGCTACCTGGCCCTTCAAACGAAGCTGCTCCAGGACCTCCCTCAAAGCGAAGGGCACATGTAGTTTCCAGCAGCGGAGGATAAGCACAACTGGCAAAGGGTACCAATGAATTCCAGATTTATGATAAAGTTTAGAAGTCTGGAGGTTGTGTTATGTGTAGGGCTGGGCAAGTTAACGCATTATTATCGCGTTAACACAGCAATTAATTAACACGATTAATTATTTTATCACTCATTAACGCAGTTTTATTCATCTTGTTTGTAGCGCTGCTGCCGCACTTTCAATAACCTGAAAAGAAGGCTAACGGTACCTGCAATTCATTCAGTGAGTTGTGAGCTGGTGGTATGAGTCTTGGGAAGACTGTGGGAGGGAGAAGGCACCATATCAAAGTTGATAGCCTAGTTGTATGGGCTGCAGTGTTGTGGAAGACGCAAGACTCATCCCGTTTAACCTACTCATAACAGAATCTAAGACGCATTTTTATTTGCCATCGCGCATCTCATTTGGGCTATAGCATACGTAAACGTTTTTCAGATGTCCGTTTACACTGTTTCTGACAGCTTTCCATGGCTGATTTGATCGTCTAGGTTAAATAGCATTATGGAAGTCCGTTTCATTCTCACATAGGCTACTCGTTCTCATACCACAATGCAAGAAACATAGGCACCATAAGTTGATTGCCTAATTATATGGGCTGCAGTGATGTGAAAGACGTCAGACTCATCCCGTTTTACCTCAACAAAACAGAATCTAAAGACACATTATCTGCCGTTGCACATCTCAAGCTTTCTTCGAAAACTCCGGGCAAAGTTGAGATTTTGGAAACTCACGGCACAGTGTGTCAGTGGCAGCTGAGTTGCAGTTAGCCTATAATTTATTTCTCATCGAGTAGCCACTGTCCCGTTTTTTCAACCTTATTGGTTGCCTGACCATGAAAACTAACTAACTCACTCACTCTCTCTCGACATCAACATTTTTAATTGACTATTTTCTCCTCGCCAATCCATTTAGCGAATTTAACCGCATTTTACCACGGAACCACCGCGACAATGGCCTTTCAACCTCTTTGCCGGTTTAGCAAACGCAGGTCTTGTATTTAATTTCAGCACTATCTTTTTCAAACAGTTCAGGTGTCTATGCTATGTTCAGTAGATAGGTAGGATCTAAGTTTTCTTTCTCTCACCCCAATGAATCTAAGAGACAGGCGAGTAGACTTTTTCCTTAAAAGGGCAACAGCATTAAAAAAAAAAAAAAAAAAAAAAAAAAAAAACACATAACAATTGTTATTCTGTTCATATTATACCAAAAATGGTAGGTGAATGACTTCTGCTCATGATTTAATGGCAGCAGTAGATACATTATTGCAATAATCTCTTTTTGTGTTATTTCCCTTTTGTGGAACAGGCATAGAGATGGGTGCAGACAGGTGGGGCCCACATTTAAAATGGTTACTGTAAAAGGTCTACCACTTCCTACAACCCTTGACAGACATTATTGTAATAATAATAATAAAAATAACAACAACAACAACAACAACAACCACCATTTTAAAACCTTGTAAACTGCGATGGAAAGTGTTCGGAAATTTGGGTGCACCTAACTTTTGTCCTGGTGCACCCAAGAAAATAAGTTGGGCGCACCAGTGCAACCAGTGCAAAAAGTTAATCTAGAGCCCTGTCTATGTTAACATTATCACAGCATATCGGCTCAAATGAACTTTATTAATAATCTATATTAACATCTTTAAATCAATAAATCATCTGTCACTCTTAATTACACGCAGACCTACTATCAGCTACTTATGTGACAAATATCCTAGGGTCCAAAAAAAGTCCTAGGGTCTTTTCCTAAAAATGTAAGGACCCAACACAAGATATTCAGAGAATATAAATATAAGGCAAATTTGATCATTGTGACTGCATGAAATCAAAGCTGCATTTGATAGTGAATTTAGAGTTAGTTGTTGCTGCCAACCAGTTTAAAGTATGTTAACCGTTTCAAGAAGCTTGCTGCTTGTGGAAAAAGAAATTGGTGACCCTTCAATTTGTAGCCGTCTCACAGTGGCAATGCAACACAAGCATGTCAAATACAGAGATCATTCATGCAAGTCCATGCAGGTGAAAGGATAAGGATAAATGAGATTTACCTGTTGTAAAAGCCTGAGGATGGTATTGCTCTGTAAGTGGGGCACATACTGTTGAAGCTCACAGTCTTTCTCAGTCTGATCTTTTATCCAGTTTAACACCTGTGAAACAAGATATGTGGCAAAAAATGGGTCAATTCATGCCAATTAATCATCAAATTAAATTAAAACCCTACTACACAAAAGTTGCAAGCACTACATGTACCTAACCTTTATTAATACCAAAAGCCCTACACATTTAAACATGAATGGTATAACAGGAAATAAAATAAAACCACTACCATAATTTCCCGTTCATAAACCGCGGTGAATTTTGCAAAATGAAAGCAGCTCTGAGATTAATACATGGGGGAGGTTTATACATGGGAATGTTTTTTTTTCTGACACACATTGAAAAAGCAAGGGGACAAAATTAATTCAAAATAAAAATGTTGCCTATTATTATCCATATTTCATCCATATTACGATAGTGTAGCCTAGTGGTGTGCGTGCGCTGCTGGATGCTTGTGCATGGATGTAGGGTAGGCCCGCACGGAGGCCTAAAAGCTGACGGCAAAAATTGATCCTTGACCTACAGCCAACCTGGCCAACGTTTAAAAAACAAGAGGGAAATTTGAGAATTTAGTTATTGTTATGATGCAGTTTGTTTTGTCTGGGTTTGCCTGGGTTGTTAGATTAACGTTGATTATGGTGAGACACTTGCTCTGCGCTCCGCAAAATAATGGACACTCATCCTAAGCGTCGTCGGTCATTCACCTCTGGATTTATATTAAAAGTGATAGAAACGGCAAAAGAAAAGGATAATAGAGCAGCTGGACGGGAATATAGCGTGGACGAAAGTGTTATCAGACGATGGCGTGCGAATGAGGAGAAGCTTAGAAGTTTTCCAAGGTCCAAGAAGGCGAACCGCGGCAGAAAATGTCACCATCCGCAGCTGGAAGAGAAACTTGTGGCTTGGATACAATCTCTACGAGAGACAGGTAGATCTGTATCAACCGTGCAAATCCGTATGAAGGCTTTAGACCTGGCGAAGGATCGTGATATCACTGATTTTATGGCATCCCCCCACTGGTGTTGGAGATTTATGCGACGCCATAAATTGTCCGTTCGCCTGCGCACAACTCTGGGCCAAAAGTTACCAAGTGACAGGAAAGAGAAGTCAAAGGTGTTCCGAGCATATGTCCACAAAATAATTTCAGAGAACAAATTCATCCATGTTACCAATTTTTGACAATGTGAAGTGCCCCTGACATTTGACGCACCTCCCAACCGCACTGTCAATGACACAGGAGAAAGGAGCGTGAAAATTGTAACTACTGGGAACGAAAAAACAAGATTCACTGTTGTGCTGTCATGTCTCGCTGATGGGACGAAGTTATCACCCATGGCTATTTTTCGGCGTGTGACCATGCCCAAAGAGACATTCCCCCGAGGGATTGTTGTGAGGTGCAATAAAAAAGGCTGGATGACCGAAGACTTAATGCTGGAGTGGGCGGACAAAGTCTGGCGGGGCCGACCGGGAGCCTTCTTCAATGCAAGTGGAGCGCTTGTGATGGACAGCATGTCTGCCCACCTTACACCTCTAGTGAAACGCCACTTTAAAGACCTCAAAACTAATTTGGCAATAATACCAGGAGGACTGACATGCAAGCTACAAGCCCTTGATGTTGGGGTCAACCACGTCTTCAAAGTCCACCTCCGAAATGAATGGGAAAAGTGGATGCAGGAGGGCATTCATTCATTTACGAAATCGGGCAAAATGAGGAAGGCCACTCACGCAGAAGTGTGCTCTTGGGTCCAAACTGCTTGGGCCAAAGTAACTCAAGAAACCATCGTCAACAGTTTTAAGAAAACACTTTTCGATGTCGAAATTGACGATCAAGCCGATGACCCAACAGGAGAGTCCGATGAGGAGGTTGCCGACAGAGGGTTGTCAAACGAAATACTCCTTCTCTTCCACTCTGATTCCGAAACGTCAGACTTCGAAGGATTTTCCGAGAGTGAGACATAGGATTGCTTGGATAGGCCTAGCTAGGTCTAGTAACCTAAAATATTATTGGGTATTTTTTTAGTAACCTATCCCACATCTGCCAAGCTAGATTGCTGTTTAACTTTATTTCAACTATGATTCATTCATTCATGTCAGTTCCTTCATTCATTCAGTTATTCTGTGACTGCGCTGCAGTGTAGCCTAATGCATTTAGGTCATTGGTTAGGTTAAATATTAAATGTTTGTTAGCCTCATTGATGTTGAATTCATTCCACTGCTGGTCGATATTTCATGAATTTATTATTCATAAAATTTGAAAGCTTAAGCCAGAGTCTTTGCCAAAAATAAGTTCAGTCCAAAAAGGTATTTTATTCTCCTCAAGGCGGAACACCATTATAACCTGTAAGTGTCAATGAGCATTCAAACTGACGCAAAGGACTAACGATATGGATACAGAAACTCTGTTTTCTACGCTCGCTTTCTACGCTATTATTATTGTTAGCCATGAAGTTCTACGACTCGTCAGAAAAAGCATGAATGGGCAAAACACTGCAAGGTATCAGTAAAGTTTTATTCCCCCACCCCCTTCCTCTTGCTGTATAGGCTACTTGTTCATCAGCTCCAGGGTTTGATTTAGCCCATTTGTCGCTATAGTTTAAACTTTGCGCTTGCAAGTTGCAATAGGCCACATCTGGCTATTCGGATACGTTGACTGTGTCAGGTATTGTTTGGCAACAGCCAGGCTTGCCAAAAAAAAAAAAAAAAAAAAAAAAAAAAAGATAAAGCAGATTACCGATTGGAGGTTAACTTTTCGCGACAGTTACTTTACATAGACCGCGGCTTATATGCGAGAGCGACCAATACACGATTTTGTTTTTTTATTTTGAATTAAATCACATCCTGCGGTTTATATACGATGCGTCCAATGTACGGGAAATTACGGTAGTTAATAAGAACCCTAGCCTAGCTTTAGCCATCCCTTTGTAGCTTCGTACAAGGGTCTTGCATTTCACCATTGAAGAACGATTGCCAGCTGGAGGTGTGAACTGTAGAAATTTGAAATGATTACGTTTAAATCTGATTTCACCTAATGGCTTACGTTATGCTTGATCGTGAAGTAGCCTAAACTATGGTAGGCTACAACAACAGATACCCGACGTTATCTCTCACAACTCCCGATCCTGCTTGCTTTTTAGGGTGGTATGGAATTGATCTCTGCAAACGATGCCATGGCCGGAATGCCAGACGGAGTCGTGGAGGGAAATCATTATTGAGCGGATCTACATAGGAAGGCAAAGCCAGGCTATAAAAACTCTGATTAATCTAGGGTATGAAACGGGTATAAAAAATTAATTGCAGTTCTCTATCAGATACAGGTATGGTTCAGGTTGAATGCATGTCTAATGCAATCTTCAAAACATTGGTACCTGTAAGAAATTCTTTACAATATTAAAATATTTATAGCTACTGTTGAATAGCCCATCCAATAGCAACTATTCAGCATTGTACAGAAAAATAGTATAGCCTACAGGTTTGCATGGCCCAACAAAGTGAAGGGAGCAAATCATCATGTATCTCTAATGCCAGATATTCAACAAATATTACATACTATAATATTCTAGTGTGTAGCCTACCCTTTCTATGGAAAGAGAGCATGAGCAGTCGATATTGACAATCAACAGTAATCAGCTGTAAAATATTATGCAATCATGGATGTTTTTGCCCTTACTTTGGTTAATATACTATACCATTTGTTGTATCTGTAGACACGGCAGAACTCCCAAGTGCAACCTATTGTTTGTCCAGGTATATTGTATTTATAACATAAAATAAAATAAGAGTGACTCATGTATTTCGTGCACGAAGGAAACCATCCAAACTTAACACTGTACAGAGGTCCCCAGAGAAAATGTTACCATAATGGCATGTTAAACCTCAGAATCTATTACTTTAAAGGTATAATCCGGAGTGAATCAACACGTAGCCCTGCTGTTTTATACTGACTCAATGTAAAGTGCTTGTTCGCCATTACGTTCCGTGTTTGGTCTATGCTGTTCCAAATTCTTCCATTCCACTTGCTATCTAGTGTAGTTAGAAGGCTCGTACAACAGGCCTATGCTTGAAATTACTTCGGAACAGGAGTGCGTTTCCCAAAAAACTAACGAACGTAGCATTTAACGAAGATCTTACTATGTTAGTTCAAGCTAGCGACTGAACTTATTCCCGCGTGTCCCAAAACGAGATAACTAAGTAAGTACCTCCATAGTAAGAAGTTGGTTAGTAGGGAAGACGTTAGTCCAAACTATGTCCTTTGCAGATGTTTTCGGAAGTGTCCGGAGAGTTCGTAGGCATTCGTTGCGATTAGGATCATGGGATATCGCCAATGTTACCAAATGTAAAACTACGGTGTTGTCATTTACAGTTGTGGATAATGTTCGCTGTCTTTCCTATTTGCATCGAGTTTTAGAAAAGGAGGAATTTCAATGAGTTTGTGTTGGAATATGTTCAGAAACAAAGCATGGGCTTCGGGGAGGACGTGCTATTTGCCAATAATGCCAATGCAAGCTTCACAGTTATTTTAGAAAGTTAAGCATGGGCTATTTGGCCATAATAGTAGTATTTAATGAGCGACTACACACCATTATTATTAATCAATTCTAAAAACGTATCTTTATATGTATGATTTGACCAATTCTTGATTTGAGATATTTCAATTAGTCAGTGGCATACCTTGCTAAGGCTGTCACGTAGAGGATGGCACATTAATTGTTTTGTCAGTTCAAGTTCGAATCCAGCCGGGAATGCTGTAATGACGGCTTGATTTTAAATTAGGGATCGTAATGTAATGATTTAATTGCATCAAAGTTGTAATTTGAAGTTTCTGCCAGTCAAGAAGACCAATTGTTTTGACAACATGCATTTTACAATGTGCATCCTCTCGTCAGTTAAACTCATTTGTATGAGTTAAACTGAGGTCAATCAAACTGTGATAATTAATTCACGCTGTAGGTGGGAGTAATGCATCAAGTGGTGTCGCGTCAGCAGTATTTCACCCCAAAACAGCCAAAGAAGACATCACGTGGCCATATAACTAAGCTTCTTTGGCTTTAACTTGTACCTTGGAGTGTCAGCTTGAACTAACAAGTTTTACTAACAAGATACTATGCTTAGTCTGGACTATGCTTTTGGGGGACACCAGTGATGAACTAACTATGCTTTGACTAACGACGTTATCACCATAGTTAGTTATATTGTCAACAAAGGAAGCTCGTTAGTCTGGCCGATGGCTTTGGGGAACAGAAACATATTCCAAACTAACTAACAAGCTACCTTAGTTAGCAACTATGCTTTTGGGGGACGGACCCCTGGTTAAGATTAAATGTGATTTGTCAATATCAATAGCACATGCATAAACAGGGAGCCCCCCTCTGTCCTGCATCTTGACGAACAGATTTTTCTGTGGGAAACCCTGATTACGATAAAATTACAATGACTTACCTTCGTGACTCTTCCACAAAGTTTCAGGGGATGAAAGTCCACCTCTAGCCAGTTGTACAGTTCTTTGACCTCTGGTACAATATACTGGAGTAGATTAAACCTCACCTGGGAGGGAAAGAGAGGAAACGCGTCACAATACACAGCATGGCTCTTTATGGCCCTTTTTTACTGGACTGGCACCTCCTCTACTCTAATCCACTTACCTGATTAACACTTCCACTAGCAGTTGTATGGTATGGATGTATGGCCAAGTCGATACAGAAATGTGACGTGCACATACTGATGGCCAATGAAAACAACCGAAATGAGTCAAACCTTTTTTTTTGAAGAATATGTGGACAAGTGACACTAAAATTTTGTATTTGGCCTAAAAAACACTTGTCACATGGCTTATGTTGTCAAACAAGGGTGCGCCACTGAGTTTGACAAAGGCCTTGGGCAGGATGGCTACTGAGTAACTATGAAATGGGATTATTATTAAGGAATTGAAAAGTGAAAGTGTATATTCTAAGGCCTGCATCTGTCTTATAACCAAAGATATTGATATGCTTGCAAATTATGGGTGCAAGTCAAGAACCCAAAAAGTTGGCATGGCACCTTTAAAGGGCCACATCTCCGAAACCATCTTTTGGCATCAATACATACATTTACAAAACCAATGATGCTATCTGAACAGGTGTCACTGGCGAGGGTGTGTGAATTGCATGGAAAGACCTAACACTACCAAAATAAGAAATTAACATGAGTGCCCAGCCCATTATGGGAAACGTGAACTTGTAGGTCTACAGAACAGGAGAATTGGTGAAAGAGATGCAAAAAGTGAATAACAGGGATGGCTTCTTGATCAGGTGGCATCAGAAATGGCTTTTTGTAGGTTGGATATAACTTTAGACTGCAAGCAATAAATTGCCAAGAGTTGCCGAACCGTTATTTTTTGAGAGAGTTTCCCCATGACGTTTGCATTCAAACATTCAATCCTGCTTCTTTACAGGAGTCACACCAGTATATCGATAGGTGGTGATTGGTGGTTGCCGAACCACATCATAGCTCATTACATAAAGTTAACCGAAGTTTAACTTTCTTTTATCGCCCAAGTTTCGTCGCCCACCATAACTGCTGCTTTTGTCGCTGAAATCGTCCGGTCTTAACGTGCTGTAAGGCTTGTTTGCTTTGCCTCATGTGCAATAAGATGCACATGCCAACACTGTGCAACAAGATGCACAATGAGTGTAAATAATAGCTTACACTTTTGTAAACAAAGTACAGAAGGTTAGCCCACCACCCACTACTGGCATGCAGATTTGGTACCTAGGAGAGGAAACGCATAAGCTGGTACCAAACTGAGTAGAGCAAAGTAGATACATGGTATGGAAAAGTGCCATCAAAACATTACACTGAAATGGTCACTATCGCTGAAAGAGGTTAAGTAATATTTACCATGTCGTTGATGAGACTCTGGCGGGTGGGAGGGGACTGGAGCCCCAATAATGTTGCAAGTCGACGGTGTTTCTCCACTATGATCCCATCCATGTCCAGCAATCGTGCAATATCAGTCCTTTCCGGAGTAATGGGAATAGACAAGGTGGCCAAGAGCACTCTGGTAGACATTCTGAAATAAACCACCAAAAGACAGATTATCTTTCCAAACAGGAGAAAGTCTTTTAAAAACAATTTGATCAATCCCCATCCATCAATATGCAGCAGTGTAACTGGTCTTCTTATTTAAGCAATTTCACACAAGAAGGAGTATGTTGTCGCTCAGCAGCAGGGCGTTGGGTCTGATACAGTCATTAGATAACAGCTCCATTGCCAACTGATGAAGTTTTAAGGTGCCGAATTGTATTTTGTTATATTTAAGTTTTGCAACTGTTCGTTCATCCTCCACCCCCCATATTAGTTCTTAGTTTAGTTTTGTGTCTCCTTTGCTCAAGCAACACAACAGCTGATCAATGGGCTAGAAATTGATAGAGATTTCAATGTTAGGAAAATCTTTGCCCTCTTTCTTTAAATCAGTGTAACATTTGTATCAGTCAACTTATTGGAAAATGAAAACTCATACTCATGGAATGTCTTGTCCAGTCAAATAACTGTTGTATAATTAAAAAATCATTTACACACATCTACATTTTGGGGCGGGTGAGGTGGACAAAGAAATGATCACAATTCACAATTATGACAATATTATCTGGGATTTATTGCAGTAACAATACACTATAAGTGAATACACCATCTTTTGGATTACTTTGGGACGTACCAATCCAGTCATCGGGACGCACCAATCCAGCATGGACCTTTAGCATGATTTTCATTACAACTGTGGAACTTGTGTGTTTGTTTGTAGGTGTGCTATTTCTATACCTGGAGTTAATGGAAATCAGTGCCAGAAATCAAAGCACTGGAGTGTTTTCATTTTACAACTTGACTTCTGCTATAGAAAAGGGGGGATGGTGGATTGCCTAGGCCTAATAGACACATGCACAGAGACATATTATGTATTTTCATTTAGCCTAATTTCAGCTTTATTAATCATTTATCATTAATAATCTATTTTGCCAACTGAAGGACAGGAGTTTGTTGAGGAGTTTGTGTAGTTCCAACATGGGGACCTACTCGAATAATGACAGTGTTAGTTGAGCAAAGGTTTAAGGACTGCACAGGAAAACTCAACATTTTTGCATTTCAGAAGTACTGAATGTGAGGTCCATGCTATGTACTTGCGCTGGATTTTTTTGATTCAGGAACAATGAGGCATTTTCAATTACTATGTATAATTAGGTAGCCTAATTGTAGCCACTGTGCTAACTCCTCTCTCTCTCTATTTGCCAGTACATGGAGGTTACATATGCCATGCACAGTACAAGGCACTCAATGGCATGTGCATGCCTTAACCAACTTAGAAGTTATTGCCATTATGCAAATACATTTTTATCATCAGCCCAATGTTAGAAAAAAAGCTGATTTCAAAATAGAATTATTCAATAATATCAAGTAGCCTATGCCTTACATGTAATCAGTGTTCATACATCAGTCAAAGTTCAGAGCATTAGATGAACTTCGCAATGCTTTTTATTACAGCCAATAGACTTGCGTGTATGAGTAGCGCAAGATCTTTCAATTGCGTGGGTCATACTGATAGGCCTAGCAGCTCCTCAAAAAGAGGGACAGAGTTGCTTCTCTACCCTATTTGCATGTGGCCGGAATCTATGTGATGGCTAGTGTACAGTAGACAAAATTTATTTTGCAGATGCGCTTGCAAGATAAATGTGGATTGCCATTGAGCTTCATGGCATGTATTAAATGACTGGCAAGAAAACAGTGGTACCGTGCCACGGCACAAGAAGCGTTTTTTGAAAGTTAAACTACTGGATTTGTCAGTGGATGTGTGATTTCACGAGGAACCAGGACATATTCCATATGAAATTCCGTTTTAGCTATTTATAAAATGTCTGAAGGAGGTGTTCAGACATCAATGTAACACTTAGCCTACTGGCTACATTAGCCCCCATGCACAACACCTCCTACATCTGACTTGCACTGATGCAATAATTCTTATATTGTTTATTTTTTATCTATAGAACTGTTATATTATGCTTACATTTTTTTATTGTCCATACTTATATATGCACATATTTATTGCTGGTCACTAGACGTTAACCTTGCACTGTTGCACTACTGGACTTACTTGCGCTTCCTTGACACACTGGAACACATTACCAATTCCCAATACATTAATGTGCATCTTTGTCTTTAGTATTTGGATTCTACTGTTCTTTTGCCAAGTATAGTGATTTAATCATGTTGACTTGTTTTTTATCATCCTGTGTACATAGTAGTGTAAGTAGTGTGTGGTGTCTTAAGCTGCTGGGACCTTGAATTTCCCCTTGGGGATCAATAAAGTATCCACCTATCTAATGCAATGCAATTTTGCCAGAGTTATCGACAGTGACTGAAACCTTAGTTTAAGTGAAGTGCAAATAAACGCAGAGCCTTTAAGTTGAAATGATAGTAGGCTAATAAGCGACAAGCAAACCGAACGGCTTGGGTATTTTTCCATGAACCGTACCTGCCATTGGACAGAGGGTTTAATGAATTTTACCTTTGCATCTCATCCTGAGTGAGGTTCTTGCGCATCTCCCTGGAAAGATGATACAGGCGGTGCAAAGTGCTAGCATGAAAAAGTGCATTGCCAGATTTCCAAAACACCGTAGAGACCTTATTATAGTAGTTAGCCATAAGTTGGGGCTTGGGGGGCTTCTTAGAAAGGGCAAAAAGACCGTGGATATCTTCCACAGCCTTAAAAGCTTCCTGCAAAAGACAAAACATACAAATGGATAAGTAGTAGTGAATTAAAAAAAACATTAAATCAGGGTTCGTACACCTTTTTGAATACGAAATTCAAGCACTTTTCAAGCACATTCAGGGTTAATTTTCAAACTTTCCCAGCACCTATATTTCACATATCTGGCGAAAACGAGCCGAGTTTGTTGAGTTTGTTGATAGTGATGGAGCTAAATAGGCAACTGCTCAAATTTTTGCCAAAGATCAGAGGGCCAGAAACTATCTGACTATCACCCTGACACGCAGGCACCACCTCCAGGGTGCTTTGATTGATGTAGCGGCTTACAGCATTAAGCACTGAATACTGGTTTTAACAGGGGGTGTGACTGGTGAAGCATACTGTTGTACAGAGCATGTGGCCACAACTTCACATGTAACAATGAGCAACACTCATTTTTACAGCTCATTCTGTCATCTAAAAGCAACACAAGACTAGATACTACGCAAAGATGGAGTGGCCCCCGGGGACCAAACGAAAATTTTCCGTAAAAGTCTACTGGGGCTACATGCCCACCAAGTTTCATGTGGCCCGGTGTTACGGTGTCGGGGGAATCGTTGCCCAAAAATTCAGGAAGTAGATGACGGGAGAAAAAATAAATAAATTAATAAAATAAACACTTTGACAATCACTATATGACCGCTACACTAGCGGCGGTCATAATTAATCATACAGCCTTGTCATACAGTCCATAGTTTATCATCTTTTTTTCTGCCTAATACAATGTAGCCTACACATCCTGGGTCAATTAATGCTATAAACTTATAAAACTCCTGCAAGGGACTCTTATATGGATACAGAGACTAAATACTATGCCTTATGAAAACTCAAATTAGTAGGCTATATCAAAATCTCCAAATTGAAATTAGCCTATAGGTGCTCTTTTCTCATATATCTGCCAATCAAAAAATTGTCTTTCGTCAAAGCTACAGTACTCTGAACACTTTTCATGAAAAATCAGTCACTAACACTCACTTAAAATGACTGATTGGTCTAACTACCTCCCTGCTATATATTCCATTCTCAGATAAGCCTAAAGAGTGGAAACACATCTGATGTATTATTTAGCAGTGGGCCAGAGTTAGCCAACTATCGTCAATGAGTGATTGTCAAAACTGCAGGTCATAGGCTTACAAGAGAAACACGACTTTATTCATTATTGACTATGTTTTGTGTATCGTGTGGTCGTATGCGCACTGCACCGCCTGGAGTGCGCGCACATGCTATTTCAACGCACCAAACATTTTCTACGAATACAGTCTACTCACACAATCAAACGCTTTCAGTAACAGGGGCTAGGCCAATAAGTAGGCACGCTGTGCTGTATGCTACACTAGGCTACATGTTTGAACAATTGTTAAGGGTAGTCTCCGTTACAGACATGCTAATGTTGATTAGCGCAAATAGGCTACAGATTGTATTATCTCAGCCAACGCTGACCTAGCGATGTCAATAAATTCATATAAATACAAACAGCCTGCATATATGATTCTTATCTAGCCTACACTAATGATGAAAAAGGAGTGCTAGTGGCACTTTGAAAATTACTCTCCATATCATCTTTGTTAACTTACCACTAACATTCAGTAACGTTGCCATGCACCATCACAAGCCTACTCGCAACTTTTGAAGGGGCGTGTTCATGGTCACTCGCGCTCTGATCAGAACCAAGAGGAGCACTTTTCCTCATACGATCATCACTTTATTCGATCTACAACGCGAACGACTATGAAGTGAACATTTGTGCAGAGCAAATGGATTTACAATTTGAAGCACTATCAAGGATTGTGGCAAAATCCAAGCACATTCCAAACCTTGAAAACACCACATTAAAATCCAAGCATTTTCAAGGTTTTTAAGCACCCGTACGAACTCTGTTAAATTAAAGCACCATCATTAGCTGTACTACGGATTATTTACTCCTCGCGGCAGTGGTGTTTTATCGGTCCTATTCATTCCACAGGGGACTTAACATTGCGAGTATGTGTGTGTGAGTGTATTAAAGCATTTTAATTGGTTACAATCTGGATGTGAAGGGGATTTTATTCGATATAGTAAGAAGTGCTTGAGGAAACCATCTTCTGCCCCATCCTTGCAAAATGTTAAATGTGTCCAACACCAAGTCTTATAAAGCCAACATATCTTTTCCATCAGGGATACACAACACACTTTAGTTGATGTGTTGTGAAACAATCACACTCATTGGCTACCAGGGCTACTCAGGAAGAGAATTCATAAGGAATTGGGCTGACAGACAGAATCGACAATGGCACTGATGTTGATAAAAACTTATCAATGCGCACTCCTCACAGGAAGATTTGAAGTATTGCCTAGTATTCTTCTGGTGAAAAATCAATGAAAAAAAAGTTGACATCCAATGAATAAACAAAAAGTTCATACCTGCCAGAGTTCCATGCTAATGGCACTGTCCAACTGAACTAAGCGCGTCTCCAGGTGCATTGACTGACTTTCAGGGTTGTTCAAGTTGATGGCAGTGCTCTGGTTATGGTGTCTTTGAATCTGGCCCAAATGCATGCGAAGATTGTCACAGAGTTTGCGAAATTCTGCCTTCCGAGTGTACTGAAGACAAAACTTGAAAGCTACAGAGATAAAAATGGAAAAAAATTAAACAAACAAAAAAAAAACCTTAAAGGAATTATCCAGAGTGAAACACATAGCCAAGAGATTAGCAAAAAAAATACAGTAGCAAAAATACAGTTCCTATCCAATATTTGCCTTTTCACTACTGGAAAATACTGGATAGGAACTGTATTTTTGCTGATTGTATTTTTGTTTTGGAACATCAACGAACGGCACTAACCACATGAAATGGTCAATTTGATTTCAATTACATGACCGTGATATGATAACGTCTGTATGTGTGTGTGTTCGTTCCTCGCATAACTCTCAAACCGCTCGTCCGACTGACTTAAAATTTGCAACGCATCTTGGTAATTGTCTTGGTAGTGGAGTGCCAAATTTTGTGATGTTTGGATAGAAAATGCTAAAGATATCGCTAAATAAAGCACATTTGCCTTCTGGTGCTATAACTGTAGCCATCCTTTCAGAGTGCTCAGCTCTGTCAGTGTATTTTCTATAGCCTACCGCTATAGTGGTGTTTCACAATTAAAAGGAATTACGATGGCCCAGCAAGAAGATTTCTTTAAGTTTGCCAATCTCATAGCAGCATGCCAGCACACGTAAACCCACATTGGTAAGAAGTACATTAACATGTGCAGTTCAAAACGTGCTTTTGCCTGAGTATCTGGATACCAATTACAGACAGAAAGGCTAAAAGTTTGTTTACACATAGTTTCATTAGCCTGCTTTCATTCAATGCGACAACAAAACACACGGGTAGCAAACATGCCAAACGAAAATCTATGTTGGGGAGGATCTACATTTATCTGTCAAACCACATTGCTTCTCCACTTCTCACTACTTTAAAGGGATATTCCACCTTTTCATGAAACTGGGTTATTCACAGTCTTACCTGGAGCTACATATGGAGATAAAAGCATTTTAGTCTCAGGGCATGCGTTTTCCTAGTCTGGCAACCCAAATTTTAGCTTTAGCTTAGCACAGACACTGGAATGTTATGTTGCCAAAGAGTTGCTAGCTGGCTACTTTACATACCAGGGCCTATGCTGAGCTAAGGAAGCTAGGAAAAGGGTAAAATTGGTGTTGCAGGACTAGGAAATTGCATGCACTTAGACCAAAATGCTTTTACCCACATAATGCAACTCCAGGCAAGGGGGTGAATTATCCATTGTCATAAAAAGGTGGAATATTCCTTTAATCCTGCTTTGTCCTTTGAAAAAAAAAGTCTCCACGCAGGCTACTGCACTGGAAAGGTCAAGATCTCTGATTCGCCTGCATACATGTAGGACTAAATGGACTACACATTTCTGGGGAAAAACTTTTGGTGTTGATAATTCGATTTCATCCAAGGGGCTTAACATAATAAAAACCGAACTTCCCCTTTAACTATGTGTGTGATACAAAAATGGATTCTACTCACAAAAGCACTACAGAATGGTCTGAGAAAAGCTTGGCAGTGAGCTTTGTATAATAGTAGCTTATTTTGCCCGGTATTGTACTTTGCAGCCTATCCTTTCATTTTTAAAATCACTTTAATTGTCTGCTAATTGTACCAATGCAAAATCTCCATCCAGTGAGCTTATTCACACAATAAAAATAGCATCCCTTAGAGGTTTAGATATAACTGACCTTGCTGGGCAATATCATGGTAGAGGCGTTCCACTTTGGAGTTATTGCGCAGTAAGTCCAAGCACTGACGATAAGACTCCCAAAGAAACTTTACCCAGGGGGTAAGCAACAGTCGGTCCGTACGATCTTGTGTATCCTCTCCACTCACAGCACTCAGCAACACACTAAAATTAAAACAACATTCAGGCCTCCCTCTTGGTCACCATTTCAAAAATTACTTGCAATTGTGCCCGTTTAAACACAAATAAAGAGGTTTAATAAAGACAGCAAACAGAGTAGGAGTTGAAATCCAAAGCAGACAAGCATTGCAACAACTGAAATGCACCAATCTGACTGTCTCAATTCTAATAAAGATGGCAGGGTTTTCGTAGTTCTTACTCATTATCAATCCAATACAACTATTGAATTCGCTTTTGAAAAAAAAAAAAAAAGAAAAGGCATGTTAACAACATACGAGAGAAACATGCACATGTATTAACTTGAAATACATTTCATTGTACCTTTCAGGAGTCTGAATATTGTCCAAGTCTTCAATGTCCAGGACCATCTGCTGAGACTCCTCTTTGGCAGTCTCGGTCTTTTCCTCGGCCAACTTTAAGTAAGCCCTTACCACATCTTCAAGAGACTTGATATTCACCTGATATTACATGACAAGGATTAGCTAGCCTGTTATTTAATAAAATCCCAAGGGTATTTAACAGCTCTGGATAAAACATCAAATAACATATCAAGGAGCAAAAAATAACACATTCTAATGCATTCTTTTTCAATGGTACCCTGAAATGCTAGCTTTCATTTACATCAAATATTTGGAAATATACCAAGCAATTTACAATATTAAATGCAGCAAAAGATGTCAGACTGAGACTAAAGTAACCTGTTGGCAGATGTTCTTGTACTGGTACAGCCCCTCCTTAGCCAGGTGACTCTTGCGAAGGTCCACACAGAGCTCCAAGTATTTGAGCATGATTGGCTCGTGGATCTTCTGCCATGTTCGATGCTTTTTACTCTTGATGACATCATAGAGTACATCCAAGGCTGGTTGCTTCTTCCCAACTTCTAAAAACTCTGTAACGGTTAAAAAATAAAATAAAATCAGTGTTACCATTGGAAAGATGAGGTTGACTAAAGGCTAATTTACACCGTCGCGCGCAATGAGTGCGCAGGGCCCAGTGACGTCAAAATGACGTGGAAACCTGTCGCTTGAGCCAAAATTTGAGTGTGCGTCGCTAGGTCGTGCACACGACAGATGTTGTAACTTGCCGTGCGCCAGCCCAACGCGTCACTCAGCTGGGCCATTCATAACAATAGGCAACTACACCGAGATGCATGAGAGCATATTTCACCCTCTTCTACCAGGAAGCATTTGTCACCCTGCTATCTGACACATAACTATATCTTCAGCTAATGCATGAACATCTTAAAGCATGGATGAAACATTTTTAAACCTTGATTGTTAAGCTAAATTTAGCCCAGTCATCCATCCGTCCTAATATCCCTCACAACGTTTTTACAGACTAAAACATGCCTACAATACTACCAGGGGTTGAATGCAAACACTCACCAGAAACTTGGAGATACTTATAATACCACAACTTGGTAGAGTCAAACACAAAGCAAGCACAGGCTATCACTCACTCTCTCTCTCTCACTGCCTGCAAGTTACTGTAGCAGCCTATGCGATCTCGCTGTACAACGCCATCTGCTGTTTGGGAGAACAATGCCAAAATGGCGCTTCTGTCGAATTTGTCGTGCGGCAGGTATGAAGAGTTTGTGCGAACCCGTGACGTCACCGATGGCGCATGCACCAGCAGACACGTCAGGTATGTCACCGGTTTAAGACATACCTGTATAAGACACACTGGTTTAAGACACCTGATTTTGCAGTTCTCATTTATTTCCCACCTACTTAAAATAAACTAAAATAAAAAGTTTTATTCTCTGCCTTAGGGGCCGTTCACACTGAACACGCTTTTCTGCTTGTAAAACGCGAGTATTCTGAAAATGTGAGTGACAAAAACATGCGAGGTCGAAAGTGATATATGTACGTCTTGTTGCTATGACCGCTAGATTTGGCTAAACCGCTAACTTCCCGACTTAGCTATGACTGGCAGCTAGGCAACGGGCCCATTGTTGAAGAAAACGCGACCTCAAAAGTTAGACTATTTTCAACTTTGAGCGCTTGCGTTTTTTAGTCGCTTGCGTTTTTACTAGGGCTTTTTTTACGCGAGGCGCATAGCAACGGTCAAGTTGCATCGTTCCACAGGGAAGCAATTGAAATCGAGCGCCTGGAGGTGAAAAAAGCGTGTCAGTGTGAATGGCCACTTATACCTCAATATGCTGGTATTTAAGTTTCTTTGTTGTGTGTGTGTGTGTGTGCGTGCGTGCGTGCGTGCGTGTGTGTTTGTGTATAGGCAATTCCAGTGTTATGGACGTAACATTTGCATGCATCATTGATGAACCAAATGCTACATAATACAGGAAACATAAAATCGTGATTTACATCATAAGAACATGAAGTTTTCATTTTGCGTTATGGATGTGACAAAAAATGGACAGGCTTTTATGAGATTACAGTTTTCCTTAGAAGTCTGAAGCTTACAGAGAAACATAAATATTGTTCCAGTCATACAAAACAGGGCACCTCAGTGAACACAGAAAAAAACTTAATTTAAATGAAAATATGTGACCCATGTTCAGAAATGAACTGTGGTCTGGTAAAGCTAGCATTGACCGGGAATTCCGGGCGGGATTAATCTAAACATCTATCAAATACTATCAAACTTCTATCAATATTATGGGACAGAGCTAGACAGTCAACGTAAGCTCGCCTCCTTGAGCCTGCTCTTTTCTCATTGGGTCCTGATTTTTCTGGACTCTAGAGTTGAGGAAATCGCTTCCTTGGCCATACTGACTTTTTGCAAAATTTGCAGCGACAGAAAAAAGCTTTCCAATAACTCTACAAAACAAATGTGAATGGTGAAGTTTATTCTGTAACAACTGAAATAGTAATATTAAAATAGAAAATAACTGATGACATTGCAGTTTTGTGTGTGTTATCACCCACTTTATGCCCATTATAAGCCCCTCCATAGACTTACATTATGGCTGAATAGGGTAAAAAATTTCACTAGTGCTGCCAAACGTTTAAAAAAAAAAAATCCGATTAATCACAAAACTTTGCCATGATTAGGCAACTTTTAATCGCGACGTAAGAATTCAGATGCTAGGGTATGTCGGACCCTTTTTTTGCCCCTGATAAGACCCAAATGCAAAATGTTTCTTTTCAAATGGGTCAATTTACACCTATCCCCTACCCCCACAGATACCCCAAAAATCAACCCTCTGCTGTTGTTGGACATTCAAGAGCTAGGCCATAATTTTTGTCTAGTTGAACTCAACAGTCTAGCCATTTTCTATCTGAAACTGAACATAATACAGGACATGGAAGTGGAACCATAACCATCAGGATTATCCAAGTTATTTTTTTTTTTGTTTTTAAATCTGGAGTTCATTTTTTTGAGTTAAAGCGTTAATTTTGCCAGCACTAATTTTACCGAATACATATCCTTAGAAACTTGCTCGGCTGATTATTTACATCGAGACAATACTTTTTTGTACAGCAAGTTTTCTGAAATTATTTGCACGTCCATGTAGATGAGACTTTTATTTCTAAGGTGAGGTTGACTTCACCAAATCCCCTGCGTTGTATAGCTACAAGAGGCGTGTCATTTAAGTTCAGTTAAATTCAGTTAGCTGCCCTTACCTACTTCTGTTTGGTTGATTCTTACTGCACACACAACGCTGTGCCATCATGTAAGGGATAACGGCCGACAGGGTGACCGGTTTTATGGAAATAATGGCGAGGCGGAGGTCTAGAACTTAAGTGACGTGCACAGCACAAACCTTTGGTCACCTCAACGGCTGTTATCCCACTTTTCTCCCATTTGTACTTATCTTTGTATTTATCTAAACAGGTGTTAAGACACACATGAGACTCCGGTTTAAAAGTAGTTGGGATACTATTTTTGTGTTAAAGTAGATGTAAAAGGCTGCTTATTGTTGTTGTAGATGATTTCAAACATGCAGGAATTTTGCCATTATGACATGAGGTGCCATTCATAGACAACAGTTCCAAGCTGGAAAGAAAGTACTGTGCCTCCATTGGTTAGTGGAAAAATATGCACAATTTACTGATTAACATGTATTTGTTCGCTCTAAAAGAAAGAGAACACTTACATAAAAAAATTATCTTGTAGGTTTTATTCTTGTAAACAGATATCTAAACTTCTAAAGATATGACTGCTGAAGGTGGTCCATTTTGCATTAGAAAGAACATAATCAATCTACTCAGGTTTACCCCGAAAATGTCTGTGTCCAGGCCTAGCTACTATGTGTGAGATGTGAGGTCTCCATTATCTACACGAATCCGACGGAACTACCGGAAGTAAGCAGGCGCCATTTTTGAGCTGTCCATAGGGATAACGTGATAGCACACCATAAAATGCAGTGATTTAGGCTACAATATTCACCAATACTTTTATAATGTCAGAGTATTCCATGGTCTTTTCTGTTAGCCGTCATTGACTGTGCATTGTCAAAAAGGTTTGTTGGCAGTCCAACAATGGCGTTGCCACAAGATGTCAGCCTACACAAAACGCTCGGCGGATTCGTCTTGGTTCTCAAATAGCACTTTCACACCGACAGAGAACCGTGCTGGTGCTGGTTCCCGCACCTCATCTTGAACCGGCCGTCGTGTTCACACCAAATATCAGAGCGTTCGGGAACCGCAAACTTGGTTCCCATCGGGCACCAAGTAAAACTTGGTTTTTCAACGCGAACCGTGACGACATGAGTTAACGTCACCGGGTTAAGTTGGGGTCAAAGCAGAAAATAAACAAATCAGACACGTGAGCCGGGGATAATGAGGGAAATCAAGTGAAAATGAGTTTGGGCAGTGATTGGCAAACAAGACAAATATTTGCTTAATATTTGGAGGTTCACACATTTCCATCAGATGTTATATGGCAGCATTAGTAAGAGTAATATGCTAAACTGTTTGCATTTATGGCAAAGCAACGCCCTTTGTGGATAATGAGTCATGGGTTTGCATAAATTGGTATGAACACAGGCGGTTCTCGGGCTGGCACTTTGGTTCCCGCTGTAACTGGTGCGAGAACCGGCTCCAGCACCAGCACCGGGCTTGCCGGTCTGAAAACAGCAAAAGTGTGGTCCGGGGACCACTTGTGGTCCACGAGCAAGCTCAAGTGGTACATGAGTTGATTACCATAAAATATGTGAATTTAGCCAATTTCATTATTTGAAGGCCAAAGATTAGTTGTTCACTGAACATAAGAGGCAGACCTGTAATTTACTGTTTATTATAGCATTTGAAGTGCCTACTCTATAAATGACTTGGTTAAAGGGTAGCAGTATGTGACTTGGTGAGGGGGTGCGAGGCCTGGTGGTCCCTGAAAAACATTTTTGGGCAAAGAGGTCCTCGGTCTGAAAAAGTTTGAGAAACACTGGTCTATACTTACCATTCTAAAAAGCATTTATATAGAACGGTGGTGAAACTTTTTAACAGAAAAATGTCTCAGGTAGCCAGTTATGAGAAAGTAATGGCCACCCCATCAGCCAATCAGAGAGGAGAATCGCATTCTGAAGGAGACAGTGATTAATAATGCCGCGTTTGATGGATTAATTTGCAGATTTAGTTGCAATTATCTCCCTTCAGAATATGATTCTCTTCCCTGATTGGCTAATGGGGTGACCATTACTTTTGTACAAGTGGCTACCTAAGATGTTTTTTCTGTTAAAAAGTTTCACCACTGTTCCATATCAATTATTTTTACAATGATAGCTATAACAACAGTAAGTAGCCTTGTAGACCTACTTTCAACTGAAAATAGTACCCAAACCAAATAGGTTAATTTCTTTTCAATTGGAGTTGCATGTTTCTTTTATGTATTATACAGTGTTATTCAAAAGCGATAAGCCCTTAAATTTGGCCTAAATAGCAATTTTTACATACATATTAGATAGTTTTCCCTGTTTTCTATCATTTTAGGACATGTCTAAAACTGGAAATAAATGAGAACTGGAGCCAAAATGGTCATTTTTGGTTTCAATTACATGACATTCCTGAAAGGGTCAAACATAATGTTTGTATTTATGGCCATTGTATGCCACCTCGATAGTTCAAAAGTTGCAGATTTAACTTTTTTTGTGGTCCCTTTAAGACAGGACAGAATATCAGAAAAATACAAACTAATTTACAGATTGGAAAAAATGCTAGGTTTGGTGACAAGTGATTTTGATTTCCTAGTACCTAAAATTTTACTTTGCAAGCCTAATAGGCATTTGAAGTATTGAAGTTGTAGGTACTAGGCAATCAGTCACTTGACACCAAACTTTCAATTGTTGCAAAATCATTGTATGCATTTCTTTCAGTCAATAGAACATCACTGGTGGGTCATATAGCACTGTCAAGTTCATTCAATCTACAGCATGCTACTACACTGATGTGCAAATTTTCAGCATAAAATTATTTTTTTTTTTTGCTTGAGAAATGCTAATGTCATAAGCAACTTTGTCGTTTTTGATGCTGTGCCAAGCAATGTTTCTAGGGAGTCTTCGGCAACTCTTGGCACTTTACCGCTTACAGTCTATACGTACAGTTAGTTAAGCAGGGCCCAAATTTTGACATGGCAGAGCTATGCACCACCTTCTCAGAATCCTTTGCGTGATCTGACATGCTCCATTGAAAATGAACTGAAATAGTCACGTCATATTTGATATGACCAGTGTATCTCCACTGTTATTTCAAGTGGATACTCCGTTTTAACACTAGGCGGAGGTGATGGACGTAGCCTAACCCCCATTTAAATCATCAACTCAAACATTCAGATTGATGACCGTTGTTTCACAATGGTTGGCAGGGTGTGAACACAAGTATGCACTAAAATCATCGACTAAAAACATGGTGTTTGCAGTGTTGAAGTGCGAGATTTGAGACACAACCCACGTTTGGTGTGAATGCACACGCACTGCGAACAAACAGCGGTTTTGGACCACAAACGCTTGCGGGGTGAATCGGTTCTCAGGTCAAACTGAACATTTTTCTCATATAGACTTGGCCTTTATCTACAGCCACTTTCAAGCCAAACTATCAAAACCTCTATGCCAATTAAAAAAATGGTTCTTAGAGCATTTTAAGCAGCTAATGTCATGCAATATAATGACAACTTTTAATTCTCAGACCAGAAACCGCGGGAAATGACGGATGTAAAACTGATGCTCAACATCAAATGGATTTCATGCCATAGGCTACGTCTGAGTAGTCCTTGTCAGACAGGAACATTAAATACAAGGCTAACGTTAGTAATTTGAACAGCTAACGTTACCGCGTTACTTTGTCTACATTAGCATGACAAGTATTCTGACGGTTAACCAGACAAGACTACCAGACGAAAGAAAAATGTTGGTTTCGGAGAAATTAACAAAACGTTCAACTGGCAATAAGATCTATTTGGTTTAATTTCACCAAAACATTTTTGTGTAACATATCTGATGCATTACGTTCCCAATTGTTGAGGACTGCTCTTTCCGTAACTTAGCTGTCCGACACTGCGCTAACGTTTGCTAGTGATAACCCGATATGATAAGTCAACAATAATATATTCATATCGATAGTGTTTATATTTCACGTCACCCTGTAGTTTAAACCGTCTAAACTAACGTCACATCATACATTGATCTTCTACGAACACGGAGTTATGAACATGTTCGACCAAACGACATGGCATATGGTCTGAAAACTGAATTTTACAACATGGCTGACATCGCCATGCTGATGCATGTTAATGCTAACGTTAACTATCGGTGTCAGCTACAGAGGCACTCACCATTTGCTCTTTTAAGAGCGTTTTCGGGTCTTTGAAAGTACGCCGGCATGGTTACAAAACGACCTCAAGAATTAACTATCAGTTAACAGACACTCGATGATTATTATTAACAATCACACGAGTCCATCCGCGTGTTCTGCTGACACGTTCCGAGGACCAAGCGTTCAGACCAGACCAAGCAAAAGGCAAGGACCCAAGAGCAGAGCAACCGGAGCAACAGTGGTCATGTGAGATTGGTTTACTTCCGGGTCATGGGGACCCCGCGGAGCCATCTGGTGCCATTCAACCTGCACTTCTTATTGCAGTTCCACTAGGACGCGATCGCGAGTCAGTGGAAACAGGCCATGGAAACAGGCTAAATGTATAATTTTCACATATTTAGGGACATATCACAGATTGCATTTTATTTTAAACAACTTGGACATGGATTTTCAATCAAAAATTGAATTTATTGATACATTATGTCCATAACGTTTCTCACTCTGTGAGCAGTTTTTACCCCTGACAAGCATTCTGCTACTCTATTCTAGTGAATAGTCAAAGCATGGGCCATAGGGAATGGCTATCTATGTGGTCATGTGACAGACACTTTTAAAGGGATTTTACAAATTAACAAAAACTCCTTAAAATGTTATTTGTGGAGTGGAATGAGAATGACGTAAATTTACCCTGCATCACATGCATGAATGCAATAATTCAAGAAAAAATGTAGCCTATCTAAAGAAATGCAGCATTTAAGGGTGCAACTGCATAGAATCTCTTTAACAGGGGTTATCCTAACAATGTTTTTTCAGACTAGTATTTGAACATCTCATGCTGGGAATCATACGCAAGGACCTTCACTATAGGGCTTCTTGTGTGGGTGGGAGTGTGGATTTGTGTGTGTGTGTGTGTGTGTGTGTGTGTGTGCGGGCGTGTGTGTGTGTGTGTGGGGGGGGGGGGGGTGAGAGTGTGTTTGTAATTGTTTGTTTCTTATGGTGTCATTGTCCATTGTGATACATGTATGTTTGGTTTGCTCACATATTCATATACACTGACTACAACTAGCACATGCATTCATTCACAAGGACCACAATGGAAACAAGCTCCCTAAGCTTTTTTGTGTTATCCTTTTGACATGCTGTACAAGGTTTTTCAAGACATATTTATTGACTTATTTATTTGTAGGCCTATACCTTTTTTAATGCTTTGTACAATGTCAATAAACAAAATCAATCAATCAATCAATCAATCAATCACCACTTTCCGTTTCCGTAGCTCTGGAAAAGTTGTTTTGGCCTATATATTGGGCTGAGGACGCAAGGCGAAGCCCTGCTGCCTTACAACTCTAATGTTCAGGTGTGTCTCCCAAATCACTATGAACTATTTAAGAGCCTAGCGGCTGTCTCCAGTTTATAGTACCTCCATGCCTGCAGCCAACACATTCAGGATTTCCCCTGTAGCCTATGACGGACCACCACTGATTAGTCAATCAATCATTTTTCATTGTTCTCAGCTGGCTGTCAATGTTGTTGGACCCACCCACCTTATCTTGTGTTATAGGAAAATTTTAAACAGGTGGTTTAAGCACACAGCAAGTGAACAGTTAACAGTGTAAATTGACTATTGAAGCCATAATGAAATGTGACAATTACAAGTTACCCCAATGAAAATGTAATTGTGTAACTATTTTGATTACTTTAATAAAGTAATGTAACTAATTACATTTAATTACTTTTTGATTACATTTCTACTTTTTGAACATTTTTTTTTTCAATTGTCAAGCGATTTTCAAACATAAGGACAGAACAGACACAGGACCTGTACAATTCTGTGTATGTTTTATAGGTCAGGTCAGGAAAGCTTTTGCCTTATTTATAATGGCACTTACACTATTTGCATTACTCATTAATTACCTGGTAAATAGGATTACAGAGGCGAATTTGGGAGTGAGTGTAGGTGAATTAAAAGTTTGTATCTTACTTTATGCAGATGACATAATTCTTATTGCAGAAAGTGAACCATGATCATCAAATTTTGATAAATATTGTGAATTCCTGGTGCAATAAAATGAGGCTACAGATAAACTGGCAAAACTGAAGTTATTCATTCAGAAAGCAGAGTCCAAATTTGACAACATTTAACTTTTGTTTTGGTTCGAATACATTGTCTATGACTAAAAAATATAAATATTTGGGATTAATTTTGGATGAGCATAACTTTTGATGATGCAGGTCCTTTCTGTGTCAGCAGGTAGAGCACTAGGAGACAAGACATCACCTTGTTTCACACACTGTTGGGAACCAGCCTGTTCTATAGTCATTCACTGGAACATAAGATTCAGGATTCTCATAAACAGCCTTGACTGCATTATAAAAATCCCCATCAATTCCATCCTTTTAGTAACTGAAAGGACAATAGTTCTCAGTTGACACAAGGCTTTTTGAAAGTCAATATAGGCAAAGGTAGACTTTCCTTCTTGTTTTCTGGCAGTAATCATTGTAACTGAGGAACATATATGATCGGCACAGGCTCTTATCTTTCTAAATCCATTCTGTTCTTCTGCTTGTAGGTTGCAAGATTCCAGGAGACTAATGCCTCTACAGTTCAACGGCACACAGGGTCAGAAGTTTGTGACTTTGGAATTGGCTTAATTATCGACTTTTGCCAATCTGATGGGACTAAACCCTGTTCAAAACAAGTAAAAGGGAGATTGTAGACCATGAGTAAACCTGGCTGTTTTAACACTTCATAGACATTTCGTCATGACCTGTTGCTTTCTTCAATGTAACTTGTTAATGGCCCATTTAACTTCATTCTCTGTGATGACATAAGGATTAGAGGAGTTCATCATCATACAATTTTCCATGTGAGTTTTGAGAGTTACTGGTTTCTAAATAAACATCATCCCTTTCCAGGGAGACAGAATTACCTGAAAATAAAGCTCCAAAATCAGATTCCCACTTTTTCAACACATTTCCAATATCAAAACATAAAGACCCATCCAGAAACACTTCCATGGGAATCTTTTTAATTTTCTTAGGTCCTGACTAATTTATGAGGTTCCAGAAGATTTGGGGATTATGGTTCTGACTAGATTAGTGCTAACCTCTGTTGTGTTATAGGCTATGGTTTGACATTGAGGTATGCCCCACCCTCCTCATAACCCAAAATTGGGAAAATTTGGCATTTGCAAAATGGGCAATTTTTGGTGACATTAGGCCAGAGGCATGTTAGACCTCAAGAATCTTGTTTTAGACCCTAAAATGGGCTACTTCACCTGGATTAACTGTTGTGAGTGTTCAAGTGCGCGATTTGAAACACGGCCACAGCCAACGCATGAGAGTACACTTTTATTTTGAAGAGGGGAAAGTGCTTATGCCACTGTGCAGCTACTGAGCCTTCCTGGTGCGCCTCTTGTAGCCAGAGCAGTGATTAACTTCCTCAGAAACACACAACTGGCAGAGAGACTTTAGTTGTTTTTTTTCTTTATTCTTTTTGTTTGTTTGGTTTTATTTGATCCTCTTTTGTTTCATTTTGTTTATAAACCATCCCAATGTGATCACACCTCAGTCCAGTAGATGGCGGTAATGCACTCAGTTTGCAAGCTGCCAATATAAACCCACAGAAGAAAAAGAAGAAGAAGTGCTTATGCCATTGCTGCTGGCTTCACGCAGCTTTGCGCAGGAAGTACTAGGACATCTGAGCACAGGTGGTCAAGCAAAGAGCAATCTAGCTGTCAGCAACTTTGTCCTCACACTGATAGAAATTGGGCTAATAAACCCGCATAGGATGGCATCTTACGCTGGAAGACTATTTGGCAGCGTGGTAATCTATTTAAATTGCTATTTTAATAGAATTGTTTGACTAACTTAAACTGACCAGACTCTCAATTGGCAACTTGTTTGACATAAAGGTGCTATATGGCGGCGAAATTCTAAGCCATACTTGACTCACCTTGATGCCATGTGAAACCATGTTCTTCATTATCAATGCATTTTTATCGCATTTTGTCTGCCTATAACTAACACTGTTTTTAGGTGAAACGTGTGGCTGTCAATGAGATTCGAGCTGCGTCTTCAAGGACTGTAGTAGCAGCTAACGTTAGCGGTGTTCCGAAAATGCTCATTAGCAACTTTTCATCCAGTAAGTTACCTCAAAGATTACTTGTCTTGCTTGACTTGCTATAGTGTCATAACGTTAGTCTGCCATACTAACGTTAGTTTTTGGGTCAGAGGTTTGATTGGTAGCCTACCATCTCAGATCAAGAGAAGGAAGGCACAGCTTTTGGTATGCTTTAAATTTTGAAAAGAAATTATAAATTTGTGGTTTGTGTGTTATCACTCTGTTTATGCCCATTACCCATTATAACGGGTGAATAGGGTAAAAAATATTAACGTTAGCTAATAGATATCTCCTGAAAACTTCCCAAGCCGATTGAAGACAGGACATTTTTGTGTTATACGTTTGTAAATGTTCTATTATCCACTCAAATATGTGATGGCTTAGGCTACCTAATAAGGCAGTGGCTATATGGGAAATGACTTCGCACGCACCTTTCCAACCAAATACATTTTTTTTTGTGGAATGTCCATGAACATCATATTGAACGTTAGCTTGAACATTGAACTCAGATACATGCATTTCAATACAATGTAACCATATGATTATCCATTGTTCATGGTGAAGAAAGTGGGATTTGTCCCAGTGTATATTAAATCACATCTACATGGTGTTGGCTTATTGAAAAAAGTTTGTAGGCTTTAGAAAATATAGTTTTGGCTGTTTAAACTTGTTTACCCCTTATGGTCCAGGTCAAAATCCAGGCAATTATTGCATATTTGTTTATGTATTGTTTTATTTACATCAGCTCAATTAAATTTTATTTGTAAAGTGCCAAATACAAAACAATTGCCACGACAGACCAAGGAGCACCCATTAGTGATGGGGGGGCAATGAAAAACTCCCTTCTATCCGTAATAATTCTTTTTTTTTTTTTAGGAAGAATCCTTGGGAAGATCCACAACTCATGGGCTCAAGCCATGCACTTGCCAGGGTTATTATGAAGTACAAGTCAGTCAGTAGTTTAATGATGGGTAGTTTAACCCGTTGTGACTGACGCATAGCCTAGAACTTTAGACCAGTGGTTCTCAAAATTTTTAAACTCACGGCACCCCATCCCCATTTTTTTCATCCACGGCACCCTGAAGTTAAATTCTTGCTTGACTTTGCTTAATTGTGCCATATCATAAATTATGCTACCACCATTATTCAGAATTGTACATGAAAATAGTGTATTATGCAGAATTGTGACCCCCCCAAAAATTGCTCCTAGTAGGGCCGTCCCACAATCATGTTTAAAATAAAATAAAATCTTTCAAAAGCATGTAAAATCATTCAATTGCCTATGGGGCATATTACACATACACACATAAGCTAGTTTCTGGTTGGACGGTGTAGTAACTGTTAACCAAAATGTCAAGGGGTGGGATCAATAGTGGGGTGGCATATAGGAAGAGTTCATTTTGACAGTACCATCCTTGGAGGGTCTTGTTGTGGGGAGCAAAGCATGGTAGAGAGATATTTTTCTCTTTCAAGGTTGTCAGTATGTCCCCAAATGCATTATCACGAAATTGGACTTAATTTCACATGAGTTTTTACAGGTTTAACATGTTAAATTCCGGGTTTTAGAAGACAAGGCTATACACTGTTCAGCTGAGTAATCTGTTTCCTGTGAGTGGCTATGTTACTGTCAGGGCAAGTGAACTCGCGATAGCTAGGGTACTTGAAGCGCCGTCTGCACCTTGGCAATCACTGTGTTAAGGTTTGTTTATACTTGTGACTTAAAGTTAAATAGCCTAGATGAAAGAAAACTTTAACAAGGAAACCCTTTCAGTTTCTAGCATATTTAGCAAGATGGGTGCTTTGCTCATGTTTAAAACTTTTAACTTATGCTACATCAGGCTTCAGCCTGCTGTTCTGCAGAGCTGCAGCTGCTGCAACTTGCAGAGAAGCAATCTGCATTGCTTCTGATGCATAGGCTAATGTTGGAATTGTGCCTTCTGAAGCAGCACCCAAATCCATGTTGTTCGGTCAAAATAGCCAATTTTGGGGCCAAAAACAGGAGTATTGGAAAATAACTTTTTTTCAGCTTAGATCATTTCTTTGAGGTGTCCAGAACAACATACTAAAAGTCCTAAGAAATCCTAGTTGAGGAAGTAAAGGTTGAGGTTAAATTCTCATCAATCCGATATGTGTACCAATAGGCCAGAATAGGTCTGAATAGGGCTATTTTTTCCCTTCAGTCCTATCAAAATACAACTTTATACATTGAAAGTACCCATAAAAATCAGCATTTTTTTATATTACAAGTTCTTCGGAAAAATTATTTTAATATGCAAATGAGCTATACACTAATCAAACAAATAAGCCGCAAATATACTCACATGCATGGATAGTGAAGAGATGAAGAGGGTGGGGACCTGTCTCAATTCATTTTATATGACACCCTGTGGGTGTAAGCTTTCAGAAAAGGTATAGCATAAGGGATTAGTTTTCTCTCAATGCCTCAACTCCAAATGCATTGGCTATACACCAAAATCACCAATAGCAGCTGATCTATAAATGGGTATCAAGGGGAGGAGGGGGGTGGAACCTGTCTAAATTTATGTTTACTGAGATCCTGAAGCCCTCTGCTTACTAAAAAAAGTATTGCTTGTCAAGGTTTACTTTCTAATACATTTCATAGGACCTTTTGTACCAGAAATGCACATATTTTTTCCCTACATGCCTCAATGTTGCCAAAAATGGCCCATTTAGCAAATGCCAAATTTCTTAATTTGGGTATTTATTGTAATGAGGAGGGTGGGGCATACCTCAATGGCAAACCATACCATGCTATATAATATCCTGAGGTTGTTTGCGTTCAGAAAATTTATGGGATATATGATGAAATTAGTTTCCCCTTCACGCTTCAGGCCAAAATATACTAGTAATGTACATTTTCCTCCAAAATCCACCCGAAATGCATTCATTTGAATGGTAAATTTACTTTCCGCCACTATTTTTGCATTTTCTCACCTAGTATTTCGTAGGACTTTTAGTATGTTGTTCTGGACATATCATACTGTGATCCAAGCTGAAAAAAAATCTTTTACAATTTGTTTATCGAAAAATGCTATTTTGCCTGGACTATCAGTTTTTTTTTTTTTTCTGATAAAGTTTACAAGTTACAGTATTGCTCAAATTGATCCACAGCTTTTCTCATAATTCTCATCATATTTATAATAAATAATATGGCCTACTTTTACTAATAACCTACTTTTTATGGTCGACGTCATGAACGTGGTCGACTAATCGTTGCAGCCCCAATTACAATAATCAAGCATGGAGGATACAAATGCAATAGATGTATAGATTTTTCTGCATCATCAAAAGACAGGAACTTTCTACCCTTGCCAATGTTTTGTAGGTGAAAAAATGTTTAAGACATATGTTTTACATGACTATTCAGAGAACCCATGACAAAAAAAGCTACCCTGAGTGCAATGCTAATATATTTCTACTACAGTGGCATGCCTTACCAAAAACACAGACTAACTGTGAGGCCAAATAGGGTGGTCTGGTGGTAGACAATATATCATTAACTATTCTTTGCTCATTTTGCTTTGAAGGTTGTGCAAGGTGGGGCGCTGCAGTTACCCAAAATGCACCTCATTTCAAAGGCACAGCTGTCCATAAGGGTGAATTCAAAGAAATGAGCCTAGATGACTACAGAGGAAAATACCTTGTGCTTTTCTTCTATCCCCTTGATTTGTAAGTATTTTTAAAACATGTATGTAACATGTAACATGCTTAAAACATTGATGTAGCTATTTGCCTCGGAGATATCACATTCTCATGCCTTAGTCTTGGCCAGCAATGGCGGTATTACAGTCTTGGTTCCACAACAAGTGGTTAAATTGGGATCTAAAGGGCAATTCAGACTGAAGATCCGCGACGAGGCAAAGCGGTTTTAGAACGGAGTTGCGGTGGTGTGAATGAATCGTCGCAGGTTGTTGCAGGCAGTTGCAAGCCGTCGCAAAAGATTTAACCTTTCAAATCGCAGTTTCAGAGTTTTAGAACGTCCAGGTTTATAGAACGTCGCAGCCCGTCTCGTCGCGGATCTTTAGTCTGGAGCTACCTTAAGAGGAGAGGGATCCCTTGTACAGAGATGTGTAAGGTCACAGACTAGACTGCAGTCAGTAGAAATAGGGAAATAGAAATTTGCGCTTTTGTTTAATCTAAATTCAGTTTGATTCAAAATGGCATACAGGAAGTGGACGTATTTGAGACAGAATTGGTCTGGCAAGTGATATGTAGGTAAATGGCATGAGAGAGTTGTGCGTACAGCACAGACCATATGCGGCTGTGACTTACCCTCCATACTGGAGCTATTTGAGGGAAGATGCATCAGGAAGGCAAAAAACAATCTTGAATGATCCTAGTCATCCCAACCATGAACTATTTGAGCTATTACCATCTGGCAAACGGTATAGAAGTTTGAAAGCTCGCACTACCAGACTCCAAAGTAGCTTCTTTCACCAAGCAAATAGATTGCTGAACTCATGCTGAAGACAAGGCACTTTTTTGCACTGCACATTACACACACACATATACACACACACACACACACCTTTCATTTATTTATCTTTTTGAGGAGACAAAACACAAGAATTTTTACTCTTTTATAGGCTTCAAACCTATGATGCGAAGTAATAAAGATATCTTGAATCTTGAATGATATGTAGGTAAATGGCATAAATGTCAGCCAAATTAACCACTGCAATATCCAGAGGTGTAACCACCATTTCGGCTAAATCCTTAGCATCTTCGAGTGCTAGAAAGATGTTTCTATGTCTTTTATGTAGTTCACAGTTTACAATAAAAAACCCTGCATGGTGTCCCTTACATGGTGTTACACTATGCGCTATGAAAACAATGGAAATATGGCATTATGGTCTACATAGAGTAGGCCTAAACTTACAATGCATGAGCTTAGCTGAAAAATGCATTTGGCCATATTGCCATTTACCCTGCAAGAAACTGTCATTTTAATGACTAGTGATTTAGAGAGAGAGAGAGAGAGAGAGAGAGAGGTTATATGTTTAGGTATGTAAAGCTATAATGACACTCACAAACATTCTCTGTCTGGCTTGCACTTCTGTTATCTCCCTCACTCGCTTGTCCAACTTTTAAAATAATTCTGCAGCAATTTTTAAACTGATTTCAGAAACTGATATCAATCACTTACTTATATTAATCCTCTAGTTACGCAACAAGCTAAATGTTTAACATGCCAGTTAACGTCAACGAATATTTATTCTCATTGACATCAGAAGAAAGACTCAGCAGAGCACCTGTGTGTGAGTGTATGTGCGCACGGGACTGGAGAAGACTGTAGGCATCAGTTAGCAATAGGCCTAGGCCTACTTAAAGTAATAGCCTACAAACACAGGACAAACTGAAATGTCAGTATGTTTTGGAAAATATTTTTTTCACATTTTATATTTGGGCACTGGCAGGTCAAATGCGTTAATGGTGCGATAAAAAAATTGACAGCGTTAAAATGGGTTTGCTTTAACGTCGTTATTAACGCCTTAAACTGACAGCACTAATTACAGAAGTAAGCAAAGGGAATGTTTGCTCCCCGTACTGTCTGTAAAGCGTTGCGATACAATGTATTGTATTTGTGCGCTCTACTAATACAATTGAATTGAATTGAAAATAAAAAGGGATTTTGAAATGCCCTTTACCTGGAAAAGTATGGAAATTTGTGCATAAGTTTTGGAAAAGTCTGGAATTGTAGTTAATGAAAGACAGATTACATGGACATAGTCAACACATCCCTCTTCCCACCACACATGCATTTTACATGTCAAGCTATTTATTTGTGATTCTTAAGCACAAATGTCATAATATTTGAGGGTTAGTCTTAAAACCCCCACTTGCAGGATTTAGATAAAATTGACATATTCCGGAGTAAAATGTGCCCCTTTGCGAGCTCATCCGTGCCTCCTAGTCGTAGATATCGCACTTGCAATATCAGTGGTAGTGTCCAGCCTCATTTGCTTTGGTTAACTGGCATGCTAGGGGGGTATTCCATCAACGGAGCTATTCGCTAAGCCGCGCTAATTTCGGCAAGCGGCGCTAGTTTTAGTGTGAGTTCAGTTACATTACTCTCGCTAACAGTAATCGGAGCTGAGTTGCTGGGGTAACATATGCTCCCAAACTAACCAGGAGTGCGTTTCCCGAAAAACTAACGAACGTAGCATTTAACGAAGATCTTACTATGTAAGTTCAAGCTAGCGACTGAACTTATTCCCGCGTGTCCCAAAACGAGATAACTAAGTAAGTACCTCCATAGTAAGAAGTTGGTTAGTAGGGAAGACGTTAGTCCAAACTATGTCCTTTGCAGATGTTTTCGGAAGTGTCCGGAGAGTTCGTAGGCATTCGTTGCGATTAGGATCATGGGATATCGCCAATGTTACCAAATGTAAAACTACGGTGTTGTCATTTACAGTTGTGGATAATGGTCGCTGTCTTTCCTATTTGCATCGAGTTTTAGAAAAGGAGGAATTTCAATGAGTTTGTGTTGGAATATGTTCAGAAATAAAGCATGGGCTTCGGGGAGGACGTGCTATTTGCCAATAATGCCAATGCAAGCTTCACAGTTATTTTAGAAAGTTAAGCATGGGCTATTTGGCCATAATAGTAGTATTTAATGAGCAACTACACACCATTATTATTAATAAATTCTAAAAACGTATATTTATATGTCTGATTTGAACAATTTTTGATGTGCACTATTTCAATTAGTCAGTGGCATACCTTGCTAAGGCTGTCACGTAAAGGTGGGCACATTACTTGTTTTGTAAGTTCAAGTTCGAATCCAGGCGGGAATGCTGTAATGACGACTTGATTTTAAATTAGGAATCGTAATGTAATGATTTAATTGCATCAAAGTTGTAATTTGAAGTTTCTGCCAGTCAAGAAGACTAATTGTTTTGACAACATGCATTTTACAACGTGTATCCTCTTGTCAGTTAAACTCATTTGTAAGAGTCAAATTGAGGTCAATCAAACTGTGATAATTAATTCACGCTGTAGGTGGGAGTAATGCATCAAGTGGTGTCGCGTCAGCAGTATTTCACCCCAAAACAACCAAAGAAGACATCACGTGGCCATATAACTAAGCTTCTTTGGCTTTAACTTGCACCTTGGAGTGTCAGCTTGAACTAACAAGTTTTACTAACAAGATTCTATGCTTAGTCTGGACTATGCTTTTGGGGGACACCAGTGATGAACTAACTATGCTTTGACTAACGACGTTATCACCATAGTTAGTTATATTGTCAACAAAGGAAGCTCGTTAGTCTGGCCGATGGCTTTGGGGAACAGAAACATATTCCAAACTAACTAACAAGCTACCTTAGTTAGCAACTATGCTTTTGGGGGATGGACCCCAGCTCCGTGGCAGGTTAACTGCAAGGCTTAATAAAGCGGTGTCTCAGAAAATGCAATCAGTCAGAAACACAAGTCACCCAAAAAGGTTCCATACACCTGCTCAATAATCTTTCCCACCAAATAAAGGTTGATAGGTTTTGCAAACACTATGATCATGCATGAATTCCTCTTTTTACTAAATTACTATTGATATTTCGAAGTATCTATTAGGAATAATTTTAGTTACGAATTAAAAACAAATGCATGCATAATCAGAGACGTGTCACATGCCGGCCCATCACGTGGTGTCTGGAGTTGTAGGCTACGTCTTAATTGAATGATTGATTGATTTCAGTTGCAGGATCAAGTCTGCTGTGACAGAACAACATGAGACTGGCAATTTGTTCCAACAAGCAATGATCAAACATTATGATTCAGAATGTATTTTTAATCACCTACTATAAAAATGTGATATTCAGTTATTTCACACAAAAATCAACAGATGACGTATGCATATCGAAGTTTCTTTCTTAAAATTCTTTCAGTTCTGCCTTAAGTTTACGGCAGTTCATCAGGTATTCTTAAATCACCTATTTAGGTCTAGTGCTGAGCTCGTGCACGCAGCCTTGTTTAAGTTAACGAGAGGCAGGCGCAGCTAACTTGCGTTGATGGAATGGCTTCAGCCTCATCTCTGAGTTGACGCTACTTCAAACGAGACTTAATCACATAAGCGCCGATATCATTAGCAACTTACAACTAGGAATACCCCCTAGGTCAGGTGACTTAATTTGTATCCTCTCAGCCAATTCAACTGTCAATACATTTTGTTCCCACAACACAGCTGGACTTGCATAGGGCTTCTTTAATAAAAATACAAAATCTCCAATTAGAATTGATATTATTGATACCCTAACAGGAAAAGGTCAATAATGTAGTGTCATAACATGGGTTGTTAACTGAATTGGCATGTCTCTTGAGGAATCACAGTATTTCCCATGCATTGATGAGACTATGGTCTGAACAACGCCGCCATGGTTTAAATGAGGCATGAAAAAATATTTTTCTGCTATGAAACTGAACCTTGGCTTTGCACGCACACCACTAATGCACACACACACAGTGAAATATCACACAATCTGCGTACCGCTCCGTAGCAGCTACAGGCTAAAGTTACTAAATGACAAAGATGCCAGCCCAAACATCAAATTAATTAATCTAGATTACCAAGAGAGCCAATTAATTAATGCTACTGTACAACCGTTGCCATAAATCATTCCAATATATTCTTCCTATTATTGCAATATTTTAAACCAACATCTTCCTCCACAGCATTTGACGTTACTAGTATGCTAGATATTTAGCTTCTTAGCTTAAGGATTTAAAGTTGTCACTTAGAAAAGCCCTCTCTTGACATAACAAAAAAAATAGTAGCCTGTTTCTGTACATTAATTAGATGAATCTTCGTTCCAGACTCATTGCAGAGGAGCCGAGTGCCATAGGATGCATTTGCATGCCCCCTTTTTTGGCTGTCATTAATAATAAAAATGCTGACAAACACAATAAAGATATCATTATTTTGTATGGGCAATTACTTTCTACTGTTCTAATAAGCCCAGTGCCTAGGCCATCCCAGGCTACCCGCACAATGAATGAGATCAAAGTAATGTGCTATCATAACGTGAGAACTTCACTTTCAGCGTGCCTTAAGCGCAGGTGGAAATACTTGATTCTATTGATCAGTTTGTGATGCATAACGCAAAAGCATGGTTTTGTCAATTAGCTTAAATGTTCACATTTTGAATGGATGGGCATTTTGTATGACCATAAGATGGGTGCACACATCAGGCAAATCTAGTTGGTGAGCTTGCAGATAAAAGGCATATCGATAAAACTATTATCTATACTATAAAAGAAGATTTTTTTTTAAATAGAGTCTGTCTGCTTTATGCTGACTGTGAATTTAACAAAAAATGCGTGTACATTGTGTGAAACTTGCCTACTTTTTACAATCCTTCTTTTCTTACAGCACGTTTGTATGCCCAACTGAGATAATATCCTTCAGTGACAAAGCCAATGAGTTCCATGACATAAACTGTGAAGTTGTTGGTGTATCTGTGGATTCCCATTTCACTCACCTGGCTTGGATCAATACTCCAAGGAAGGTATAGTCACTGCCTTACTTATTTGTTCATGGTAAAGCATTTAGTACTCTGATCATCCATATCATCTTTCAGTACGTTCTTACATCACTCAAATGACTATCAGGCAGCTTGGGTTTGATTCCCAAACTTCACATCCAGTGATCCAGTAACTTGACAGTATTTTATATTATTATGTGAAATTGGAAAGACAACGTCAACATTGTGTTATAGCCGGCGCACACCTAGCTCTCCGCTCTGCCGGCGGCAAACGTTCATGTTATGCGCCTGCGCTAAAAGAAATACCTCTCCCATTCCATCCTTCCACACTGTGCTCCCATACATCTCCTGTTCTAAAACATGCTTAGGATTGTCTTTTGTTTACCATAACAAAGTATGCTAACCTCAAAGAGTTAGCTAACAAGTTAGTTCTGATGTTGGGTGAAATGAACATCGACAATCGTTAGAAAATATTAAAACCAGCGTGGTTTCACCCCAAAGTTCTGACTGATGATGCCCTTTGAATTTCATATTATAATTCACTATACTAGAGTACGGTTTGCGATCACACTGCATGTGTACCCTACCTGAGTCCACCTGAACCTTCCATAATGACAGAAAGCATGATGCAACACAATGCTACACAAAAACAAACAGGAGTCCCTCTCGACTCTATTGGCCGATTTAACATGTTTAATCGGCCGTAAACTAGTCAACTGATGTCTGCCGCACTTCAGAAACCTCTCAAATTTTGCACAAAGACGCTTAAAAATTAGCCTGGCACACCCTCTCAGTGACGTAACACCTTCGGAGTTGCTGTTGCTGGTCTGGCTAGCTACAATCTAAACCGCGTTTCTGAGTTCCAGAAAAATATTGAACTCCACCCCCTTGGTCGGGAACCAACCAACTTTGAGCAGCTCCAACGGCTCTCAGTCCTGTTAGCAAGCAGTTCCCTTGTGTCACATATGTCAGAGGAAAGAGTGGTGTGATTGATTTTGCTTCGGCACAGCATTTTCTGACATCAACCAGTAGCAAACCGAGGCATTTGAGGGAGGCAGGTTGACCATCCGCTTTTGGAAACATTTGTTGTACGGACTCTTGGTCAGACCAAAGTCTCGCAGAGCTTTGAAAGTTGATTGGAATCAGGCTACTTAAAGATGGCCCCAACACACATTTTCACTCAACGTCTTGGGAATTTGCTTTAGCCCTGTTGTGCAAGATTGTTGAGTGCTGAAGAAATAAGTACGATTCAATTCAATTCAATTCAATTCAATTTTATTTGTAGAGCGCACAAATACAGTACATTGTCTCGCGGCGCTTTATAGACAGTACGGGAAGCATCCATGAAAATCAGGGGCAAAAACTCCCTCGCTTTGTAAATAATTTGTTATGTAGGAAGAAACCTTGGGCAGATCCACGCCTCATGGACTCAGCCTACCTGCCTGGGGTCTAATAAAGTATCCGTAAAGTCTGATGCATAGATTGACCATGGTTAACACAGAACAGTATGAGTACTGAATGTAGTCAGAGATGATATACACATAGTTTGTGTGACAGTCAGGGCCAAGGGATGGAGTCAGTAGTTGGAGTGTGGAATTAGTCAGTAATTGGAGTGAGATCAGAGTTCATTGGGTGTTGGTCGCCATCTAAGTAGTGGTCATCAGGTGCATCACAATGCATTTTGGTACAACGCAGAATTGGTGAATGAGCACACAAAGGTTTTTCCACACTGCCCCAACAAGCCCCCTTTTTTTTCTTCCTATCAATTTGGCCTATCGATTTGGCTTTTCCTTTTTTTGGCCGAGGTGGTTCCCATGGATGATAAGTCCTGGAATTTTGTAGACGTGGAATCCTATCACACTCAAGAAATTTTAGAAGTATGGACCAGGGCATTGCCAAGGACTCCATAGCGCCCCCTAAGGACATGAGGCCCCAGCTGCAGCCTCAAGTAGTTGTCTCCCATGATACGCACCCAAGTTGCTCACGTAGCCTAGCGGTAGCAAAGTCTGGCTTGTTATGCCCAGTGATCCACTAGCAAGCGATGCGAATTCCGCATCGCAGTACTCCTATTAATTTCCATGGGACGTGTCTGACATGCAAAGCTTTGTGGTTAAGCGGTGCATCTAGGTTGTAGCATCCGACAACCTCCGAACTCATGCAAGGTACTGTTCAGAATTCCGTGAAGCTTCTCTGATGTGTCTGACAGAGAGCTGGTTGCAGTCCAGTGCCCCGGATTCCCTCTTTGAGATTGACGGATTCACCCTGATCCGACTCGATAGAGACAACAACTCGGGGAAAAGTAAGGGCGGTGGGATCTGTGTATTTATCAACGACCAGTGGTGCCGTCAGTTCACTGTTAAAGACACTGTATGTGACTCAAACGTTGAGATGCTCTGTTTGACATTAAGACCCTTCTATCTGCCACGCGAATTCGGATGTGTGCTTTTGTGTGTTGTGTACGTTCCACCGAGTGGCAAGGCTTCGCTTGCCGCAGCCACTATCGCTGACCGTGTTCACAAACTTTTACAGAAACACCCAGACGCACCTGCCAGGTTAGGGTGCTTACACCAACAGCATTGGGCACCAAACTGTCCTTCGTACAAAGTCCTAGTCGGAACCACTGTCAGTTGGACACTGTTTTACCTGGCTTTCACCAAACTGTCAAAGGAGAAACACGAAAGGACAGACTACTCGATAAATGCTATGTGAACATCAAAGATGCGTATGGGTCAAAAATCAGACCTCCCATCGCTAATTCCGACCACAATGTGGTTAATTTAATCCCGACGTATAAATCAAAACTGAAACGCTGTAAACCAGTAGAAAGAGAAATACGACGCTGGTCCCCTGAAATTTGTGAGGAACTTAAAGCTTGTTTTGAGCTGACGAATTGGGATGTATTCCATGACCAGGACTCATTGGATGTCACCACCTCAGTCACCACTGACTACATTAACTTTTGTGCACAGTTAGTTATCCCCACCAAACGAATAAAGATTTATCCCAACAACAAACGCTTTGTGTCTAAGGACATTAAGGACATAATCAACACAAGGAAAATAGCCTTTAAAAACAAAGATGTCATTAAATGCAGACAATTGGACAGGGTTTTAAAAAACAAATTAAGGGAAGCTAAACAGGTGCACAGAAATCAGCTGGAAGAAAACTTCAAAGAAAAAAACCCTAAAAGACTCTGGGACAATATGAAAAAAATGACCGGAATGTCAACCTCCAACAAACCCATTGTAACTGGAAATGAATACATGTTTGCAAATGAACTGAATGATTTTTTTGTCAGGTTTGATTCTTCTGCTCACCTTCATGACTGTGGAAATTTAATTAAGACTGTTAAAACATCCAACTCTGACAGAATTATTATAACTGTGGAAGAGGTCAGGGGCACTTTCCAGCGTAACAACACAAGGAAAGCCTTAGGGCCTGACCAGAGTAGCGCACTCATTCTTAAAACATTTGCCAGGGAACTAGCCCCGGTATGGCAACCCATTTTCCAGCAGTCACTAGACACCCACCATATACCTCTGGCATGGAAAACTTCTCATATTAAGCCCATCCCTAAAAAGAAATGTCCTAAGGAACATAACGACTATAGGCCAATAGCCCTTACATCAGTGATCATGAAGTCACTAGAGAAAATCATAGTTCAACACCTCAATAGACATATGGGGGGTTTCATGACCCTTACCAATTTGCTTACAAATTAGGTCGAAGCACTGAGGATGCAGTGGTTACACTGGTACATATCATATCTAAACACCTGGATAAACCTAATACTTATGCCAGGGCCCTCTTTCTTGATTTTTCCTCTGCGTTCAATACCATTCAGCCAAATATACTTCTGTCCAAAATGATAACCCTTCAGATAAACCCATACATTATCCACTGGTATTTTTCTTTTCTCACTAACAGGATACAGTTAGTCAAGGTAAATGACACACTTTCTTCTCCCATTACCACCAATGTTGGAGTCCCCCAGGGTTGCATAAGCTCCCCTAGGTTGTTCACTCTGTATACCTCTGACTGCACTACCAATGTGCCAAATCAGTATCTTCTTAAATATTCTGACGACTCTACTTTAGTGACCCTTTTCTCAAAATCTGATGACCACACCCTGTACCAAAGCAAGGTGGACTGGTTAATAAACTGGTGCGACACTAATTATCTCATTATTAACACAATAAAGACAGAGGAGATCATTTTTGGTAAACCACCCAACCTCCAACTACCTCCAGTTAAAATACATGGCTCTGACATCAGTCAAGTCTCATCATATAAATACCTGGGTGTCATGATTGACCGAAACCTGACTTGGACTGACCATATTGATTAGATTAGCAAATACTGAAGACGCAAGACATTTTAGTCCAACCATATAGGTTTCCTTGAACAGAGAGTAAGCCCTGACAGTTCACCCAATGGGGCAAGTTTTCAAAACAGTTTTCAGCATCAAATCATGCACCAAATGTCACCCCAAAAGCTATGTAACATCATCAGACACATTACAACACACCTCTGTAGTGTTTATGACTACAAATGTCTAACAAAGTGCTTAAAATTGTGTTTTTATGCAGTGTTTACAAAACCGTTTTGTAAACAAACAATATTGGGCTGCTTCCATAAGCTCACAGTTTTAACCACTTTTCCAGCCATTTGTTGCCATATACAATACAGTTCTGTGTTGTAATGTGTCTGATGATGTTGCATAACTTTTGGGGTGATATTTGGAGCATGTTTAAATGCTGTAAACACAGTTTTGAAAACTTGCCCCATTGGGTTAACGGTCAGGGCTTATTCTCTGTTCAAGGAAACCTATATGGTTGGACCAAAATGTTTAAGTTCAGCAATGCCCAACTTTATGCAAATGAAAGTTTCCGCCACAAACGGCTATCCAATGACTGATACACGATTGGGAGGGCTATCATGATTCAACCACTCAACAGCAACGGTGTTTGGAAACACGCCCACAACAGACATCTCTGCGAATATGAGCAAAGCATTGTTATGTAATGCACGGTGAAGGAGTTTGCATTGCTTGCTAGTGTATCACCGTCGTTAGGCAAGCACTCAGCAGGATGAATGTGACTTTGATTTTTTTTACTGGCGTCACCACCCCGTCCACTCACTCTACAACCCCTCAGCAGAGTCAAATGAGAGAGAGGAGATAACATACCAGTCATTTCCTTCTGACAGGCATATCTATGTAGATCTCTAGCGCAATAATCCAGGAACTAAGGTCAATGGCGTGCACTACTTGACTTGGAGACATGGAAGGATTATTTTCAAATGTGCGAGTAAATGTTCTTGATGTTCTTTTGTAGAGTGGAGGTCTGGGTAACATCCACATCCCCCTTCTGTCAGATCTAAACAAGCAGATTTCCAAAGATTATGGAGTCCTTCTAGACGGCCCGGGAATTGCACTAAGGTAGGCTTATTCCATTTCTACCCTATAATTTTCAATAAAATCTCAAGCCCTCTCTAGCAGTACCTATACGATTTCTTTTTTCCTTTTTACTTCCGCCAAGGAGGTAATGTTTTCACTTGCAGCTGTGTGTGTGTGTGTGTGTCTGTTTGTGTACAAAATATCTCGAAAAGTACTGAATGGATTTGGATGTAACTTTCAGACAATGTGTGTATTGGAAGTAACAACTGATTCAGTTTTGATGATTGGTGATCCAGAACACCTTCTGGAATCTATATTGTGTGTCTGACCACGTTACCGTGGCGGAGGTCTGTGCTCTCCGAGCACTTTTCTAGATATATTCTTTTATCCTTTTGCCAGTTCTTTTTTTTCCCTCCTACACTGAATGAATTCAGTGACTTAGTGCTATAGTCCTGTTAAATCACAATAGGAGCACTGAAGCAAAGCTCTTAAATGTTTTGTGAAACTGCAAAGTCAAAGCGAACTTTATTGTCAATCAAGCACTGCAACAGTACATTGCAAGCACTGAAAATTGCGTTTCTCAGAACTCCAAATGTGCAACAAGTTAAAATTAAGACATACAACTTAGACGTATAACTGTATAAGACAACACAACTCACTAAGACATAAAGATGGAGAGTATATTTCAGTAACATAATAACAGACAACATAACAGACATCTCTCTGCTTGCTGCCCTGCTAGACATATATTACAGATGAGTACTTGTAAAGGTCCAAAAGATACTGTCAGGGCTGTTTCAGACCAAAACCTGGGTGTGAGCGGTGCGTAAGTGGTGCGGGCTTGGTTTTGGTTTAGAATGCATGTTAACAGGTTACGTTATGCACACTGCACCTGTGTTCTGCGCGACTCCTGCCCGGTATCTGAGTGCTCAACTGCACAGCTCCTGTGCTGTTTTTTTTAATGGAAAGGAGTTATATTTTTTTCAAGCGTTTTCAGCGCAGTAAGCAGTGTCCATAGATTTTGTGTGTTGTCCATAAATTGTAAATAAAAAAAAAGCTCTGTCTCTCTCAGACAACTGCAGAGACAATTTCTGGTGTGAATGCACAAGCACACAGGCACTGTGAACGGACAGCACAGCTCCCAGACAGAGCAGTTTGCATGTGAAGCAGGTCTAAGGTTCCTCTTATCCTAATAATGAACTGTTCAAAACACTGGCATCAAGAAGACCCCTAAAACTGAAAAGCGTAGGAAAAGTTTAATTCAATTCAATTCAATTTTATTTGTAGAATGCACAAATACAATACGTTGTCTCACTGCACTTTACAGACAGCACAGGGAGCACCTGTTTATCAGGTCATCTGAATCTGAAACGCACTGTACTGACATCTAACACCACACACACACACACCTGACTTGCGGCACATTTATAATTTTTTATAAGATACACATAATTTCACTGCTTGTCTTAAACCTAGTCTGTTGATGGATGTGACAATAAAATGTCTTTGTGTTCCTTGACTCATGACCTCATGAAATGTGTAGAGCTGCTTAGCATGGAGCATTGATGAAATATGTTTATAATTGTTTGTTTGTGTTAGAGGTTTGTTCATCATTGACCCCAATGGAGTGGTGAAACACATGAGTGTGAATGACTTACCTGTGGGACGCTGTGTAGAAGAAACTCTTCGTCTGGTGAAAGCGTTTCAGTTTGTGGAGACACATGGTGAGGTGTGCCCTGCCAGCTGGACCCCAGAATCCCCCACGGTTAGTACCACATCGATTTCTTAATTTTTTAATTTTTTTTTACTTAACATGAAAAAACACAAAAAGGCTCTTTTGCATAGAAATCTAAAAATCTTGCCATGGTACTAAGAAATTTTATTTATTATTTTATTAAGTTAAAGCCTAGTTCTAGAGCAATTATCATCAGAGGTTGAAAGGATCTTTATTCTGTTTTTGCACCAAGGCAATTGAGAGTTTGTTTTACAAGGTGATTTATTTAGATATTTGCAAAACTAAACAAAAACACAGCCCTTAAGTTTAATTGATAATATGGGTATCTTCTGATGACATTCAGCAGTTTGTGTGGCATTGTGATAGAGTAGCCATGTGGTGTAGGAGACATCAGGCAGAAGCAACAGAATAAGAGGGCCCAAAGGTGTGATGGTTTATTTACAACGTAGCAAAAACATAATAAAAAGCTCATGTTTCATTGCACCGTGAATTGAAAGTTAGAAACAAAACATAAAACACAAACTAATATTTAACAGTCTAATGGCACTCCACACTAGACCTATACACTAAAGCAGACTGAAAACGGCAAAACTTCTATCAGCCTTCATACCGTTATGGCTACACGAACATGAGATCTCCCAATTACCAAAAACCGGCATTTAAATGGCCACAAACATAATAAATTCCGTTAACGCCTGTGAAGTCGTAACAATTAAACCTACCAAAAATCGGCACACCGCCCCTACCTGGTGGAAATCAATTGCACATAGAGAATAACAAAATACAACAATGATCCCCAATCATAAACACAATATTAAAGCAACACTAAAGAATTTCTGCCCCAGAGCTGCCTAGAGGTCAGAAGCAGAATTGTCCAATACCACTGTCGTAAAGATGCTAATCTACTGCAGCCACCAGTTGAGGCAATGCAATTTGTTTATCTGGGACCAGTGTAACAAAGATAGGAATACTGCATCCTCTCTGGGTGTAACAAGCCGTCTGGTTTCATAGCTTATCCAGATATCATCGATCAGCAATCACACAAAACGTCGATTTATGTGAGTAATCCACGAGGTGGTGAAGACAAAAGTTGAAAATAAAAGAAGCTGATTTTTTAGGAGTGGATTTTGTTTCCTGTTGCTAAGGCAACCACAGGGTCACTCATATTAGACATTTCGCTAAGCAAACTGAGGAACTAATTTCGTTGACTGACTGAATGAAGATTATGGAAGTAATGATATCCTTTCTCACTGGAATTGTCATACAAGCTTTTATTCATGACTGTTTGCAATATATTACACTTAGCTACGTTGACAATGAAAGGAATATCCCCAGTAAGCAAGTGACGTAGGCTACCTTCCCTAAAATGAAATTCTTGGTCATGCTCTTGCTTTCTGTTCTTTGTCTCCTCCGACTTCTTCCACTATAATAATTCAAAAGCTACCAGGTACCCTTTCTTTCATGTTATGTAGGCCTGTCTGCCCAGCGGGCTCTGGCCTTGCTTTAACCTACCAATAGGTCAGGTTTGTTAGTTATTGTTTTTTTTTGTTTGTTTGTTTAAAGTAATAAATAATAGGCTAATTAAAGTACAGAAGTGTAGGATGGCAATATGATGAAGACTCAGGACAGAAAGCAGACAAATAGAAAAATATACATATATGTATGCGTTGCAATATCAGAGAAAACAGGACAAATCAAAATCATCATTTAATCCTTGTGGATGTAATGTTCGTAAATAAAAGATCCACCTAGCTTCGCACTGGAGGAGCGATTGAGTTGAACAGCTCCTCCTGCGGGTGGAAGAGACGCTGTCGATACCTATGAGTCTAAGGTCAGAGATGGAATGTTTGGCCTCAGTGAAGTGCCGCGCAACTGGTGATTTTGGGTCCTGCCTATTGATCGCACTACGGTGTTCATTAAGGCGGACCCTTAATTGTCTGCGGGTGCAACCTACATACTGTAAACCGCATGGGCAATGCAATAGATAGATCACGTTAGTGGAACTACAAGTAATAAACTTCCTGATGCGGTATTCCTTGCCAGTGGAGTGGCTAGCGAAATTATTAGTCTTGGTGACAGAAGTACAAGACCTGCAATTGCGGCATGGAAAGAAGCCGGTGGTGTCATCCAGGCGATCGCGAGGACGCTTAGAATGATCAAAAGTGTCTGAATGAACCAGCTGATCTTTTAAATTGGGTGATCTGGAATGGGTAAAGAGAGGTGGGTTGGGGAAGAGCTCAGCACACTTCGGGTCAGTCTGAAGAACATGCCAATGCTGTCTAATGGCCTGTTTGATTTGTGGACTGAAAGGAGTATAGGTAGTGCAGCAGATCAACGAAGGGTCCCTGCCCTGTTTCAATCTCCGATTGGGTTGATCTCGAGTTGCGTGTGTGCGCGCTCGTTCCAAGGCATCATCAAGGACTTGTGACGCATAGCCTCGTGCAAGAAAATCAGAGTATAGTGATTTCGATTCCACTTCAAAGTCATCATCCCTATGACAGATACGTCTAATGCGTAAAAATTGGCTAAATGGAAGTCCCTTCTTACTGGGTACAGGGTGGTAGCTAGACGCATGTAGGTAGCTGTTCCTATCAGTGGGTTTCTTGTATAGGGTGGTGTACAGCATGCGAGTGTCTCGCACTACCCATGTGTCAAGAAAATGTATACGCTCACGATCGAACTCAAGGCTAAAGTTGATAGAGTCTATCAAACCATTGAGGTAGCCATGAAATTCAATGAGTTTAGTCTCGGTGCCCCTCCAAATTAAAAATAAATCGTCAATGTAGCGTCTGTAAAGAAGTATGTTGGCAGAGTAAGGGTTGTTAGAATTAATATGGTGATGTTCTAAATGACCCATAAACAGATTGGCATAGTCAGGGGCGAAAGTCGCACCCATGGCGGTGCCGCGAATCTGAAGAAAATAGTCGCTGTTGAAAAGAAAATAATTCTTGGTCAGGACAAGTCTGGCCATTTCAGTCAAAAAAGCAGTGGGGGGATGACATTCTGAACGAGTATTAAGAAAAAACTCTAGCGCTATGAGGCCAATATCATGAGGTATGTTAGTGTAAAGGCTCGTAACATCCATAGTAGCCAAGATGATATCATCAGTATCGAGACAGACTGTATTGATAGTGTCAATAAAGTCACCTGTGTCTCTCAGGTAAGATGGTAAATTTGTAACCAGGGGCCTAAGGTGCGCATCAATGAACTTAGATAGAGGTTCAGTGAGAGAGCCATTACTGGACACTATTGGACGGCCTGCAGGTACTCCATGGTATTGCTTGTGAACTTTGGGTAAGGTGTAAATCACCGGGATGGTGGGGTTGTCAGTAAGAAGATAATCCCTCTCTGAAGAAGTCAAATACTGCTTATCATATCCATCCTTTACAAAAACATCAACCTCTTTTTTAAAAGAAGCAGTGGGATTACCAGTCAATTTAGTGTAAGAATCAACATCAGATAGTTGTCGTAGCACCTCACATTCATAGTCAGTGCGATTCATACATACTAAACCCCTCCCTTATCTGCACTCTTAAAAATGAGAGTATTGTTCTTACTTAAAGAAGACAGTGACTATTTTTTTTAAAGAACATCCCTTACCCGATTCCGCAGAGGGTAAGAGGGTTGCTCCAGAAGTTACAAGTTGATGAACCACTGAAGTGATTTTATATTATATTATTGTAAGGTACAAAATAAGTGTTGCTTTAAGACAGGGGTTCTCAAAGTTTTGATAGGTGAGGGCCAATTTAGAAACCAAACGTTGAACAAAGGGCCACCAAAGGGGCCGTGGGAGAAGAAGGAAAAAAAAACTGGGGGAAAAAAACACATTTCGGATCATTTTAATGCATCTCTACAGTTAACATCTATTGCAATAAATAAATGCTTAAAACGGACACCACTACCAGATTCATTCTTTTAAAGCAATGTATAGTTCTAACAGTTTCACAGATGTTCCGCAGGCCGCACTTTGAGAACCTTTAAGATAGACTTAATTTTCGGTGCTCCCAGTACTGTCTGTAAAGCGCTGCGAGATAATGTATTGTATTTGAGCGCTCTACAAATAAAATTGAATTGAAAGACAACGTTCCTTGCGCAAAGGAACATACCTCAATGACGCACACACACATTAAGACATTAGACAATAGATGCAATCGATACCTTTCCCAGCCAACAGTTGCATATAATAAACATGTTCTCGTCATAGTCTATCTTTCTCAAACCCATCGAACACTCTAATAGTAATGCCACTTTTTACTGACCAATATAGAGTGCGAACTGATCATCTACGTTGCGTGAAGTGGCTGAAGCAAATAACAGGTTTTGCCAAGTGAATGGAGACAATTGAAAGAAAGATTGTAAACATAGGCTATGCATGCGTGACCTTTCTCTTCTTGATCCCTGCAACTTGCACCCTATAATCACACGCAGCTGTCTGTTCTACCTGATGGGCGGGGATGTATTGTAGGTGGGTGGATTCCCAAAAATATCCCAATCTGTGATTCTTTTTTTTTCATAATATGGGCCCTTTATCAGAGAACTTGGATTCTTGATGGTGGAAAGTCTGTGCCTCATGTGACCACAAAAAAATCAGCCAGAAGTCGTAAACTTAGGTTTTGAGATATAGGAAGATATGGTACACGTACCATATCGATATGGTATACGTACACCAAAATGTTGACACATTTCAGCATAATATGACGTGCAAAGCCTACATGTTCACATTCTTACTAAATTCTGCATAAAATTCATTCAAGCTTTCTAGTGCGAAGGGGTTTTATGGTAAGCTAATGCAGGCAGAATTGAAATAATATGAATGTTGAGTGCTTGTGCCATTTTGAGAAAATAATTGTAACAAGCGTATGTTTCTTCAAAACATTGCTAACCAGTTAGCAAGATGGTTGGTAGTGGGCAATTGCATTGCAGCCAACAAAGTTAGCAAATACTTTTGGGAAAAAGACCCATGTATCAGCCATTGCACCTTCACTGTTTTCTCAATTTATGCTAGGTTTGTGTCCACATTTTTCTCTCCAGAGCTCCCCCTATAAGTCTACAAGCCACCCCAATCTTGCATGTTCCCTTTCTCTGCCCAGAGGTGCTAGAGCAAGGCCAAACAAAAAAAGCATTACAGAACCACATTGACAAATAAGCTGCTAAATGAATCTAAAATAGTTGCATAAGGCCTAGTTCACTTACAGACTAGTTAACAGAATGTGAAGGCATACCCATACAGTTCGTCTAGAAGATCACATCTGTGGGAAAAATGGAAGCTGGAAGCTAGTAGAGCTGAGAAACCAGAATAAAGCTTGAGCCATAAGTTGATGAGTCTGTTCAGCTGTAATAATATAATAAGCAGCACCAGCTAACTAAAACATTGTTTTCTGATTGCTTGGCTACCAGGGTATCACATAGACGAAAGATCATTAAATGGATCATAAATGAAATGTTGGTATCTATACATGTTATTGCAGGTGCATATTAATTGTCTTTTTCATTCCAGATCAAACCAACCCCTGAAGGCTCAAAGGAGTATTTTGAGACTGTTAACTAATCCAGCTTTGTCAGCAGATAGATGATGATTCCAAAGATGGTGGTTCTACAATTATGTCACTTTGAAATAAAACCTAAACATACCTATTGATGTTGATTTTTGGATGTAGGCTTTCAATTAGTTGCAATTTACAAGCCATAGCAAAAGATGATATTCTCTGTCTTAGTACAAATGTGAAATATGTAAGTTTGTCATTCTCAAGGAAAAGATAATAAAAAACTTCAAAACTCACTGTTTTGCCTGTCAAATAATAATTGTAATAGCTGTTCCAGACTGGGAAAGTCAGTTCGTCCAGAAAATCTCAGAGGAATGAATGAATGAAACAAATATTTAATGAGTTTACAGAATACAACAAATCATAAAATAGTAAAGTCTTTGGCTCAGGCCCCTTCCGAGGTCCGGGTAAACGAGAAGCTTGGCCCAGCAGGTGGTAGGGTGGGAAGGAGGAGGGAATTACGGAAAACCAGCATCCCATCCCATCCCAGCATGCCATTCAAACTGCAATTCCAATTGCAGTTCCGCAAGGGGGCGATCGTGAGTCAGTGGGAAAATCAATGGGCGCCTATGGGGTATAAGGCTAAATGTATAATTTTTTCATATATAGGGACAAAATATTACAGATTGAATTTTATTTTTAAAGATTGCATTTTATTTTCAATGAAAAAGGATACTTATGAATATGTATGTCCATTATGTTTCTCATTCGATGGCCAGTTTTTACCCCCGACTCACTAGCATTCTGCTACTCTATTCTGGTGAACGATCATAGGGAATAGCTTGCTGTGTCCCATGACAGACACTTTGGAAGGGATTTTACAAATAAACAAAAAATCCTAAAAATGTTATTTGTGGACTGAGCATGAAGTCAATCGATCCTGCATTGCATGGCTAAATGTAATTATACAAGAACTACGTGCCCTGCTATACTATAACTATACTACGTGCCCTGTAGTTGCAGTACCTCCAGATGTAATTGGCTCGTTCTCTCTGGTATAGAAAACACTCTCTTTGGCTCTGGTTCTCCCCTATTTAAAGTTCTGGAACACGTAAAGGAGCATGGGTACTCCAAGGCTAATATCGAACTTGTGTCAACATTTTTCCAAAACCTGAGGCATGGTTCTGAAAATCACTCTCCTGTCATAGGATGCTGTGGTTGGATGTTGTTAAGATATACATTTTATGACGGTTTAATAAACCATTTCAGCCACCATCATACTTATTTTGATGAATGTAAAGGCAATTCAGGCCGTGTTAATGCAAGCAAAATTCTATGATGGGCCTACTTTATCTCCTGTGCATCACAGTGTTAACTGCAGGTAGATTAAATGTGTTCAGCATCTTCTGCAGTGTTGTTTTGCTCCTTTTTTGATCTGGCAGATCTTGTCCGTCAGATGGAGTCAGGGACCCCTTGTAGACCTGGAGAAAATTCACCTCTAATAATCACACCAAATTTCACCAAAGCAACCCCATTTGTCCTATTAGATGCGGACACCATTTTCTAGCAAACTTCACGGACCCCTTTGAAAGCCAATTCAGGATGCTCTAGGAATTTTTAGTACTCTACTTCCACATGTGTTGTGATTAACCCCATAAACACGGAGCACTGCTCCAAATGAAGCGCCCCAGCAAGGATGTCCTGGAATATTGCTATTCATGATGATGCATCAGAAAATGGTAAATCTTCTAGAAACTGTTGCGTAAACCAAATTACATTAAAAAAAAAACCAACAATCTTACATAGATATCAGGTTTATTTGTCATCTTTTTACAACAAGTTCACATCTGGTTTTAAAATGTCCTGCCAACCAAGGAGAATGCCAGATGGATTTAGAAATGAAACAGAATCAGGACTGGAGTCTTAAAACTGGCAAGGCCATTTTTTAGATACCTACTGTATTTACATGAAATATAAAACACATTTTCAGCACAATTAAGCACTCTTGGGAACAACATCTAGATAATTTTACACTGACTTCAATTTGTGCAGTATCGTTTGTTGAAAATCAGCATGACTGCCATTTCTAATGACATTCACGACAATTATTTAGGTCACTGATACTGAAGACAGCTCAAGGTATTTAGCCATCCAAAACGCTGAGAGCCTTTTAAAGCTTTAAATCATTAAAAAAAAAAAAAGAAAAAACAAAAACAAACAAACAAACAAAAAAAACACAAACATACAAAGACTTCCCACTCCCCATGGATATGACTACATCTGTGTGCAAGACTAGTCAGAGAAACAAGTGCACCTGGCATAGGCAAAGTTAGGATGTAATGGTGGCCCGAGAAAAAAAGAGAGTCTGAAGTACCTTTGTCAAGGAGAAAATGTCATGCAAATTTCAGGCAAGATGTAACAAAGCCAGCCTCCCCAATTCTGCCTTCACCCCCACCCTTACCCAAAAGACTAAATATACTAATAGCAATAATAATATAAAAAAAACTTCCCCCTTAGGACATCTGTACATCAAAATAGGATTCTCCATCCATACATTATGAAGGTTGTTTCCATATACCCCTTCCATATTATCTTTGAAAGCAGATGAAAAAAATGGATGAACGAGACTGGTAGGCATGTCTGCCACAAAACCTTTCCAGTCTGCCTTTATTCTCATAAAGAAACTGTAGCGTTTGCTTGTGAAAACATGTTGAGAAAATGAGTTACTTCGAAGTCAATTTGAACCAGACTACAGAGAAATCAAATGTTACTAGAACTTTCAAATGTTACTAGATCTAATCAATGAAAATGTTACAGATGTTGTGTGATGCCTTATATGTAACTTACAGAATCCAAAAGCAAAGCCAACTCTCCGATAGTCTCATAAAATAGAATAAAGGCTTTCAATATACTTTGGCCTCTTCACTGAAGAGAGCTACATTATTCCATCAATAAAACTATGTTCACAGTTGGTGGGTGAGGCATCTGCCAAAAAGAGGAGGGAAATATGTTAAAGAATTTATAAATGAACCATAGGAACTTTGTTATATTACAGGAAAGGGTGATTGGAAGTAGCTGGTTAAAAAGTAATTAAACACTGCTCTGCGCACTTCTGTCATTTAACTGTAAATTAACCAGAAAATGAAGATCTATACAAGGTAAGATACCACAATCACTTTTTTAAATTAAGTGTTGCCTGCCTCTGGAAAAAAAACCTTGGATCTTTTGTGTGTCCAAATGTTGCTGACTGAACTAGTCAATCTTAACATTTGTGTAGATTTTCCTCACAAAGGCACTTGTTCCCATGTATCCAACAGCCCCTGATGATGAGAGGGAGACATTTCAATTGACTTTAAACAAAAGCAACATGTATAGGTTATTGTGTTATTGTGACAAATGTCAATCTACATTGCATCCACATACTATTCACAGCCCTTTCAATACTTTATCCTTTGTTGCATTTCAGCCATCTCCTTCATTTTTTTCTCCTCCGCAATCTACTCTCAGTACCCCCTAATGAGTGAATTGTGGACATTTGTGCAAATTAAGCCAAAAAGCTGATGAAGTCCAGCTACAGAGACTGGCTACCTCCCCTTAGAGAAACGCTAACAGATCAGAAAACAAGAAATTCAAATAAACTGTCCATTCCTTCATGCAGAACCGAGAGATACAAAAAATCAATCCCATACATGTGTGGACTCTTAAAAGACAATGGATTGCAGATGTTGCTTATTTGACATATTCTAGCTTGTGTATATAATGTTTTTAATGAATGTTTTTATTGTAACAGCATATTGTAATTCAGTGTTTATGATGACAGCTGTTTGTATGTCTTTATGAACCAGCAATAATGGCTGAAATTCAATAAACTAAACTATACAAATTAATAAAAAAAATCAAAATATTCACTTGAACACAAGTATTCACAACCTGTGTTAACACTTAGGAATCAAATTCTGGTGCAATCTACTGTACCGGTACTTCTTCAAGCACAAAATGCTTCGAAAGATGTATATATGCATCAAAAGGGGTGTAGATATTCACTTGAAACTTGAGATTTCTTCATTTGGTAACAGAGGGCATATTTTGACAAGGTTTTTTTGTTGTTGTTGCAAAATCTGAAGGGTAGCATGAACAAAGTACCCTGATATTGGTCGTCACATGGAATGACCCCAAGGCTCTTCTCCCCCGGCTGCTGAATTTGACCCTGTGACCAGTTCTAGGAGTTTTCCTTCCAGAAAGGTTTATGCAACTTTCCAAATCAATTCCAAACAATTTAATTAAAAACAGTACTGAAGGCTCATCTCAAAGGCGCCTTTGAAGAATTGCACCAGGCTGTAATTCTCATGTGCTATAATTTAGCGTGTGAATACTTACATCCATGTGAGTACTTTATGTTTATATTTTCTACTATATGCAAAACTCATAATTCTTTATTTTGCCATCATTATGGGGCACTGATTGTAGATTGTGAAGAAAGAGGAGATGGTCACAATGTAACAAAGGGTAAAATCTTAAATGGGGTGGGAATACTTTCTGAATACTCTGATTAGTCACTGTATATCAAAGCAAAGAACATTGTTTGTGAAGACGGGGGTGTACACCTGAACTTACCACACATAATCCCTAGTGCAGTGCTGAACACAGCCATGTAGCCAAAGTAGAATGACGTCTGAAACAAGCCATACATCCTGTAGACAGAACACAGTGTTACATCATACAGAGGAAAAAAAATCTAATAGCAACTTTTAGATGGTGAAGCTAATGGGACAAACGGCTAATTTCAAAAGCATGCTTGTAGTGCATGTTTAGTGTTAGCATTGTGTAGGATTATTGTCAATATTTCTTTCATACAAAAAATGATCCAAATCTCAGTCCAGCGCCTTCGGAAACAACAGTTCCTCTCCAAAAACATTGTAAATCTCTAAACCAAAAAGCATTTTGTGTCAGAAGAACAAATCTCTGGTGAACTTGCCGTTTGAGTTAATGCTCACATTACATTGCTAGCTGTTGCCCCTCGCTGCCAATGGATTGCCCAAACACATTCACATTAGATTGTCAGTCATAGGCAAGTGGGCAAGTAACTATATGTGAAACTTCTAAATTGGATGTGAATACCATAGCTTGACTGAACTGAATGGGACTAGTCCGAGTAACACACCCAGATAGATAATGTGTCTAAAAGTGTAATGACTCGCGCATGTACACTACAATGGGGCTGAAGTTGGTCTGAAGGTGACCTCCGGGTTTTGTTATGTGCCCTCTGGATTCTATTTTCTTAACATTAATGTTGTCACAGGCCTTATACAATATATATATGTTTTCGCCAAAATTGCTAGCAAATTAACTCAAAAAGATCTACACAGATTTAGATGAAAATTTTCAGACAACATGGGTATAAAAACATGGGTATTAAACACTTATATCAACTGAGATATGCACTCAGTCTGGTTAATAAGTGCAATGACTGTCAGTTTAATGCATGTGTTGGAGTATAAATGTAAAACTTTCAGGAGCCAAGAGCACAAAAAGAACAATGAAAAAGGTCATTTCCTTACTTTGTTTTGAAGAAGTAGTAGTAAAAAGAATACATGTACACATATACTGCTGTTGATGCAGCAGACAGGAAGCTTGTCCATTGCCTGTGAAGAGGAACAGTCTCAAAATAAAAATAAACCCAGTATTTGTTTACATCAACTTAGTTGCATTCTATTAAAGTTCATAGAAAATAAATAATGGGACTCATTCACCAACTGTTCTTGCAAAGTAATCTGATAAAACCCCAATTCAGTCAGTTCTCAGAAAGATTCTGTCAGTCACCAATCTTGTTTTATGCTCAGATTAGGGATGCACTGATACTCCAATATTCTACTCTGTGCTACTGTACACTTACTTTCTACTGGAGGTAGAAATTGCTGGATTAAACCTGATCTACATTGTGCTGTTTATTAAAAAAATAAAAAACGATCCAGATTATGAGGCCCTAGCCCTTTCAATTTATCCACCAGCAGGTGGGGCTGCACTGCTGGAATCAAACAAGCTCAACAAATATATTAGGCCTTTCTAGAGGTTTTTAGTCTGTAGTGCATAATCCACACTCTTCTTGGTTGGCAAGTAAACTGGTGTGTATCAAGACATGGTGAAATTTCAGCCAACAGGTACAGCTGCCGTGCTCCATTCCTGTTATGCTGCTATACCCAAATGTTCCCACAAATCCACAGTTGTCCCCTCATACAATTGTCATTCTCTCTTTCCACACTTACTGTATACATAAAGTATATGAGACATACCAGCTATGAAGTACTAAGCTCCTAGACGGTGATATATAGGGCCAAAAGCAACAAGAGTTAGGCCAATCTACTCCAATATGCTGACTGTCAAGTCTGCTGGCCACCCCCTGCCTCCCCATCAACAACCAACTTGATGAACTCTAAATGCTACCCCACTATTGACTAAACCTCTGGACTCTTACATCGTTTGACAACTCTGGTAGACTTTTCTCCATGTGAATCTGGCATAGCTTTTTCTTAGGAAGTTCTTAGAAGAACAAACTTACGAATATTCTTAAGAGGATACTGGTGAATGAGGCCCTTTATCTCTACATAATTCAATAACATGGTTTATGATACTTAATGACATTTCTCTTGCCATCACAAGCCAATAGGATTTCACCAAGACTGTTAAATGTTGCCTACTGAAGGTTCCATCCGAGGATGTTGCAATAAACTGAACTGACCATTTTAAATAGCAGTCAATCTACATTGTAAATCTGTACTGCAGAACAAATAATCATCTTGTAAAAGTCTGCCCCCCCCCCCTCCAAATTTAATGTTAGCATCCAGAAATGTAAATAGAGGTCCCAAGGATTTTATTTAAGGGGTTCAGGTGGATTTTCCTCTGGACTATAATTTAAGCTTTCTTTAAAAAGTTTTCTTCTCCTGTGCTTACCATCTGTAGTCTTCTGCATTAAGAAGAAAGTATGTGCACACAATGGTCACACACACAGTAACAATGCACAGAATCACCAGAACCAGCATCATGAAGCCATAAACATAGTAGATCTTGTACGCCCAAAACGATGTAAATATGAAGTACCTGAGAAAAAGAAAGAAAGAAAAAAAAAAAGTTTTCTAAAAACTAAGAATAGGTGTATATAAAACTTGCATTCAAATAAAACTTACATTTCCTTTATTAGGGCGCGTTCAGACCAAATGCTGATTTCCATGTGTCATCCGTAAGGTGGTGAAGACGAAGATTTAAAATAAAATGAGCAAACTTCTTTTTGGAGCGGATTTTGTTTGCCATTGCCAATGCAACCACAGGTTCGCTCCACTTATCATAGCCTTCATCAAACTGAGAAACTAAAGATTTTATTGACTGAAGATTATATTTCTTCAGTCAGTCAGTCAATATAACTATTGACTGACTGACTCTCTACTCTCTCCGCCTGGGGTGGACAGGCAGAAAACATTTGGTCTGAACGCTGCCTTGCAATACCACCATGTATTTTTGATTGACACTTACATCTCAATGAAAATGGACCCAAAAGGTAGAATGCCACCAAGACAAACAATGACAGCTGGCTCCATAAACCTGGTCCAGGCAGAGAAATGGGTATTTGTACAATAAGAGCATAACCTCACTGACATCATTTCTACTTATGCAAAGAACAATGTATGAAATGGTAACTATAACAAAGCATTCTCTCAGTTACCATTTCTTTTCTGGTATAGGCCTTGGGACAGCATTCACCCTGCAAGGAAAGTTGGGCTGACCCGACAAATTTCTACCCAGAATGGTGCCAACCAGATTGAGGGGAAGAATGACAAAGAAACAAATACAACACACTGCAACCTACAAAAAGAGACAAGAGAAAAATGATTATGTACAATATTAAAATTTTCATATAATAATAATTACTATAACAACAATGATGACGACAACGAATAGCACTGGTTACCAACTTCCTTGAACTTAGAACTGATTCTCTGTTTCGTAGACTAGAGGGGTGCTACGCCCTACTGGTTACTGGGGAAAGTTAATGGATTACAAATATTACAGAATACAATTCGGTACTTATTTCACTATTCTACCAGTTTTTATTTAATCCTTGGAAGACAGAACAAAAGATTTTTGGAGCCCAATTCCAAGAGACTGCGATTCAATCCATGGTTAGGAGAAATAACATTTCTATGATTACCATCATTACCCTTTTCTTCAATGCAGCTCTACTTAACTTATGAAATGGAATTTGACTACAGTTCATTCTTGACAGAGCAGCTCTATTAATACAATGTATGTTTTAGGCTTACCATTGTGCCAAATGGAATGGCCCGAGAAGCATGGTAGTAAATGGCAATAAAGTTGATGAAAAATGCAACGCCACACACCATGGCAGGGATTAGAAAAGCCCCTATAAACATCTGCTTTATCCATCTCCTTCCTAGAACAGAGGACATGTTATTCAACGTGTGGTAACACGTCATAATAAAGCACCAAAATAAATAGCAAAATAGCTTTTATCAAAGAGTTTGTTAATAATTATTCTCTATTACTAATGTGTCTATTTGTTATAAAAATGGATTGCTTGTATAAAGAAGATCAGAAATTCTATTCTGATCAGGGTGTTTACATGGGTCATTCAGTCCTACTATTAACTTCACTGTCAAATATACACATCAGTAATAGTTAACCATTACAGTACCCAACTAATAGGTAATGCTAGTTTGCGATTTATTGTGGCACTTTATTATTAAGTGTCACCCAAAGGGCGATTTCTTTCTACCTCTAAGTAGAAAGGGATAGAAAAACTATGCACATACCGCCTTGTTTGGCATACAAACTTCCTCCAAAATATCCATTGACAGGAGATGTGGCAGCATACACAAAGATAGCTGTGCTCAGCATTGATCCTCTCCTGCAGACGGTAAATGGGCACACGATTTAGTTTCTTCACAGTTTTGGAGATTGTTCTATTAGTCATTTTGTTTTTCCTAGTTTGACCGCCAACCTACTACTGTTACATTTCAAGACAACATCCAGCTAGAAGAATATAAAAGACAAATCTGTCTACCTCAGCCTTTTCACTGCCTTTTGCACAGAAATGTGTACTCACTCAATGAGGCAGAACGCTTCTCTGCATCAAATTGATGCGTCAACCAGTTGGCTATATTTTATCACACAAAATTAGCAAGCATTACCTGATTGAGAAAACTGTTTCTCAACGAACTATTACAAATATATTGCATTGATGATGCCTGTTACAGCCTAGGTGCAGCAAATACAACAGATTTTGCAAGTCTGTTTGCAACAATGCACAAAATAATTGTGCTTCTACAACACAATACGGTATTTAGTTCACACATAGTGTATCTTGAGTTGCCAGTCAGGAAGGAAGACAAATTAAGTGGTGAGAAAGCCAGAACTCACACACATTTGGATTATGCAGGTGATTGACTGTTGAATGAAAAACATACATTTCTTTGTGTTTCTGACAATGTTCAGACCACTACTCTAAACAGATAAACAGTGATAGATAGTCAGGTGGATGATTGTCATTGATTAGCACTTATTTTCTTCCATTACTTGTTTAATTGTGATTATCTTCATCACGTGTGGCCCAACTGAGAAAGCTACATTAGCTATGCTAGAGATCTGACATGTGGAGCTCTTGTTGGGAAGTACGTCTTTTCTTTTCAGGAAACCTAAGGTAGTGAAGTGGATATTTGATCAAATGACATGAATTGACCCAGAGTACAGTATATACACTGGTGTTTTGAAATACTTTGGATACTCAAAGCCATACGGACATTTCCATTCAATAGTACTTGTTGAAACTTACTCAGTGTACAAATCCCCAATCATGGCCACAACAATGACTATGAGAGACACAGAAAATATTTGACAGCCTGAGCCAATAAGCGAGGAAAACATCATGGGGTGACTTGATGGCCGAAACACATCGCCATGAACCTGCTTCCATCCATACTCATCTCCAAGGTCCCGGTCCTGTAATAGTACATAATACATGAGAAATATTCAAAAATACTGTAGTTACTACAGATGTATCAATATACTCAAACCACAACACCTGCAAAAGACCTAAAAAATCTATGTTGGATAAGGTGGGTCAAATGTGATAACAGCAATAACATGTCAATAACAGCAATAACAAAGTATCCTTGCACTAATGAAACAGGCACAAGAATAATTTCTGCGGCATCTAACCATCATATTTTATAGAAGACTTCCTTCTCTTTCCTGTTCCTCATCTTTACCCGTTTTTATTAAACATCCAGCACACAAAAGGTCCTAGAAGTTTAATCGACTATGATAGCAAATACTTCTAGAATTTCAGCTCTAGTTCACGGTGAGCAACACAGTTTCCGCAGTCATTTCTGGATTCAGGATTCGGACAGGGCAGGATTTTTATTTTTTTTTTAAGCTCCACTACAGGAGCAGGACAGGAGTGAAAATCCACTCCCATGTCACCCTCTACTGCCCACAGACCCTTAATCAACAGTGTAAATACAATATCAACTAAACATTGTTTTTATTATTGTTGTTTTGCAAGGGGCAAATACACCCACTGCAGTACTAGATGATATTCAAAGCATAGTTTGGTGTGTGTAGTTGTGGTTGTAGTTGTCAATCCAATAGAAGAGCCAGGGGCTAGAGTCAATAAGAAACACTTTCTCTCTCTATTATAATATGTTTTATTAGTGCTCAATGAGGGTGTTTTTTGAGAAAGGTTTGGGTGACGATGAGGTGAAATCTTGAGCTTGAGGTAAAGGATTAAAAACTTACCATGTCATCCATTTCCTCCTCTTTGCTGTATCTTGCATAATCTTTTCTTAGGGTCCTCATCAAGATCATAGACACCAAACCAACGAGGAAAATCACCATCATGAAGGAGTTGAATATTGAAAACCAGTGAATCTAGTAAAAACCAGAGGAACACAATTGTGTGGACATCAACAGAATATCATCAGATTATTTCTAGTTTCGTATAAAGGCTTCACAATGTAAGAAAGTAGCCTACTGTATAAATGCAATATATATTAGGGCTAGGCAACAATTAGATATTTTAATCACATGGTTATACACAAAATCCATAAATGAATTCAAAAGTAGTCTTGGCTACAAATTTGATTGATGGAGTAAGATAAAAAATAAAGAGCAATAGTCCTATTTTCTTTATACAGTAGCAGTTAAATGCATAGCATACCTGCTGTCATTTGTTTCATTGTTTTGTTGAGCGTTTCATGCAGGATATTTATGAAAACAAGTAGCCTATTGTGCAAGATGGCCTATATGACCCAGATTTTCAGTTGCAAGTCTTTCATTACAGTCAGTTGTCATATCTTTCTCTGACTTTATCTGATAGGACTGGAATGCGTCAAAGTACACAATAAAATTACACTGACATTCTCAGATATGTAAAATAATTCACTTACTCTGTGTTGAAAAAAGGATGGATCAAGGTATTTATCAAATCGGTCCTCAAATTTGACCTCAGACTTTTTCCATTTTACCTATGGTAAAAAAAAAGAGTGAGAGTTGATGAGGCATTACACACCGTTTTTGAGCAGTGACAAACATCAGGGCGTGATTAAACGTTTTGGTAGAAGAATTTTTATTGATTAACTGGTTAAAGGAATATTCCACCTTTTAATGAAATTGGGTTATTCACAGTGTTACCATTACATATGTGGTTAAAAGCATTTTTCTCTAAGTGAATGCATCCCCAATTTTTGCTTTAGCTTTGCAGAAATGCTGAAATAATGTTGCCAAAGAGTTGCTATCTGGCTACTTTGCATTCCAGTGCCTATGCTAAGCTAAAGCTTGTGTCTCTTGTAAAATTCTGTCTCTGTCTACAAGCTGAGTCCATCAAAAAAAAAAGGTCTCAGCATTCCTCTGCTATGTGTGCAAGTTAGGATGTAATGTTTGTAAAATTTTGCTGTTTTCTCTCAAAGTCATTCAGTTTTAATGTTCAAATAACCATGACCATCATAGCTTTTAACTGATTAAGGATAATGGTATCAATATGCATTTACTCACAGAATATGACATAGCAATCCTTGTATTTGGCACAAGCTTAACTTTTCCCTCACTAGTCAAGTTTACATCAACAATCCTGTCAGCATTGAATCCAATTTCCAGTTTCTTGTAAGTCCAGAGGTAATGATCCTCTCCGTTCTCATCAGCTTCTCCAACAATACCTGTTCACACAAAAGACATTTACTGACAGTTTGGTAATATTGTTCTGCTTAAAAGGAAGCACATTGGCAGGTCTATAAAGAAACTTTTTAGGACATGTGACAAATTACTAACAATATAAAAACAGTACCATCTGATGTGCTAGTATTTCTCTGTGGCAATTAAAAATCTTTAATGGCAAAAATCCAAATCCTCAAGATAAATAAATTAACAAACAAATAAACACAAATCATTCTCACCCCAAATAGGAAGGTCATCAATGTACATCTGATACCAGTAGTGATTCTTAATGGCATAGACAAAAGCATCCCGTTTGGCTTTGTCCAGCTCGATTTCACAGTACGTTGTCTGCATGACTTCATCTGAGAACAAAAAAAGCCCACATGTTTTAAATGCAGTTCAAATATGACAAATCTGAACAGCAAACAGGGCATTTTAGAATCTGCTCCATCAAAAGGGAGATCAATGCTGTTGGACTTATTCAATGTATAGAATTTAGTTTGTCCTCATTCCCTCTCATTTTCTGGTCATTTTTAAAGGAGAAATCCAGTGTGAATCAATCCATATCCCTGTTGTTGATGGTCACTGAGTGCTGATCTCATAGAACACTGACTAAGTCCGTGTTGCTGTGAACACATGACAGGTGGGGCGCAAGATGTTAAATTCCAAACAGTCTCATCTTGCCCCTCGGCGATGACAGGCAGTGAAAGCGGTGCAAAATATTTCATGAAGAGCCATTTCCAGAAACAATAAGTTAGCCTGATCAAGAGGTACCAGAACCCTGATCGGCGTCATAGCCTAGTCCAGCTGGTAGCAGTAATAATTTGTGGTTATGGAGTGGAGAGTTCATTATATTTACTGTAGACTATGTACTGATATGGTCCTTTTGGCTAATTGGCGCCCTCTCTGGCATCTACAATTGAACTACAATGGCTTTGTGCCATTTGCCATCACTTGTAGGCTTTGTTCTAATTCGCTAATGTTTTGATGGCCATTTTTACATTAAAGATTTCCATGAAGGAGTGCACAACCATGCTTCATGATCATCAAAGCTCTTCAGCCATACACAACCTCCGAATTCATCAAAGATAAGGCAAAATGGTTTTCCATTCTATCTCTCCTTTAAAATAAATGACACTAAACGAACGGTAATAGCAACTGATCTGATGTGGCCAAATTACCTACAGTGTACGGGTTACATTAATCAACCAAGATTATCAATGGTTAGACTACACGGGATGGCACAGCACAGCACCGCCCATGTAAGCTGTGAGCTAGCACTATTTGTATACCATCTTTACAAATTTGACTGTGTGGGTGTCCATGTGAATATGGATGACAGACCATATAGCATTATATAAATGAAGTAAAACTGAAAATTGGTTCCTACAGTGATAACGACTTGTGTCAGATAGAGATTATTGAGACTGTGGTAATTTTAGCCTGCTAAGTTACGTTTGTGAACGGGTTGACAACATGGCGCTAGCTGCTAGCTAGCACTTAGCCAACACAGGCTACTCATGTTATGAATGACAGATGATTCAACTGGTTCTCCAATTAAACATGGATGACGGTAGGCTATTACACAAATTAATTAACTGGGAAGTCCATGAATGTATAAAATGTTAACTGCATCCTGATAAAACATTGTTGTGCAGCAAGTTCTTTCAGCTGATAGCAGCATCAGGGAACAACAAGGATCATGGGTGTCGGGCTTATTTCACCTCCCTTTAAACATAGCAAAACTCCTTAATGCAAACGTTAAGGTATCAAAGACTCCCTCTTACGTAGTGTAAGCTACTTCCAGTAAAGTCTGGCATAGGCCTAATATTAAATGCCTATAAGAGCCTATTTTTGGGGTTCTGCATGTATGAAAAGTGGTAGGCTATGTTGACGAGCTAATGATACTGCTGTGTTAATTTGTGCTTGTAGTGGGTAAGATCTGACCTGCACATTGTAATACTGCTATGTAATACTATCTGTGAAATGATGCCCAACAGAAAGCCCACTACAATTTTGTTCAAAATAGCAATGCATCCAATAGCAGGGTTTCAGCGACGTGATCACGGGAGCGGGAATAATTCAAACTGATGGGCAGGAAGTGCAGGCAAGCATAACAGCAGCAATGGAGAAAAGTGCATATTGTAGTGGTTTGGAACCGGTATGTAGGGAAAGATACAAGGAGTTAGTAGGGAAATACATCTGACGTGACCTGACATTTCCATCAAGTACGGAATTTTCTCAAGAGCAGAAAGATTTGCCGACAATCGAGGCTGTGAGCATTACCAACTACGGCGTTGTTCTGTGAGGTTTTTTTTCCCCATTTCTCACCTTTATGGGCGATTTCCCTTCTCTCGGTTAGACCGTTTATAACATCCAAAAACGGCTCAAAACAGAGGCATTTTGTACAAAAAAGATGCATGCAAAACACAGTGCTTTCAATGGCTCTAGCTCCAGGTTGCCCATCAGCAGAGGTTTGCATGCTTAGAAAAATTACGGAAGAACGCTTAGAGAAATACGTTAGTGACGTCATGTGAAACCCAGCTATTACCTCACTTTAACATAGTGTAGGCTATAAAGTAAATGTAATTCAGTAAAATTAGGATCACATACCAGACATACTGTACGCACATGAAAAGTCTAGTCCCAAAAGGTTTATTGTCCCCCCCACTCTACCTCTCTTTTTAAGTGACAAGAGGAGGCAAAATTTAAATGTACTATAAGAATAGATTTTTCACAATGAATTTAGCCTGTCCATTGCTTTCCAATGAAATTCAGCTTGACTCATCTTTCTTCAGTGTTCTGTCTGGGATTCTGGCCACTGGCCTTGTTTGCTCAGGATGCATGCCGTCCAAGCCAAAAGAGAAAATGCAACGTGAGAACTTAATCTCAAGTCAGCAAATGTTTCTCAATAACCAGAATCCCAGAAGTGAAGTGAAGCATAGACTAAAGGGCTGATTATGACCAGGCTACAATGAATAATTCGTAGCCAAATTATAATAGGCCTACAATTTATGAGAATCATAATTAAGAAAATTCATAACATTGTAATTTACCTTTGAATTTGATGTCTAGACCACTGAACTCCAGCTCAACGCCTTGCAATGCCTCCCCAAGGGTTTCATGGTAGTGGCTGATGGTCTTTTTGTTGCCCGCACAGAAAGGAAGGGAGAAGTACTTGTATGTCTCTTGCCTATTGTGATAGGGCCCCACTGTATTCATCCACAGAACCACCTCTTCTCTGTCGTTATACTGAAAGACACAAAACAGTATGACAGACATTAGCCTATAGTACAATCTGTGACAAAAACACTTTAATTAACCAATATGTCCCAGCCATCAGTCTGTCCAAAACTGTTCTGGAAACCTGAACAAGGCAAATTTGTAAGGGAGAACGGCCGACACCATTGACTCGGACATCCTGTGCACATCGCTGGAGTTCTAGACCTCCACCTCATCATTATTCCATAGAATCGGCCATCATCCCGCTTATCTCCCATTTGTATCTCCCATATACTTGAGCAAGTGTTCAAAACACTTGACCCCAATTTAAAAAAAAAAAAAAAAAAGCTAACCTGTTCTGTTGGGGTACAATTTTCGTATGAAAAATCTAAGAGGCTGCTTACTGTTGTTACAGTTACCATTCTAAAAAGCATTGGTATGGAACAGTGGTGAAACTTTTAGATAACTAAAAAACATCTCAGATTTGTAAAGCACCAAGTACATTTGTACAACAGCGCACTCAGGGTCAAATCAGGGCAAAAACTCCCTTTTATTTGTAATAATTCATTTCTAGGAAGAAACCTTCGGCAGATCCACGTCTCATGGTCTCAACCCACCTGCCTGGGGCCCAGTGAAGTACCCGTACAATCAGAGGTCAAGTCATGGTTTACAAATTGACCATGGTTTTGAAGTACCCTTACTGCATGAATACGAATACGAAAAACTTAATTATCCACAAGTGAAAATTTGTCTTTGGTTTCGGCATACAGTGCATACTGTAGGACAGACAAGCATCACAAACACATTCAAATTCCAAGTGCTGCATATCATATCAAATACAGACAAGCCTGGTATACAGAATATAGAGCATTGTATGACAGTATCAGCCAAATGGTAGGCAAAGCCATATGCTAGATTGTTTCCCTGTGCAGTTATGTAAAAATGCTAACTAATAAATTGTACTAACCACATTACTTAGGCCTAATTATCAGTTAGGCCTATGCTAATGATGCTAACTAATCAAGTGAGGCTACCTCATCAAATGTTTTTAGAAATTGTGAGTATAGCTCTAATGTATCCATTAATGGGCATAATATGCCATTTTTTAGAGGCCTACAAAACGCTACGCTCTTGTTTTCTGAATGAAGGTTGTCATCTTTATACTCATAATAGGCCGATATTAAATAGAACTTTTTGAAATGGCCAACATGAAAACATTTTCTTGAGATAAAAGATCAGTAAAAAAAAAAAAAAAACATTGCAACGAGTGATGATGTAAGATTTGAAAAGTTGCTAACGTGCATCACATTATATGCATCTTTAGAAGTTATACAAATTTTTCAGTGATCGTTTCAGTAATTTTTTCTTTCTTATGGCCAGGACAGGTTATGTCAATACACCAGTCAATTCTGGTCATCATTTTTTCTTCAAAAGATGCACACAATGGCATGCACTTCAGCAACATTTCAAATCTTAAGTCATCATGTGGTCGTCCCAATAATTATCGGAGTCTTGTTGTGGCCTAGAAATCTAGACATACTGTAGCCTAGCGAGTGCAGATTCTTTTGTTTCCATTTGGCCTCTAGCGGGTGGAACGGCTTGAGCTAAAGGTAAGTTGATATGAATTCGGAATTTAATTGGACCGTGACCTTGTGAATCGAAAAATCAGATTGATCCAACAAATCCAAATCTATACCCAAGCCTAGCGGCAACCAACACTGCCCTGGCAAATATGCCACATCAACCACCTAAAAGATCCTGACAAGACCCTAGCAAACACTGCAATGGATCTGTTTGCTCAAAATCACTAGGCCTAAATCTACTGTTAGTATTATCATGCACTGGAAATGCCTTTGAATTACATTTTCTGATTAGATTTGCAATTCCAAGGAATTAGGCTACATAGGCCTAGTGCTTGCGTTGAAAAAAGTGCACTTAGAAGAGGAGAATAAAAGAATAAAGAGGACAGTTGCTAAGGCCAAGTTACTAGACAACCAGCCAAGAAAATGTTAAATGTAGAAGAAGAAGAAGAAGATGAAAAAAAAGTAGGCTAAAATAAAGAGGAGAGTGGTTTAGACAATCAAAGTAGACAAGCAGCAATGAAAATAAATATAGGCCTAAGTAAGCTATTTACTGCTCTTAAAAAAGCTGGAAAAAACTGTAGGCTGTAGCCTAATGTCAACATGAATGAAGCTTAAAGACTACTTATGCAGGATTGGCCATTCCTTTGGTGTTTTCTCCAATTGAGCCAGATTTATGATCGTATTTTTCTCTAATGCGTGTCCTATGCATGATCGAAGGTTGAAGGAAGATTGAAGGAAACTAGACTCTTAAAAGGACAAACGCTCCTGCCGTTGTTGTTACAGCAGATTCAGGATGACCGAGACTGTCTGACCTACAAACTTAGATTGGTGAAGAACGCTCTGTGGCTCTTAAATAAACAGATGTAACACTAATGAAACTTTCAGCACTGAAAGTATCGCAAAGAAACTGTTGGACCGTATGGCATGAGCATTTGTAAAGGTGCACCTGCCTGCACTGCCCGTGTTAAGCACAGGACACGGTAGGGAGAGAAACTGAATGAGAAAAGCATCCATCCACCGAGCAGAGGCCCATGTTTTTTTTGTTATTCAAAACAGTAGCATATGCTTGTTTACACACAGTATGATATCTGTCTTTAAATGCCTTTCTCTCTCTCCCTTACACTCGTCCATTATAAGAACCTTGTATAACCTGCCAATATGTCCAAGTAGGAGCATTGGCTATTAACTATATTAACACCTACTGTAATAAATATGATGCTAGCTTACTTAATGTAGGCTACAATTGCAGAGTGAAAAGGGAGAATTTAAGTTTGGGGGTCCCATGAATAAAAAATATTGTTGATGGGCTTGTTGATTGTCTTGGGCTCAAAAAGTTTAAGAACCACTGGTTTACAGAACTAGGCTTCTTGATTAAAAAAGGGCCACTTTCCCAGTGTGCAATTACATAGCATACCGTTTTCACCTGTTAAATTAGGCTAGTCTAACAGTTCAACCAAAGATCATGGAATACTAAACCGTTTCCAGGACCACTCTAAACTACAGCACATTTTCTCTCATCTTAGATGGATTTTCTCACTCTGTTGTGAGGGGATGCAAAATTTCCACCATCAACCACCAAGCAGTCTACAGTTTCTCATTCATTGCAGATAATTTTGCAGAGCACCGATACGGATGTAGAACCTAGGCTACACCTCTGTCACAAATCACAGAGGAGTAACCAGATGACCTAAATGGAAAACGTTACAGGCAAGGCTTCTCACATCAAGCAAAAACAAATGTGATGTTCGACGTATACGTTTTGAATGAAGTACAATAATAGGTTACAAAATGTATTGGAGCAGCTATATGATAGCAGTGCTGATGGCTTAACGCTAAACAACTTCTTGAAAAACACTAACAGAATTTTGAGCTGGAGCTGATTCAATAATTCAATAGGGCCTTCATGATGACCAGTTGGCCGTGGTATGTTCGTTAAGATCTAACAAAAAAAAAAGTCGTCTGAATTATAGCCTAAAACCAGTGTGCGCCTCGCAAAGGAAAAGAGTGATTCGCTTGGTCGTAAGGGCCCGAACCGGATATAGACAGCTGACGTTAGCTGACGGTTAACGTTACCTAGCATTGACGGACATAAAGCCTTTACCTCCCAGTTAACTTAGTACGTCGATTCACTGCCCCACGCTTACGACATTTGGCTAAATCTTGACAACTGAGATAAAATAATATAGACACTGATTGCTATTCAGTGGTATCTTACACGAGCCTAATCCACGCATTGAACGTTGACGTTACTCAGCATCTCATTTGCTAACGCTGTAGCATCAGGGAGAGGGCTAGATAACGTCGGCTTGCACAGTGAACAAGTGGGGTCTGAAAGATTACATTATCTACTTCCTCAACCAATATAGTTAGTTCTATTAGCATTATCTCTATTATACTTCAACCACAAACACCTCGACAACTTACTGCAGTGTTTGCAAGAGGGTACTAATGTTATTGTTTGTGTATAGCATTTAAAAAGCAGTGGATTAATTTTCATCTTCGGTGGAACGTATGATAGATACATGGCTAACATTAATTGACGTAGGACGTCTTACCGTGTGTTCATGTTCGTCTGCCTTCACCTGAAACACCGTGCTACAGGCAGAGAGTATAACCATTACTGTAATTTTCCATCTGGAAGATCCCATTATTGTAATTAAGCTCAAGTTTTCCTACAGGTTTGGGACGTTAGCCTTAATTGCTATCCCGGAATCCCACCTTCCCTCTTCCTGCTTCTATCCCTGACAGCACTAACGACACGTTTTCATACGTCACTGTCGTAAATTACCCTTTTCATTGGCAAAACCCTCACACATGACCCAGTCTGACCAATCTCACTGTGCTGGAAACACGGCAAGCTTTCAGCCACGTCACCCGACATCGAATCTATGAGGAAGTGTATGATTACTGCAGGATGTGTGCTTTAGACTTCTAGACAAACGTTGTGTTTACAAGGATGTTCATAATACAGACTCTGTAGTGGGTGTTTAAGTAAATGGTTCTAAGTGATAAACTTTGGCAAGTCCAGATGAAGTGGAAAACCTCCTTGTAGCCAGCTTGGTTTGTTTCAATGACTCTTCTTTTGCAAGGTTTTGTGCCAATCAAATACCTACTCAGAGTGAGCAGAATAGCCCCTTATTAGAATGTAATATTACCTGACAAAAAGTGATGATTAATAATTAATATAATAATAATTAATAATAATTATTAATAATTTCATACTCAAATAGGCCCATCAGTATAGTGGAAAAAGTGAACAGGCCTTGGCTAGCCTACCCTATGTTTGTCAGGTCTGGTGAGTCTTCTGATTCCAATCAGGTAGGCCTAGCCTAGAAAAAATATTAAAATCACTATTGGTGGCCAAAATTATTTTTTGTCATAGGGCCCAAAATTTGTAGCAGGGCCCCTGGCCATAGGGAATTTGATTCAATGATGCTGTCGGTGTTATCTAATCATTAAGCTCTGCGAGTTTACGGCAGGCTTCGCCGAAAACAACAGGCTTTTGAATTGGTGTTTATGTTCATTCCTCTGATTGGTCATAGGCTATCCTATTGCGTGCCGAGGTAGTTTGAAAGGTAATGGCCTTGTTCCGATTTGGGTCTATCTACAGTACAGACGTAGCCTGGCGAATGCCAAACTAAAATCACAAGTGATATTTAGTCTGGGGACCGTAGCGGAAGCATCGTTTACAATTGTCCATAGCCGTTTATTGGGCGCTACGAATGTCTATCATACTGTCTGTACATACCTCGGAGCCAATACCAGAGCCACCATGTGACGTAAAATGCAATCGAGGGCCGTACAAATCCCTTTTTGTTCTGCGATTGGATACTGAAAGCAGGCGAGAAAAACGGCCATGGTCACCATGCTGCTCTGCAGAGTGAAATTAAATAAGCATGCAAAGGAGCATGGGAACTCCCAGGCTAGTACAGACTACAACCAGACTACATTTTAATGTTATAGGATGGCTTGCCAGGCTAAGGTAGGCGTACTGGTAGCCTACTTTCCATTTATGCTAGTAGATGACTGATTAAAGCATGCTACATAAAGCTTGTCACCAGAAGCATTAGGGTGCTTTAAACGTGCATTGTAGATGACTTTATGGACTTGCATAACACTGTCATCAACACCAGCTGATGACATGGCTCCCACTTTTTCTGACTGGAATTCACCTCCATCTTTTTCCAAAACTCATTCCTAAATTAAACCAAGCCATGCTGGAGAGCAATAAGGCTATTTCATTGGGCAAAACTTGCATACTGCTTAGCAGCAGCTCATTCAAATAAGCCCATTTTCAGTGAGTACAACATGGTTGGTGTCATATTTGTCATGAGGAGTTTCAAACCAATCGGAATAATGAGTTACGTCATGGGGGTGGGATGCATCCTCTTGCAGCCGAGAAAAAGGAGATGCGGGTTTCGGCTGCAGGCGCCTTGATACCGCGAGTTTTGAGTGACGTGCTGTGGGCGTATTTTGGTGACGCATTCACAAGTTTGGTGAAGTCAGCCGGAAGTCGGACACCGCGTCAAACCACAATGCATCGCTTGGCTGCAGCCGGCTGCAGGCGGCTTTACATCTCGAACACGCCTAGTTATAGCTAAGGCCTCTCTCTACAAAAGACAACTGGCGCTACCTGAACCAAGACATCCCTCCGCGCGCTTGGTTCAGTCCAACCACGGCGCAGAAATAGAAAATTGAAATATTGAACCATTTTTACTTTGGTGTCAAATTCAACTATCCACTCCCTCAAAAGCAACTATCAAACAACAATGAAATATACAAAAAGCACCAATCACCTATTATCTGAGTTGTCTGAAAAATGTGAATTGTCTTTTTCATGTGAATTCTAAAAATGGATCAAAGCACTGCAAAGCGTTACACGGACCGTTTTGCACTGTTTTCTGTTTTGTTGAGTTTTCTATGTAAAGGTTACTCCTCATCTCAATTCATTTGAACAAAGTTTTATTTCCTTATCCACCAAAGGGGCGTTAACCACTTCGGAATGCAAACTCGAACAGCCGGAAATGGGTAGTTTAACCTGACTGACTTGATAATGACATTGCCAATGCAGCAACACAGGCAGAGGGCAGGTCCATTTTTTTTTCTTAGCATAGGCCAGAAACATGTATGACGAACAATATGTGTGGTAGGGAGCCAGAATTCTAAGGACAATATGACATACAAATGAAAAATTCTTAAGTGCAAAATATGCTTTGAATGATTATCATGGCGCTACTCAACAGAGATCATTACAGAACTAGGCGGCTCGTCTTCAGGGGTGCTGCTGCCAGATATAACCACTCGTAGTGACGCTTGGAATGCATCTCGTCCAATCAGAAATTCAGAAATAGCTCGACCAGACTTAATTGTTGTATAAAGACAGATGAATGTATTTTATTATTGTTTTGCTGATAGTTCGATCAAGATTTGCCACAGATTTGATCAAATCTGCTAACAAGATACATATTTAGCTAATTCAAGATTGAACTCTGACTTGAACCCACAACGCTTCCAGAGGCTGATCAACACATAGTCAACCAACATGTCATATCACATCTACTCTAATTAATACTTAATATTTGCAAAATGGGTGTTACCAATGATGTTTGTGCCTTAGTTCCTGATAACAATGAAGTTATTGTGAGTGTTCTGACGGACATTAGGCTATTAAAAGCACAATGCAGCTTTTGGTGTATGGCTTAGAAGTGAGAAAAAGCCCTGACATTTATTGGCATTGCTTTTTATTTTTACTATTTTTTAAAAGAGGGTTTCTTGATTTTGGTGGTATTTCCTTCATATACTGTATGGCAAACTATCCAACTGAGCATCAAGCTCTTTTACAGGATTGCCCTGATTTTACAAGCAAAAAATATACAAGCAAACAAAAGTACAAGAGGAAAAATAAAATGGTAGACAAATAAGGGGAAAAATACTTATAAGAATAAAAATAAAATAAGTGAATAAAAAATAAATTAAAAATAAGAACACTTACTATATGTACAGGATTCATATCAACAATTAAAGCCTTACACTTCTTGTGGCTGGTTCCACTTATTTAGTGCAAAAAAAAAAAAAACTGAAAAGCCAGTTTAACAACCTCAGATTTTACTTGAAGTGTTTCTAAGGTTATAAAACCATGTGACCTTGTATAGTGTGAACTGTGTCCAATTTTTAAAAGTGAAGTAAGGTAAGGAAGTAATTTCCCCCGTAATGCCTTGTAAATAAACAGGACGCAGCGTCTTTCCCTCCTTTCAGTGAGAGGAGACCATCCTACACCATCATAAAGTTTACAATGATTAGTTTTAAAACTATCACCAGTTATAAAACGAAGAGCACTGTAGTAAACCATGTCAAGAAATGTCAAAGAAGGAGCTGAGTGCATAAAGAATATCACCATAGTCTAGAACTGACAAAAATTGTGGATTTAACATAGGACTGTCTATTTTCTAGAGAGAGGCATGACCTAATCTCCTAGCTTAATTTTCAGCTTCTTTGCAGGCTCAAACACATGAGTTTTTTAAAAAAGCTTATACCAAGATATTTATATTGAATAACTTACTCAATTTGTGTTACATTAAGGGAACATACAGTAAAAGCATTAAGATTCTTGATCTGGTAGATAGCATGTTAGTTTCTTAGTTTCATTCATAACAAGTCTAAAGGCTTTTTAAGGAATTCTGAACATAGTCAAATGCACACTGAAGGTATGACACAGCTTTCTCTATGGATTCTGCACAAGCATAAAGGATTGTATCATCAGCATAAAATTAAACTTACAGTGTTCTAGTGAAGCACATATATTATTAATGTACATAGTAAACGATAAAGGGCCCAAAATTGAGTGTTGCCCTTGTGGCACACCATTTCTTAACCCTAATGCCTCTGAAGTCAAATGCATACCCAATAACACATTGTGTTCTGTCAGAAAGATAGTCATGAAACCATCTAAAAGAAGCTTCATCAAAACCCAAAAAAGATAGCTTGGAGGAGGCCATAATTATCAGTATCAAAGGCCTTTGATAAGTCAATAAACATGGCTGCACAGTGTTTCCTAGAATCTACAGCTGTAGCTATGTCATTTACAACAGCGATAGCAGCTGTAATGGTGTTGTGGCCAGCTCTGAATCCAGATTGCTATGACAAGACAGACAGGAAGTAATTTGTTCATTTACAAAGGACTCCAACAAGGCTAGGCATGGTGACTTGTTGATTGGTCTATAGTTGTTTAAATCATTAACCTCTCCTTTATGTAGAGGGGTGACTAATGCTGATTTCAATGCTCCAGGGATAGAACCAGAGAAAAGTGACACATGTGAGTTAGAGGTTCAGCAATGGCAGGAGCTGCTAGCCTCGAGAACTGATCTGTACCCACTGAGATTTTCATGCACTTGGAGTTATACAATGCCTAGAGAACTTCAGATTAGCTAAATGGCTTGAATGAGAAATGAAGATGTAAATGCTGAATGTAAAAAAAAAATATATTATTTAGAGATGGTACCAAAACCTGTTTATATTTATCAATGTGTATCAATAAGATTTATTATAATACATATGTGTGCACTGTTATTATTATTATTATGATGATGATGATGATGATGATGATTATTATTATTATTATTATTATTATTATTATTATTCGCCAAACCAATTGGCAACTTATTTAGTTGGCAATGGGAAATTGCATTGCAGCCAACATATGCTTTTGGGAAACAGACGGCAAAGCCGTCAGGGCCATTCTCGTTGCTTCTTGATTCTACAGAAAGCCGGCCAGCTATGGTCTATTTTGGATTTAAGAGGTTTGCATTTAAAAATGTGATAGAGATTGCTTTCATGTAACTGTCTAAGTTTTGCTTGCTGTCAATGACAACACCAAGATTTTTAACCATATCATTTGTTTTTATTCCCTTTGTGTTAAGAATTGTGGTTAACCTTGAGTCATTCTTATTTTTTCCCTAACAGAATTACTTCGGTTTTATCTGTGTTAAGTAAATTTTTATGATTTGGTCAATACACTGGTTAAGACATTCAAGGGGGATGATCATTTGGTGATAGAGCAAAGTAAATTTGGGTGTCATCCGCATAACAGTGATAGGAGATTGAGTTGTTCTTGATAATTTGTCCAAGTGGGAGTGTAGTTGGAGCCATTGTCATCTAGCTTGGGCCTGCCCATACTTCCTGTCGCTGCATGAAATTCCGCAATCAAGTCAGTATGGCCAAGGAGGCAGTTTCCTCTGTCCCATAACATTGATAGAAGTTTGATAGCATTTGATAGACTACACCAATAAAGACCATGAGGAGAGCTTAGAGGCCCCGGGGCGGGCCTTACTGTGCGTTCAGACCGAGACCGATTCAGGCAACATGGGCGACGGAAGTAATTGACTTTGTATGGAGACCGGTGATTTCGGCGACAAAACTGGCAGCTGACTTGGGCGACGAAACTTGGGTGACTTGGGCGTTAAAATCAAGTTAAACTTCGTTTAACTTTATGTAATGAGCTATGATGCGGTTGGGCGATTACCAATCAGAATGTCGATTTAATGGGGAGACGCCTGTAGAGAAGCAGGATCGAACGTTTGAATGCTAACGTCATGGGCAAATTTGCCGTTTTATTTTGTCAGGCCCTTATAGATTTCATCTGTTCTTGAACTCTTCAAATCCAAACATTAAGCTCAGTCTTGAATAGAGTCGGTCAGAAATACACTTCCTGGATCTTAACATCACAGTGGATGAACAAGGTTACCTACATACATCCATTTACAGGAAGGTAACTGATAGGAACACCATTCTACATGCTGACAACTTTCACCCATACAACCTTATCACAAATATTCCCTATGGCCAATTCCAAAGGATTCGTAGAATATGTGACTCTGACATTGATTTTGATGTACAAGCTGATGACATGTATTCTCGATTTCAACATAGGGGGTACAAGAAAAAAGATTTGGATACAGCTTTGGGTAAGCAAAAGCACTAAATAGGAGGGACTTACTCAAGAAAACTCACTGCAAAAGAAAATCTGAAAAAATGTTTTCCACCACGCAATACAGTTCATTGTCGTTGTTGATCAAAAGGATTACCAACAAAAAGTGGGGCATCTTTGATGGTGATCCCTCTTTACGCCAAGTATTTTCTGAGCGCCCCCTATTTTCTTTTAGTTATCTCCCTGCGTCCAAACCTCCCTCTCATTTGTTCACATTTGTAGTTTTTGCAAAGAGCCTCACCCCAAATCAGTCTGCCCCCGCCGGATGAGGCCTCCAAACAGGCAAAGGGTTGCTCCACCTAAGAGACTCTAAGCAAACACCCTTCTACTCCTATCAATGTCACTGTGCTTTCCCGCCTTCTCTCTTCACATCCCGATCCTTCTTTTGTTGATTACTTGATCACTGGTCTGTCTCAAGGGTTCCGTGTGGGCGTTCTGTCTCCTCTCAGCTCCTATTATGTAGCCAAAAATCTCCAGTCAGCTTTGTCTGAACCTGATGTAGTCTCTAATCTCCTGTCAAGAGAAGTGAATAAAGGTTATTTAGTCAGCCCTTTTAGCGCTCCTCCTTTTTCTCCTTTTCGGGTGAATTCTCTGGGTGTAGCAACTCGTAAATACTCAGGGAAAAAAGCGTCTGATTTTTGACATGTCTTCCCCCCACTCAGACTTCATTGCCAGTGTTAATGAATGTATCCCTCTGCAACCTTTCTCCCTTTACTATGCCTCCGTGGACAATGCCATCCATTTAATCAAATTAGCAGGTCAGGGCTGTTGGTTAGCTAAGGCTGACATTACGGATGCTTTTAAAACCATGCCTTTCCACCCCTCCGAATGGCGCCTTTTTGGCATTAAGTGGGAATCCAAATTCTGTTTTGCAGTGAGGCTCACCTTTGGTTGTAGAAGTAGTCCTTTCATTTTCAATTGCTTGTCTGAGGCATTGTGTTGGATTTTGCTCAACATTTGCAAGCTGCCCTTCGTCTTGCACCTTTTGGATGATTTTTTTGCTGATCGATTTCCCCTCCTCTCAGTCCCGCGTTCTTGACACCCTCAAGCAGAATTTTACCAATGTTGGCCTTCCCCTCTCCTTGGAGAAAACTATTGGACCCTCTACCTCTCTCGAATTTCTCGGAATTCTTTTAGACTCTGTGAACATGAAGGCTTCCCTTACAGATGAGAAACTCACAAGAATTAGATCCATCTCTGATTCGTTTTTGTCTAGGAGACTTGTCTCCAAACGAGAACTTTTATCTCTCCTCGGCCACCTTAACTTCGCTATGAGGATTATTCCTCAGGGTCGCTCCTTCATTTCCAGACTCCTCCTTCTCGTGCATTCAGTCGACAAATTAAGCGATTCTGTGTGCCTGGATGATGGATGTAGGTCCGATCTTAATTTCTGGTTCAGACTTCTGAATAATTGGAATGGCATCTCTTTGTTTTACAATGACATCATCGAATCCTCAGAGTCCCTTGATTTGTTCACAGACGCAGCACCTTCGGTGGGTTTCGGGGGGTTTTACCAAGGGCAATGGTTCACGGATTACTGGCCTTCAGATTTTTCGGCCTTTGCCCTTGGGTCTGCCTCCTCTGCCTTATATGAGCTCTACCCGATTGTGGTTGCTTGCATTCTGTTGGGTTCTGCGTGGTCGCGCAAACGCATCAACATTTTTTGTGACAACGACGCTGTGGTTAAAATCATTAACAAAGGTCGATCATCATGCCCCTGCTCAGACGATTAACTTGGCAATCTGTAATTGAAAATTTTGTTATTTCAGCTGAACATATCCCTGGTTATTAGTGCTGTCAGTTTAACACGTTAATAACGGCGTTAACGCAAACCCATTTTAACAGCGTCAATTTTTTTAACACGCGATTAACGCATTTGACCCGCCATTATCTAAATATGGAATGTGAAAAAAAAATCTCCACCATTCCAACACCTCCCAACGGTATGTCCTTGTAGTAAACTCTGTTTTACTATTATGTTTTTTCCAAGCCACTAGAGGGCGCTATGAGTGTAGCTATGAGAGTGCTTTTCGTGAACACTCACTCAAGTTCAGTTGAGAGGCTGTTAGCCTGTGTACTACAACGTGTGAACCACTTCTCTAGTTAGGCGTGTTCGACATGTAAAGCCGCCTACATCCGCCTGCAGCCAAGCGATGCATTGTGGTTAGACGCGGTGTCCGACTTCCGGCTGACTTCAGCAAGCTTGTGAATGCGTCACCAAAATACGCCCACAGGCACAGCACGTCACTCAAAACTCACGGTATCAAGGCGCCTGCAGCCAAAACCCGCATCTCCTTTTTCTCGGCTGCAAGAGGATGCATCCCACCCCCATGACGTAACTCATTATTCCGATTGGTTTGAAACTCCTCATGACAAATATGACACCCACCACGTTGTACTCACTGAAAATGGGCTTATTTGAATGAGCTGCTGCTAAGCAGTATGCAAGTTTTGCCCAATGAAATAGCCTTATTGCTCTCCAGCATGGCTTGGTTTAAAAAAGCCATCTCAAATAAGCATTTCATACCCCATTACTATTTTTTACAAAACGCCTTCAAACACAACTCTGTTCCTCTTGCATTGCAACAATAATTTATTAAGCAACATTGTATGACTTATTTCGGCAGTTATCATGTTCATTTTAATGATTAAATGAGGGGATTCAAGCTGTTTTCAATGCAAACAAACTTCCGCGATGTCTCCTGACATCACATCCATGTTCACGTGTTGTATGGATGTCCACCTTGTCCCCCATGCTTTTCCACTCCCACCGACGTATTTCCGTACATCTCGCTGGCTCTGGCTACAGCCTCTAGCCGTACCGACTCTGAACCCGAATGAGCTTACTAAATGATAAGTGGAACTCTTTGACTGTCCAAGTTACTACAGTCCTGTGTTTGTATTAGGCTTGAAGTAGGCCTACTGCTTAACCAGCTAGGACCTATACTCATGCCTACAGTAGCCTACACACGCGTGTACAGATGTGTCTGCTCTGCTGTCTCTGCTGCTCCAAAGCCTGAGGAGCCTATTGATAATTCCGATGCCAGTGAAAACAAATATTTTACCGACGCAATCGTTGATGTTCACTCGCATGTTCGCATACTTAGGTTGTTAATTAGCTAGAGGATTAATGTTGTCACTTAGAAATCCCTTCTCTTGAATTGAATACCCCGCGAATAGGCTAATATCAGTTTCAAAATTGCAGCGCGAGTGAGAGAGGTGATACAGGTCGGAGCACAACTGAGAGAGAGAATGTTTGTGCAGACGAGACGCATATAATAGCCTACCTGATTCTGAGCGTATGACCTCGTCACTAAAATGAGAGCTTCTTGCAGGGTAATTGGCAATATGGCAAAATGCATTTTAAAGGTATGCTCACTCAATGTAGGTTTACTCATGTAGACCGTAATGCCATATTTTCATTGAGCCTCTTTATAGGTTAGTAGGCTATAATTTAAAGGGCCACCATCCATTTTTTTTTTTTTTTTTTTTGTAAACTTGTGAACTAGCAACATAAAAGACATACAAACATCTCTCTGGCAGTACTTGAACATGTTAATAATTTCTGATGCTTTAACTGGTTTTTATTTTATTTTAAATTGGTATTCACCCCCACCAATGAATGTTGATAACAGCATTAAAATGAAAATAATTGAATAAAAATGGGACAAAAAGAAATCGAGGGACATTTAGAATAGAAAGAAATTTGCGATTAATTGCGATTAATTATGAGTTAACTACGGCATAATGCGATTAATCGCGATTAAATATTTTAATCGCTTGACAGCACTAGACTAACCTAATTGCTGATGCTCTTTCTTGCTCTCGTTTACAGGAGTTCAGACAGCGCTGTCCGACCACCAGCCTGGAGCCGATTCCTTGCCCTCCTTTCCTAGACCTCATTCTGGATTAAATCCAGCTCTCGACTCTCTGTTGAATTCAGCCAGAGCGTACATGGTTAAGGACATAGCCCAAAGTACTTTTAAGGCATATAAATCTGCCTGGTCCCTTTTTACAGTTTTTTGTTTTTTCCTTCAATTGCCAGTCTTTCCCATTCTCATCTCCACAGTTTGCGCATTCATAGTCCACATTGTTCAATCACGCATACTTAACATTTCCTCAGTCAGAAGGCTCTTGGCTGATATCCAATTTTATTCAAGGCTTCAAGACCCAAGTTTTCTATACCCTCCTCGCTTACTCCTCAAGGGTATAGCTAAATCCTCTCTTAAGATCCCCGATAAACGTTTACCAATAACATCCTCAATTCTTCGGCTGCTGGTTTCAAAATTACGAGAGGGTTTTTTCTCTCCTTATTTAAATGCTCTTCTCGAGGCTGTCTTCCTTATGGCTTTCTACAGGTTTATGCGTTCTGGTGAATTTTCTTCCGACACTTGTAGTGTTTAGCTAGTTCTATGTAACATACAGATAGGAACCTTTCGTATGTATGTATCAAGGTTACGGGGTGGGGGAGTTCAATAAACGGGACACGGTGTCAAAGTGGCAGTCACGTCTTCACGTCTGTGTTACTATTCCCAATATTGTGCACGGCCAACTGAACATGGTGTCAGAAGTTAAGTTTTGTTAACTGTACTGTACCACTGTGTAGATAGCTGCATAGCGTGTTAAGTTGAAGTGCGCTGTTTTGTGAGACTGTCGAGTGAAATCGAATTGATGTTAGTCTGGCTAGTAGTCAGAGTGAGTGCTAGCATTACCACAGCCAACGGCAGCATGAGTGGACGAAGTGGATAAAGCAGATGAGTGGACGAAGTGGATAAAGAGATTTGAAAGATTTTGCATCGCCTCGGGATTGCACGAACAAGACGAAGGAAATCAGGTGAATGCATTGATTTATTCCATGGGAGAAGAGGCTGAAGACATAGTCGTTTCCCTGCACTTAACTGATGAGGAGGCTGGTGCTTATGTTACAGTTAAAGAAAGACTCGATGCACATTTCGTAGCTCGCAGGAATGTCATATTCGAGAGGGCTAAATTCAATGTAAGTAAACAAGAAGTTGGCGAATCAGTAGACAGTTTTCGCACAGCACTTCACTGCCTCGCTGAGCACTGAAGTGCACACGGTCCCTTACATGACGAAATGGTGCGAGATCGACTCGTTGTGGGTCTGAGAGACAAACGGCTGTCTGAACAGTTACAACTGGACACCGAGCTGACATTACAGCGGGCCATTAACAAAGTCCGTCAAAGTGAAAATGTTAAAAAGCAGCTCGAAATGCTCAAGACGAATTTCAAGGCTGAAGCATGCAATACGCAAGTGGATAGTGTACAGAGACGCCGAATGGGTGGCACTAATTTTAAGAAACAGCAGCAACAAGGCAAACAGGCCAATTTTCAAGAGAAACATTCACAATGCATGAGATGCGGAGATGCGCGTGGGCACCATCCTCAGCAGTGTCCAGCAAGAGAGGCTGTTTGTAATCAGTGTAAAAAGATAGGACACTATGCCAGAGTTTGTAAGACCAAAAAGAGACTGGAAGTGAATGTAGCTGAAGTGGCTGAGGACAGCGATGAAGACCTGACATTTTTAGGCTCTGTGTCAGAGAACGCTGGTGCTAATACATGGATGACTGAGGTAAAGTTGGACAACCAAAAAGCAGTGTTCAAAATTGACACTGGAACTGATGTCACAGCAGTCCCAGCACAATTCTATGTTCAAGACCAGTTTGACAAGTTCTCAAGAGCAACAAAGATTCTCTATGGACCAGGAGGAACGCCTCTAAAGGTAAAAGGAAAATTTACAGCCACTCTAAATAAAGACAATAATAGTACACAAGAAGAAATTTATGTTGTGGAGGGGCTACGTACGCCACTCCTGGGTTGAGTAACCGCCATGACACTTCAGCTGGTTGCCAGACTGAACAACATTAGCCTAGACACCATAGAGACTGTAAAAAGAGAGTTTCCAAAGCTTTTCTCAGGATTGGGGAAAATGGAGGGAGAGTACACAATTGTGCTGAAGCCAGGGGCAAAACCTTTTTCCCTCTCCACGCCACGTCGCATATCCCTCCCGCTTATGTCCAAGGTAAAAGACAAATTGAATCGCATGGAACAGCAGGGGGTGATTTCAAAGGTGGAGGAGCCTACGGCATGGTGTGCACCCATCGTCGTGGTACCCAAGCGCACAGGAAAAGTCAGAATTTGCACAGACCTCACAGAGCTGAACAAGTCAGTGATGAGGGAGAAGCATCCTTTGCCCTCTGTGGAACACACATTGGGACAGCTCGCGGGAGCTAAGGGTTTTTCAAAACTGGATGCTAATGCAGGATTCTGGCAGATTCCACTATCCAAGGAGTCTTATCACACCGTTTGGGCGGTATTGCTATAACCGTCTTTGTTTCGGGATCTCATCTGCTCCTGAACACTTCCGAAAGCGCATGTCTCGCATCATAGAAGGACTGGAAGGGTTACTGTGTCAGATGGACGACGTGCTCATCTGGGGCGCGACACAGGGAGAGCATGATGAGAGGCTACGGAGGGCGTTGACTCGACTGCAGGAGGCGGGAGTGACTTTGAACGACAAGTGTGAGTTCTCAAAGAGCAGAATAAAGTTTCTGGGAATGACAAACCACCTGGGGAAATTCCTGCCACACTTGGCTGATAAAACGCGGCCACTCAGAGACCTGTTAAGGAAATCCAACATGTGGGCCTGGGGGGTCGCAACAGCAGCAAGCCTTTGACAAAATTAAGGAAGAGCTGACGACTCCGCCGGGTCTTGCTCTGTATGACCCAAATGCAGACACACTTGTCTCAGCGGATTCTTCGTCTTATGGCATGGGGGCTGTCCTTCTCCAGCGTCAGAATGGAACAGACTGGAAGCCGGTAGCATATGCTTCAAGAGCACTGAGTAACACCGAACAGCGGTATGCTCAAATTGAAAAGGAGGCGTTAGCCACTATGTGGGCCTGTGAGAGCTTTGCAGAGTTCCTGATTGGGAAAGAGTCCCATATAGAGACAGATCACAAGCCTTTAGTTCCCTTGTTAGGTTCAAAGAGTCTGGATGAACTGCCACCACGCATACAGCGGCTGTGTATGCGACTCATGAGATTCTCTTATACCATCTCACATGTGCCAGGCAAGAGTATCGCCACAGCTGATGTGCTTTCCAAAGCGCCACAGGGGAACAAAGCAGGTGGCCTGACAGAGGAAGAAGTCAATTTGTATGTGAATTCTGTTCCAGTTCTGTTCTGAGACCTGTTCCAGACCGACTGCAATAGACATTACTTGGTTGTTGTGGACTATTTTTCTAGATTCTTCGAAGTGGCCAAGCTCACCTACACAACATCTGAGGCTGTGGTTGAGTACTTTAAATCCATCTTTGCTCGCCATGGAATACCAGACGTGGTGCGCTCAGACAATGGGCCACAATTTTCATCTGAGCACTTCAGAAGATTCGCACAAGAGTGGGGTTTCGACCACATAACTTCCAGTCCTCGGTTCCCACAGAGTAATGGGGAGTCGGAACGAGCTGTAAGGACAATTAAAGGCCTTCTAAAGAAATCTAGTGATCCTTACCTTGCCCTTATGGCCTACCACGCTGCTCCTCTGGCTAATGGACACAGTCCAGCAGAGCTGCTCATGAGCAGAAAAATCAGAACACCTGTCCCCATCATCCCGTCCCAGCTTGACCCAGGCTGGACAGACATGGACAGTCTAAGGAGAACCGAACAGAATTACAAACAGAAACAAAAGGCAAACTACGATCGCCGACATAGAGCACGGGACATGCCACTCCTGCAAGAAGGTGACCATGTCTGGGTCAAAGACATTCTTGAGAGGGGCACAGTCGTCTCTCATGCAGGCATGTCAAGGTCATACATCATTGACACACCAAGGGGCACTCTAAGACGAAACCGATATCTTCTCTCACTGACCCCTTCGTTACCGGATACTCCCACCAGCTTACAGCAAGAAACACCAGGAGAGGACACACCTGTGACAGTGAGTACGGCTGCCACACCAGCACCAGTACATGATCCTGATCAGCAGAGACTACCAATTGAAAGACCCAGTGCTACCAGAATAAGAGCACCTCTGACGTACCTGAAGGATTATGTCTGCTCATAGACAGGAAAAAAAAAGTGCTGTAACCTGTTGAAAAATGTTGTGAAATTGCTGATACCTGTTAGCCTGGGAGTTCCCATGCTCCTTTGTGCGCTTATTTCATTTCACTCTGCAGAGCAGCATGGTGACCATGGCCGTTTTTCTCGCCTGCTTTCGGTATCCAATCGCAGAATAAAAAGGGATTTGTACGGCCCTCGATTGCATTTTACGTCACGTGGTGGCTCTGGTATTGGCTCCGAGGTATGTACAGACGCTATGATAGACATTCGTAGCGCCCAATAAACAGCTATGGACAATTGTAAATGATGCTTCCGCAACGAGAAATGCAATAGGTAGGTCCCCAGACTAAATATCACCTAAGTATCACTAGGCTAGTTACCTGTTGGAAATGTTATGAAATGGTGGTAGCAATGAGTTATAGAATGTTGACTTTAGGTATTGTTGACATATGAAAAGATGTTGGCTACTGTTGGTAGTAGGCTAAAGTGTTAAGTGAAATGTTTGCTCAATGAGTTACATGGAAGCCAAAGGTGTTTTAACTGAGAATCTACAGTCAGGAAAGAATAACTTCTACACCTCATGACTTTGTTTCTTTTTACAGACATCAGTATGAGTTTATATCCATTCAGGCATCCACTAGATGGCATCCATTATTCAGAAAGGAGGATAGTGTTAGGCTAGTTGTAGGTAGCATACAGATAGGAACCTTTCGTATGTATGTATTCAGGTTACGGGGTGAGGGAGTTCAATAAACGGGACATGGTGTCAAAGTGGCAAAGTGCAAAAATTAATCATCCCTTCTACCCTTACACCTCTATGTTAAATTTCCTCAAACTTCGCCCACACCTTTCTGCAGACTCACCATTATTTATTTTACCAAATGGCTCTCCTATGTCTAAACCATACCTGGGCAAACTAAGGCCCGGGGGCCAGATGTGGCCCGCGGAGCTATTTAATGCGGCCCGCGGAGCCTTCCCAAAATAAAATAATTTCTCATTTAGTCATTAGGTTATAGGCCTTATTTATCAAATGTGTTATATGATCATGAAAAGCAAATTCCACCCTTTTAAACCTGCATGTTAACATGTCCTCTGAAGAAAGTGAGGCTACTGGCTTAAGACTTGCCAATGTAACGACATCAGTTTGTTAACTGTCAACACCCGGCCCGTTAGTCAAAATCTGAAAGCCCATGTGGCCCCTTGGCCAAAATAATTGCCCACCCTTGGTCTAAACAATGGTTTAGAATTCACCTAGCTTCTGTTGTCGGGAATTGTGGGCTTTCATCTTCTCATTTCACTGGTCACTCATTTCGCATTGGTGCTGCTACATCTGCGGCAAAACTAGGTCTTCCAGCGTCATCAATTAAGTGGCTTGGAAGATGGACATTTTCAGCCTTTGATGCCTATATAAGACCCGAAGAAGATCTTATTCAAGAAGCTCAGTTAACCCTCTCAAGAATGAAATAAGGTAAATTGCAAATGTCTGGTGGTGGTTTTCTGTATCCTTATTCGTTTTCAAATTCTCACCAATAGGGTTAATCACAATCACACAGCCGGCGCATTAGCCTACGATCTCGTTTTTCTTTCTTTCACTTGCACAGCTGTTCTTGCACGGATTCATCTGTTCTCAAGTCATCATGCTTCAGTCATCATGTCATGTCAAGTAATTTTTCATCACGTCATGTCAACTCATGTCATACATGTATAAATTCATGCATCAGTCATTGTCATTGCATCACGTAATTTATTCATTCATTTTCAAGTCATTGTCATGTCATCTTCATCGTCATCGTCATATCTCATAAGCCTATCCTCATCAAGCACACTCCTTTTCACCAAAATCTTTCTTAAAGTCTGCACAGCCGATTCACTTTTTAATCACTTGCCTAAGACTTAGGCTATCTTTTCCTGCCCGGTCAATTATGTGTTTTATGCTAGATAATATGTTTTATCTTGTCTATTTGCAATTAATTCATGTAGATGCTTCAATCACTGAAGACGACCAGTCAGCTTCCCGGTGGGTACCCAGGTTTTGTCTCCGTCACTGGTGGGTAGCATCTAATTCTGGAAGGTACTTTGGGGATAGGCTCTGCCCCTGCCGTCTTGTTCCGGCAGGATCTGCAGAAGTCAAACCCTTCTGGGTTGGACTGAGGACGGGGCCTACGCCAAAGACTTTCTTTTCTTCATTTTTGTTTTTATTTCTGTTCTCTAAATAAATTTACAGTTTATGCATGATGCATGCATGAATTTATATGACATGATGAGTTGACATGACGTGATGAAAAATTACTTGACATGATGACTGAAGCATGATGACTTGAGAACGGATGAATCCGTGTAAGAACAGCTGTGCAAGTGAAAGAAAAACGAGCATTTAAACATGCTCCAAAAATCACCCCAAAAGTTATGCAATATCTTCGGACACATTTCAACACAGAACTGTATTGTGTATGGCTACAAATGGCTAGCCTGACACGCCAGACTATATCATAAGAATGTATAGTCTGAAGACCACTGATAGACTGTACCTCAATGGAGGGGCGGGTGATTGCGTTGTCTTTCAAACTGCCTCTCCACGTAATAGGCTAGCGTTCCGGCCAGTGGTACCAGCTGGTATATCAAACTTTTCCCGTAGCCCGTCGGTAACGCGGCAAAGACGTCTTTTTTCAGAACGAAAAACTTCAGTGCACTTTCTTGTTTCACTTTCAAACAAAATGACAAGTGCAATTCGTCCAAAACTAAAGCCAAAGACGATTCTGCTCTGGTTTGAGCAGGGCTGTCGTCATCGTACAAAGCCCGCCCTACGATTTCCTGGACACATACCGCGCTGTGATTGGTTATCCGCCGCCAGAGGAAGAATACAACGGGTTTCTATCAGTGGCCTCTAGACGTATCTGCTGTGCAAATTCAAATTTGCTACCGCTAGGGGTACGTCTACAGTTCTAGGCTAACAAATGGCTGGAAAAGGTTAAAACTGTGTGCTTATGCAAGCAGCCTAATATTGTACTGCATGAAAACCCAATTTTAACCCCTTTATTAGACATTTGTAGTCATAAACACTACAGAGGTGTGTTGTAATGTGTATGATGATGTTGCATAGCTTTTGGGGTGACATTTGGTGCATCTTTAGATGCTGAAAACACAGTTTTGAAAACTTGCCCCATTGTGTTAACTATCAGGGCTTATTCTCTGTTCAATAAAACCTATATGGTTGGACCAAAATGTCTGAAATTTGACCGGAATTCCCCTTTAATGTGTTGGCTGCAGGAGTCTAGTTACCTGGTGCACGCCCCCCTGAGAAACAGCCTGTTCTGGACATAAGAGCTAAAAAAGTTAGCTTTTAAAAAGCATAATATGACCCCTTTAAATTGGCACACACTCATAGACCATGAAATCAAATCATCTGAACAAATCCGTCAGAGGGCATATCATTCAATAAAATATAGGCCGCAAGCGTGCACAACTAACCGCATGCGTGCACAACTGTCATGGTAAGATGATATTGTAGATTAGGCTATTCATAGAAACTCTTAGGGGAACAAAAAACACTATTTCACTTACTATTTCAACTACAATTAATTTGATTACTATAAAGAGTTGGTTACTTCCATTACCTAAGGTCTTTTGTTTGACAATTGTATAGTGCTGGGAAAGTTCTGCAATTATTTCTCAAACAGAGGGATAACAGTTGTTTCCAGATCAGTCTAATGTCTAAGCGCAATTGCCTCTGCCCTCTTTCAAAGTGCACACCATGCATTTTATTTAACATTGCTTCGAAAGGAAGCCATATGACATACTCCCTCACCATCCAAATAAAATGAAAACAGCTGAGTAAAAGACAAAAGATGTGATAATGGTTTGTTTGACACAGCATAGTGTTGCCCTACATTCCATCATCCTTTTTTTTTGCACCATCAACAATGACATCGCTATTGTAGGCAGCAGCCACAATGGATAAACAATTCTCTGGAACTCACCAGGCGCGCAGCATGTGCGCCATGCCAGGGGAAGGTTTTTAGCTATTTCGCCAATGGTTTGAGAGGGGCAGCCCTCAGTCGAACATGAGACGGCAGACGGTGGACACCCTAGTTTTCACACACTAAAGGTGCTGAAGAGAGTGAGCACGTAACTCAGCCCCACACCAGTGGAGTGGAGAGAGTAGTTGCATAGCAGCAGCGCAACATGTTTAAGACCAGCTACTTACGTGAGGTTCGTAAAGAAAAGTATGAACGTTCCGATGTTTTTGAAGAAGCAAGCAGCCCGGAGGCAAGCTCTGCCTCCTCAGGTCCCACGGCAACACAAGGTTGGGAGAGCTTACAAGAGCTAAACAGTCGCTTTGCCCGTTACATCAACAGGGCACGCGTGCTAGAGCAGCGCAATGCCATCTTCCGCAAACAGCTGGAGACACTTCAGCGGATGGAGGAGGCATCTGGTCTGGAGGAAGCCTTCGGTGAGCAAATTAATCTGAATCGTCAGCGCATTCGGGAGCTCTTCTCTGACCGCGCCAAACTTGAACGAGAGCTGAAGGATGCAGAACGCATGCTAGACGAATTCACCAACAGGTGAGAGGCAGAAACAGATGGGACTATTTTTACACCCCGATCTTTCATTAGGCCTATAGACCTGTAGCCTACTTAACACGGTTGGATTCATGAAAAGTGCATGATAAAGAACTAGAAAATCACTCAGAGAGTGCAGATCTCTGCCAAGTTCCTGCCATTGCAAAAATGTAGGCGTTTGTTGTTCCTTGTAGCCCTACTTACCTACATTGTCTGAAAATTGCTTCAAAGTCCATGCAGAATGTTTTGAGTTATTTTGCTCATAGACAGGTAGAGAAAACACCACCACCAAAAACCTAGCCATGAAGGATTGGCTATTCACTTCTCATTCTAGGAGGCTAGGAAACCAGCTAAAGATCTAACATGCCATCAAATCCCAATAAGCATCACCAATAAGAAATTAGCTGTGCCAATTACTGTTTTGAATATGTCGTTTCGTTTTGTGTAGCCCAGGGGTGTCAAATTCATTTTTAACGAGGACCACATGACTTTGGGGTTAACTTCATAAGGCTGCCCTGCCAAATGTGCGACCACAAACTATAGAGCGAAATAAATGCACCATCATCAACACAGTACTAATGTTTCACAACTTAATTTTGAATTCCTTTCCTGTTGGTTCGCACTTCCATGATGCACATCATAAAGAGTTGCCAGCATTGTTTTGCGGAAACCTGATACAATTTTGCATCGCTAGGATTTTCAAACGGGCTACTACAATTCTGTTCAAGCTTTTTGCGTCATGTAGCCTAATAATGCAAACAGTCGCATCTGGCCCTTAGACTTTATGTTTTACGTAGCTCTTTAACTACTTTTAGCCATTATATTAATCAATTCCTGAGGCCTACTTAAAAAAAAAAAAAAAAAAAAGGTTCTTGTCGACTCATTCACATATGAGCATTCGTAATAATTTAGGAAGAGAATATGCCAGTGTGAGTTACATAACTACAAGAGCTATGGGATCAGGGTAGCAAATATGGATACTGTTATGCCAAATGCAAATATATGGTTTCGATCAGCTTCTGTATCATTAGCCTAAAGCCTACTTTATCCAGATCTAGAGTTTATGTGCTTCTGTCTGTTTGCATTATAAGATTAAACACCTTTATTGCTGTGACTGGGTGCTTAAACTTCCTGGACATATAATCCAAAACTCGGAAATTGAATAAATAAAGCAAGCACTTGACAGCTCAGTTAGCTTTTTAATGTCCTCCCAGATGATGGGGCTGACACCCTCTCAATGTGTTGAGTGCTTGCTTTATTTATTCAATCCCCTATAATCAAACTCTTGATTGTTTAGATAGAGAGATTTACTTGAGAACCTAATTCAATGACCTGATTCTGCACAATTAACATTTTTTTTTTATGATTAACATTTTATTGATTTAAAGACACATAAGGCATACACATGTCAGACATATGAAACATATAGGCCTATTCATAACACACTGACACAACAGAAATAAATAAGCTAACATCAACAGAAGACTTCAAAAACAGGCACACAAAATGGCAACGGCAGTAACAACAAGGGGGGGGGGAGAAACATCCAGAGGGGTGTGTGTGTGTGTGTGGGGGGGGGTGTCCTATGGTCTTCTATGAATTGTAAAAATTGTTTTGACATTCAAAGTAATGCCAGTCTAATCTGTCCAGCTGGGCGAAAGAAACTTGTTCATATGATGAACAAATATGAAAATGGACACAGTTGTATGACAGTGATGTTTTCACAGGTACAGAAATGAATGTGACTATCAAGAACAGCTCCGAGGCACACTGGAACAGCTTAATAAGGTAGGCCACCATACTAATGAATAGCCTAGCAATTGTACAGTATGTTAGGTGAAACTAATGTCGTCATGAACGTGGAAAAAAGAACATTTTGTGTTTGTATGTAGACATTGTAGACATGTTTGTAGACAATGTAGTTAGGTCTGTAGTCAGGTCTTCTGAAAGAGCTGTTTTGTCGGGGTTATGATTCTTTCATACTTGCAGGAAGCTGACAATGCCCTACTTAGAAACCTGGAGTACCAGATCCAGTCTCAGTTCCTACAAGATGACATCAACTCTACTAAAGACAGACATAAAAAGGTAAATCATTTTCTGTGAGATGTATCACATGAAAATCATATTACCGTACATGAGATTTCTGTCCTTGGAAAGCTAAGCATTTTTCCCAGCCTTTTACCGGCTTTAGTGAACTCATCAATATTTCTTATTTCCTTTTTTCTTCCCTTGTCCAAAAGCAAAATAAATAAATAAATAAATTGGTATAACATTAGGTACAACAAACTGACAGCTTACTCAAAGTGAACAGGGCACCTGTTTAGTTTAATTTGGCTTCCATGGACAAACAAATAGTTTGCAACGTAACTTGAACTTGATACATTCTTTAGAATGCAGCTGATCTCCTTTCTCCTTCAGCCAAGTTTCAATGTTACAAGTGAATGATCTCTATGCACTGAATGATATGGAGATGGGAATCTGAAGCAAAAAAAAAACCCTGTTTCCATTGACAGTGGTCATTAATCTTTCACAGCAGTCATTTTACAAAAATAACTGAGCTGTGTACTTTGAGAGGGCCCATTCATGGAGAATGGACCCACCGACAGCATTCCAGGGAGCTGTATAATTTGTTACACACATGTGCTTAATTGCATACAGATAGGAGAGGATGTTGCAACTAGAACATTTTATGATGATTATTATTTGCTTGGAAAAAAAAGCAACACAAGATACAGGTGCACATATCAGCATATTACTTTTATTTTTTTTCTAGAACCTGGCAGAAATCCAGACCTACGTGAATATCTTACAACAAATTAACCAGACAACTCCTCTATTGCCTAACATGTCAGTTGGAATATCAGAGGTACGTTGAGTTTGTTTACTTTGGGCAAAATGGTGTAAGGGAATCCGATTTAAACATGTCTACTTTTTCCTTTGCCAAATTGCAGTAGCAATGCCATAGTGAAGCATAAAGTGCCATAAAATGCCATAGTGAAGCATAAAGTGAAGCATTTTTTATGACTGAATAACTTCAGACTACACCATTTTTGATTTTATGCATTTGTAATTTAGGTGTATATTACATAATTATGTAATTTTCAGATGTTTGATGTCTTTCCCTGATAGTTTATACTAGTTCACTCACTCATGCATACTACTAACTCTTTGATATTACTTTTAGGAACAGGAGAAACTTCTTGCTCAGCGACGTGTCCCAGCACTCCAAAGCCAACTGGAGGAGTATAAGAGTGCCCTTTGCCAACTGCAAGCACAAAAGCAAAGACTGCAGACAGAGGTTGGTGATTATACAGTACTCACATTCCTGGCTAGAATCCAGAGTGGTGGAGGAGGAGTGGTATACTGTAGAAACATTGTGAGGGGTGTCTTGTACTTGTACTGCACTATCTTGCAATTGTCTTGCTTTCTCTGTCCCCCAGACTTCAGTGTTGGAGCAAGCCATTAAAAGTACTCAAGAAAGTTATGATGATGAGATTCAGCTGTACAATGAACAAATTGAGTCCCTGAGGAAAGAGATTGAGGAGGCCGAGCGCACACTGGAAAAGTACACCAATGAATGCAGGCACCTGGCAATATACCAATCTTCCCTTGAAAATGAGCTGGAGAGATACAAAAGGATCATTGAAAACGAGGACAACAGGTCAGTGGCAATCTTTAAGTAATTAGCCAGAGTGAATCAATACGTAGCCCTGCTGTTTTATAGTGCCAAACGCAATTGATAGCCACCTCAAGACGGAATTTTGTGTAACGCAGACCGAGATAGCGAAACGGCAGCTAACGCTAACAGAATGGGGCATGTCAAAACCGTTTTGACATGCCCCATTCTGTTAGAGTTTGCTGCCGTTTCGCTATCTCGGTCTGCGTTACACAAAATGTGGTCATTGTGGTGGATATTAATAGCGCTTTGCAAGGTAAAACAGTAGGGCTACGCGTTGATTCACTCCGGCTAATTCCTTTGAGTATGGCATACAAACCAAAAAGTTACGACTTTGTGCAACCTGTAAATAAAAAAAGAAGTGCGATAATTCTTTAACCATACAAGTAACATATTTATTTTTGAATTGTCAAAGGACAACATGTCAGAAAGTTGAAAATTATTTATTGTTATATGTGATATTTATGATTATTTCATGCATGCAATGGAAATTGCATGCTCCGTGAAAACAAGAATTACCTTCACATCTTCAAACGGGGGGAATATTTCAGGATATAGGCATATGCATTGGATAGTGTCAAGAAGACAATAAGTTAGTGTTAGATAAGGCATGCGTAATATGGGCTACCTGATGCCTCCAAATCCTGGAAATCTTTCTGAGTGGAATTCTTTGGGCAGTCAAATGACAGTGAAGTGATGCTCCTCCCACTGGTAGATAATGGCTTCCATTGTGCCTAGTAGAAGAATCTGAAATGTCTACAAACAGTTTTATTGGCATTTTTCGGCAACAATGTCAATGCAAGCAATGAGTTTGCAAGTGAGTTTTGAGTTTTGAGTTTTGTCTACTACATGAGTAGTAGGCAAAAATGCCTTCAAACTAGTTGTAGACTAAGCTGGTTCTTTAGTGTCCCATGCTTGAATTACTGCTTTTTCCCCAGTGTGTGCAATACCTTCCACCTCTGCCATTTCACACATTATTTTGAAAGATTGAAGTTTCTTGGATTAACACCAATGTCAGGCCATGTTACAGTCCAATCAGTACTGTATTGTATTGGAAAAAAAATATTAAAAAGTTAAATACTTTTCTTTCACCACTGTAATATTATAGCCAAATGTAACTCTCAGTTCAGTATCTATATGTGTATGTATACACAAACATATAAACATGGAACTGAAAGTTACAGTAGTTAGTTATAGCATCAGGTTTGTCCAGCCTCAGCCTACTGCTTTCTGTCACCTTTCTTTGTCAGTACTGCACATTCAATACTGACCACATGGTGGCAATATTTCCCTACCTTTCTTCGTCATTTCACATGGAAACCTGGAATAATTTTTGTAAACAGATCAGTTTGATTCAGATATTGAGGTTTTAATAAAGTAGATAGTAGACCATGGAGAAAGAAATCATTATCATTGAGGTGAGAGTGGCACAAAGCTATGTCATGGATGCACATTGGAAGTTCATGCAGTTGAAAAAACTGACATTGCCCAAACTCACAGTCCATTGGTAGCCTTAGGCTCTCCCCACAAGTGCATGTTGATGTTTTATAAATGGTAGCAGTAGAGGAAGTGATTGTGTTAAGTAATCTACCAAATCCAAAGAGATATAGAGACAGGAAGATGAAGAAGTAATAGAATTGTTCTGATTGTCCTCCTGATATTACATTATTTTTTTTCACACACCTTGGTGATTTTTCTCTTTATTTAGCCTATGTTCAAATGGATAAAAACGGGTCATTCTGATGACTTTGCGGTAGAGTGTGCAATAAAGGTTTCCTATGCTGCTGATAAGTTTGCATTAACTGACATAGTTAAAAGGCCTGCTGTGTTGTGGACCTGGATGAAAGATGCATTTAGTTCCCTTCATTTCACCACTGCTGATTTAAAACAACCAGCACAAATATGCAATAGCAATACTAATGCCGAACTAATAACATGGACGAATTTCATTCAAGTGGTTAAAAAAGACCAGTCAGGTACAGCCAAGGTGAAAGGTGAAATAGAAGATTATTTTTTCTTCAGGAGCAATTTTACGTGACAAGTTTGTGCAAGAACCCCTGGTTGTAGGGGGACATGCTGGATTTGTTTGCCTATTTGAAAGCTGAGCTGATATTAGCCTTGATAATGTGTGGAAAGTGATAGGTGTGTAATTGGGTTGTGTCAATGGACTAGTCTACAACATTGAGTCAGTAGGATAACGCGGTAACCTTCTAAAATCAATAGAAGTAAAGAGATAGACTACATATGCTTTCTCCATCATGCACATGAGAGGGAGCTCGTGCACAACACTAAACTCATACTTGAGCTGAAATGGTGGCGAGTACCCACCAATGAACACAGAGGAAAGGGTGCTGGAAATGGTGCTGGTGATAATGATTTTTGATAATGATAATGATTTTCCTGACCCCCTGTAGTAGACGGTAAATTATCATTCACACAAATAGAAGAAAAAGTGAAAGTTTTGTTGATAGATCTATGAAGTATGAAATTGGAAGTAGAATGCATTTCACAACATATTATCAAGATGAAACTTCTGTTTTATTAGCCTGGTCCTAACCAGCCCCTCAGTCTACGCTTCTCTTCGCATGAGGGTCTGGGATCACGGCTAGTGAGAAATGACTGCTTGCTGGAGATGTTGAAAGTCAAAATGATTGGATCAGCCCTTCTCTGATAGCTCATCATATTCTCCTGCTGCATTCTTAAAGTTCGCTGATTGGTTTGATGCAGTCGATGTGAATGAGGTCAATGGCCGTCATCCCAGACGGAGTTGTGGAGAGAGATGAAAATGGAGCTGAAGTATGTGGGAAGGCAATGGCCAGGCTACTGTGCCTGTCACAAAGCAGATTAGGTGGAGACAACTGCAATGAAATAGATTGAGAGACACCATCTTATTACGTTACATGTCACTCTTTTACAGGTTAAATTCAGCGATAATTGGAACTCCAATTACGTTGTTTACAACTAATTTTAGATACATCCACAACTCCCCAGTGCCCAGAGGTGGAAAAGGTGAGAAATTAAAAAATGGAGATAATATCCATTTTTTTTTTTTTTTTTTTTTTTTTTCAAAATTTGTGAAATCATGTGGTATACCTTTGTCACCATTTTCTTACAGATATCACCCAAGCCATACAAGATATTACCAGTGTGAAATCCCGTCAGAAAAATCTGGCAAAGAAAGTGAGCAAAAAGAGAGAAATCACCCCAAGAGATGTGATGGATAGTGGTTTGGAGGAGAGGGTGTCTGGGGTGGATCATCTGGAGGATGACAAGAAGGGACTGGAGGTGGAGGAAGGGGAAGGGAGGCATGAGGACATTCCAGTTCACACTGGTGTGGCACGTGAGGATGTCCCAGATGGAGCCCAGATCAGTAAGGCGTTTGACACACTGTGTAACATTGTCCGAGATCGCATGAGGAAATACAAGAAGCCCGAGCCTATAGCTGATTTTTACACAAAAGGCCGCTATGTTCTTGTCACCGGTGACTCGAGCTACCTTGATCCCTGCTTCTACACATCCTCTCCTTCTGGTGGTCATGTCTTTGTGACCATTTGGGATGGAATGATGCCCCCTTATGACCCTTATGCTGCCCCCTCCAAACCATCTCCCGCCCCCGGGCCTGCCCCTGCCCCCAGTCCCGCTCCTGGACCTGCACCTCGGCCTCTCTCTCCATCAACTCCTTCAGAAGATGGAGACTCCCAGGGCCAGAAGGGAAAGGGTGAGGGTAAGGGGGACAACAAAAGCAAGGGAAAAGAAGGAGGGAATGGTGGTAAAGGGAATCATAAAGCAAACAATGGAGATCCCAACCCAAAAGCCAAAGATACGAGACCCACATCTCCAAACACAAACCATGGACCCACTCCTGCACCTACCCCACCTAAAAATAACAATGGTGGACAGCCAGGGCCCCGTAATGGTAAGAACACGGATGACGGCAATTCCCGAAAGGGCCTGCCACCCATGCCTTTCCCCAGAACCAACATACCTCCTGACTCCATGAGTTATGAGAAGGTGGAAGTGGTGGAGTCTGTAGAGAAATTGTCACCTGACAATAAAGTGAAGGGCTATGAAGAAACTGCCATGGTTGTAGAGACCATGATTGAAAAGACCAGCAAAAAGAAACATGGTGACCGAACCTGAAATGGTGAAAACCAACGGTCTAAAATCAAACATCCATACAAACATTGACACATTCCAGTATTTCTGCCTCATGACTGCACATTTCTAGATGATTATTATTTACATGCTCTTGCTGGCTCTGCCTGTGCTACTTGCCTCTCTCTGCCAATCACAGTAGGCTACTCTGGCCTTTACTGTCTGAAAACTTGGGGGTCATTTATTTAGTCAAGGCCATGACCCCCTCATCAAACTAATTAGACTGACTTCAATCTTTATCATTAATTTGAATAGAATTTCCTTATCAGAAAATTTGAATAGAATCTTTATCAGAAATCTGAAATGCTCTCCATTTATAATTTGAATAATGCTGCTGCCCTCAAAAATACACATTCATATACTTCACAGAAGTTCCGTTTGAAAAGTCTGGTGCACAAATTACCTGAGTTCAAATGCCAGCAGAGATCTGCTGTGTATTGTTTTCAAAATAAAATCAGTAAACTTGCAAGTATGCATATCTGATGGCTCTGTATTTGATTGTTTTTGATTCTGAGTAGGCCTACCAAGTGTCATTATTACCTACCTTGAGTTTTTGGAATTCCATATGACAGACCAGTGTAGGTTAGTAGTAGGCCTATAGTATTTAGTATAAAGATAAAACATCTGAAATACTTCATTGGGGTCAAGGCAAGTCTGACCATTGCATCAATGATCAAGTATTTAACATTCACAAATGAAGATGTTTGCTTGTAAGTGGAGCAGCGAGTGGCCAGACATGCCTGGTTCATATTTCCCACTTGCAATAGATGTGACCATACGCTTAATGATTTCTTGTAGACAGTCATGACCACACTGAGGATATGGTAGTCTGGGTAAACCCAGATGCGCCAGTGCCACTAACAAACTTGAATTATTTTACAATCGGGTAATAGTATAGTTCTTGTTTCCTTGGTCAATGTCTCTGGTAGTACTTAAAGCATCTTAGCATAATTCATTTAATTGATTTCATTGCATTCGAAGACTGTCAGCAAAGTCACTGAAGAACTCTTATATTTTTCCAATTTCAAAATCGACTTTCGCATAATTTCAATTTATACTAAGACTGGCAGAAAATAAAAACTTCATGATTTTCTGCAGATACTGTATGACTTGGGATTCTCTTTCCAGAATACTGCTCCATCCCTTTGGCTTTCAAAACGTTCCTTTGCTATTCATTTTGGTTTCAAAAAGACTTCTCTGTATAGTAAATATCTTCTGAATAATCTCTCACAAATTACCCCATTGTTGCAAGACACTCTATACAAGTCCTGGTTTTATGGATGGAAGCTACTGGGGGACTTTTCCATGTGCTGTTGTATGACAGTGACAACGATCCTTGCTCCAAGTTTAATATAGCTATAGTTCATATTTTAACTACACAGGTTTGAATGGAAAATTAAACTTTGATCATTTTAGAGAGCAATGCCATGGGTCTAACCAGATTCAATGAAGTGCACTAATATAAGCTAAAAGTTCTGTGCTACAATCAGAAAGGGACCTCGGCTGCATGAAATCAATAACAGCAATGCCTAATTGTCAGGGTACATGGCTATGACATTTTCTAAAATACTAGCATGTTCCTTTCAGTAGCCTATTTTCATTAAACAACACAGTCATATATTTACATGTATCAGGCTAGACCTGCAAAATCTTCTTCTGATTGATACTACATACAGTACAAAGATAGTTCAGATTGATAGTGCAGTCTTTAGTGTTCATCACTCCAGAACCTCAAACTACCTGCCAGCACTAAGGAGATGGCCATATGCACGTTGGACTCTGCTGTGGAACGAAGTCCTGTTCAATGTCAACCACATAATATATATATAGATATGAACTTTGAGGCTGATATGAGTGCAAGGGAAAAATATGTAAAAACCTATTACTACTGAAGTGAAGTTTCCATATTCAGGCTAGTACTCTAACGAAAGGTTGAGTAGATTTATTAATAGATAGATATGAAATTAGCCTGTTGAAGCATAAGTCCACAATCTTGTCCTCTTACACATACAATGAAAAAAAATCACATAAAACATAACAATGCTCTGTTTGCGAGATATTAAATTTTAAGTAGATTGACACAAATGATCATTTACACAAACTGTACAACAGTTGTCTTTTCAGAGGACAAGGATTAAGGTGTAGAACATAATATAGTATATACGTATATCTATTTACATCCATTTTTGTAAAGTTTAATAAAAACAATACAGAAAACAAGGCAGAATTTTATCCTTTATAGATATGTTATAGATACAGTTAATAAAACCATTTTATCCTTTATAGATATGTTATAGATACAGTTAGTAAAACCAAAGGCAGGGAAAACGGCCACAGAAAAGAAAATATGGAGTCTGACAAAGAAGATAGGAAAGACAGAAAAAGAATTGTGAGAGAGAAAAGGCATCATGCAGATGTCTAATTTTTACTCATCAAACTCTTCAGGCTTCTCTCCAAGGCTTCATCTAATTCTTCTTCCAACTCCTCTTTCTTAGACATGGCCAGTTTGGATTGGTAGTCACGCACTATTTGGTCAATGTAAGGGGCACTTTGTGTACCATGGACCATCAGGGTCCACTCCCACAAAATCCCTGTCTGAGGTACATCACCCTGAAAGTGAATTTCCAGCACCCAGGTTCCACGGGGATCCTCTCCCCAGGAGTGAGTGGTCATGAAAGGCCACTTGTCAAAGCCCACCTTAGCATCATCGTCACGAGGCCTGCGACTCAGAAGAATAGATTTGGTTCCCATAGGAGAAGTCATGTTGATGTTGAGGTCACCACGACGGCTGGCATTAACAGTTACCACAGCCTGCACATGTTCGAGGTATCGCACATAGTTCTCCTTCCCTTGGCAGGCATCACTGCTAATGGTTAGGACTAGCTTGTCATCAGATGAAATTTTACTGTAACAAGAAAAAACAATGTAAAGTCAACCTCAGAAAAACAAATGTCTTCTGGCAAGACAATTGGAGGACTTGACAAGACACAGATGAATTTGATTTAGTCCTGTTTAGATATCTCGGAATGTACATTCAATGTCAGCAAAGAAAACGAAAGTAAACTTGATTCTCCATTGACGGTTTTTTTTCTGTTGAAGCACAACAGAACAGTTGTGAACAGTTGTGTTTAAGCACATCTTCCTTGACATCATAAAGATTTTCAGATTGTAATAATTAATGTTGTGGCCTTCATTGTTATGCTGGAACGAGCACTGCATTTTATATTGCGATGTGCACCCATAAAATAGAATTTCAAGAAAGCATGGCTGACAAACAACCAGGTTAGTCCCAGTCAGTGCCGGAGATTTTTTCTGCGTCTGCATAATAGCATTTCTTGCGCTTTGCGCCAGACCACACCTGTTTTTTTCACCGACAAGCCTTTGAGGGCGGAAAGTCATCTCCTATTTAGACAACGTGAATTTCATGACATAAAATGTGCTTACACAGAATAGCAATGACAGCTTTCGACAGTCGCGAAAGCACATGCGCATGATAGGTCCCTCAAATTTTTGCCATGATATTTCCCTGACTCATTTTTTGTTACAATTTAAGCATTTTATAGCTTTCCTGACTAATTCTCCCCCTGCTAGACTATCTCCTAATGACTCCTAAAGATTTCTCTTGGAATGCAGAAATATAGAACACTCTTCAGCCTTTTATTCTATACTTACTACAGTATATCTGCCCTTAAACGGGAGACTTAAGGTAATGAATACATAGAAGATGAGTGGAAAGTAGCTATATAAAGGTTTCTGTATCTCTCTCTCTTGGGCTGGACATGATGACTCAAACCATCTCTGAAATGGCCTTGTGTAGCAGCTCAAGCGGAACAGCCATGGCCAGCAGACCAAGAAGCCTCTGAAATTCTTTGATATTGTGCACAGAACCCATTGGGACTGAATGCAATCATGCCAAGCACACAGGTGTTGCGCCAGCCCCACTGGAGATGGAGTATTCACACAAGACAAGGTGAGGCTAGGTGAGATTTCCGATAGAAATGTCATGGGGGGCTCATGCAGAGGCTGACACCATAGTGTGTGGGTCGTGATTAATGTCCCAAATGGGCTGTGCCTTATTGTTCAGGGAGTGAGGCTGTCTTTATCGAACTAGGCACAAAACACAACATATGAGCAGTCAACTTTGGGGTGCTTATATAGTATAGGGTTATATAGTATAGGGTTCTTCATGGGAGAGCCAAAGTATGAGGTGATGGATGCATGAGCAGACCATCTAGGGACAGTCTAGAGCAGATCAAGCCCAGTCAAATCTGGATCTGGGATGTGGTTTCCATCCTCTGCCAGCTGAGAAGGGCTCCAGCAGAGAGAGGGACATCCGGGCAGCAGCTGCTTTGATGTAGAATGCGCACATGGTGCTGAGGGCTAATGTGAAGCTTTTATCAGCTTCAGCTGCGCTCTCTGTGGCTGAGCTGTGGTGGCGGGTGGAGGGACATTTTCACAGGGGAGAAGATTACTCAGTACGTCCTTGTCTTTCTGTGTTGCCAAACAAACGTCTCCATCATCGCTTGGACAGCTGCCCTGAGCAGGCCAAAGGGGTTGAGGGGGAGGTCCAGAAATGGGACACTCTCATGGTCAGGGAGATCAAACAAGCCTCAGATGTTGCTAGATGACCACCATGTAGCCCACCGCCTTTCCTTGAGCCTGCATTGTCTACTTTATCAGTTTCTGTGTCATGTCAGTTGCCTGTCACACACTTTCTACACCCTGGGTGGTCACCTGAAAACCCATCCGCTGGAGGAGGCCTGCCTCGTGGTGGACCTTCAGAAGAGATGCCGTGCTCAGTGTCTTGCATGCCAAAGCAGGCATACATCTTCTCTACAAGCCCGGCCATGATGCCACAGGGTCAGGAGTGTAGAGTCGGCTTGCCCTGCTACGCTTCAGCCCAACCACACAATTTCAACTCTACAGTACTTGATCTTCTTTGTTGAATATCTTCAATAGAATCTTCTAACTGCACCAGCCCAAGTCTATATAATCACTGATTCAATAAAGAACTAGCCTACATGCACATATGTAATTGTGCTGCAAGTTTCCTGAAAATAATTTTTTGTACAGGCATTGGTCTAGTGGTAATTATTTTAATTTGATTAAATCAATAAATCTTTAGAATTTTGTTCCCCAGAGATAAAGTCTTTGCTATTTTTGAGGTTCTGGTTACACAAGCATCATGCTGTGACTTCCATTTGTTTCTCTGCTCATTAGCTCACGTGGGTGTTCATATCTGTTTGTTCTCTTAGCATTTGTCCTCTTCCAGTGTTCTCTCTGCACTCTGCACTCTCTACACTCTTTTAAGCTTCATTATGCTCTTGCACTTTTTTTCTTACTGTTAGGATATAGCAAGTAGAGCAGTTACATCAGAGAAAGTAATCAAGTCTTTATACAGGCAAACCAAAAGTAGCTATATGTCATTTCCAAAAAAAAGGTTTTAGTTAAAAACACTATTGTGTGTTTAAACCAGGCTGGCTTTGTTGCTGTGGGAACACAAAAGCTTGTGTGCCTGTCACTGTGGAGCTGGGTGATAGCCCCAGAGGGCAGGCCTGGGCAGTCATAAAGTGTCTAGAATGGCATTATCCAGGGGAGCTTGCAGTGGCCTCTGGCATTAGCACTGTCACATTAAGGGGGGGGAGGGGGAAGAGGACCAAAGAAAGACCAGAGAAAGGGAGACAGAATGCAGGGAATCTTCTTGAGAGAGAAGATTCACACGATAATAAACTAATGTAAAGCCTGGATGGATTCAATCCCTACACCTTTTCTTTAGACTACGCAGTACAAATAGAATTGAATTGAATTGAAGTCACACAGCTGTTTTGAGGGTTTAAGAAACGTTTTGATATGCATCACTGGCACTAATCAATGCTTTTAGGAGCCAATGGTGGTGTTGCCTAGTAAAGTTATCAGTGTTGACGTAATTCACATGATTACAACATTGGTCGTCTGAAATGATGGTCTAATAATAGTTATGCTATTAAAACTATCCCTATCTCAAGAAATAACATTATAACACTTAATTCATCTTCCTTGGGTAAAATGCAACAATTTAGAAGGGACACAATATTATTTCTAAACTGAGATTTGAGCCAGGAACATTGGATTGTAGAGACTACTACTCTTTTTCAGTGAACAACCTGTGTTTCCTTATGGAGCTGAAACACTGTGGACATCTGCCAGCCAGGTCAGTTTGTGGTTAAGGAAAATCATTTATTGTCTGATGAAATAGCAGGAAAATTTTAGCAACTTCAGCTGATCATTTTTTCCCAAAGTTAATACTGTGAACTTACTGTGTTTCTTGGACCGAACCAGCCACACAGTGAAACCTCTCAGGAACTGTCTTCCACTCCTTGGCCATCTTGACCATGCCTCCAGCATCCAGCACCCCATAGCCAAACAAGTGGTTGAACTCAAGACCCACTCCATTACGTTGCCACTGGTGCACCTCATCATGAAGTTGGTTCCGCTTTGAGGTCAGAACTGCCAAATGCTGCATGTCACGCCAGGTCAGGTTTGGACTAATCACACACACACACACACACACACACACACACACACACACACACACACACACACACACACAGAGAGAGAGAGAGAGAAAGAGACAAAGACAGAGGGAGAATTTTTTTGTTGCTCAATGGTCATGTATTTATCATTATTTATTATCATTATTAAAGGAAGGGTCCATGATGTTTTCCTGGAGCACTTTTTACTGTAGGCCTGTCGCTGAAAATCCCTCTCACACGTCACCGCTATACTGGTAATTAAACAGTTACCGGTAATTAAATGCACTAACATAAAAATAAAAAATGTTGGACACCTGTAGAACGAAGAGGACGAAAAAAAATGCCATTCCGCTCTCATCTGCGCCAAAGACAGCTTTTCCTGTACTCTGGAGGCAGGAGTTTGAAGGGCAAACTGAGGGAGCCTGTAGTTTCAAATTTAGCCTTCGCAAACGTTACTCTAGGATCTTGAACCCTACCTTTAACTGTATATTTATGTGCTATACTTTTATTATCTATTTTCCCTATGACTTCACAGACATTTATATACAATAAAATATATAGGAACATAAGAACATTTGGGTGTATTTATCCATGTTCTATATTCCTACTTAGCATATAAAACAGATAGTTCCGGTCCTTAACAATGATTGGCCAATAATGCATTCAATACTGCTGTATATTCCCCGATATAGCATGGCTGAGATGAATTTCATGAGATGTATTTTTTTTTTTTTTTTCACATAATTTGTGTTATGTCTTTATTGGACTTTTACTTTCTACCAACTACTGTACTTGCTTTTATTTTTGTGCAGCACATTGAAATGCCTTTGTGTACGACATGCGCATATAAATAAACTTGCCTTGCCTTTCATTCTGTATTGCTGCACTATTCAACAGTTCTGCTGGCTTCATTGCATTACTTGGAAGAATTTGCTGAATTTCTTGGGGAAGGAGTTGAGGTGGTATAATGAATGGTTGCTAGTCATTGTGGCTTTGTCTCATGAAATTGTGGAGTAGCTGTTTTATACATGTAACACCGAACAAACCGCAGATGACATCCAATACTTACATTTGTTTTTTTTTTTTTGAAAATTGGATGGGTTGCATGAAATGACCTCTTAAAATTAAAGGATGCTCAAAGCACTTTTTAAGGTTCCTCACTTCGCCACACTGGTAGAACCCATTAGGGAGCTTTCAGGAACCCTTTTGAAAGATACATTACTGTACGTTCAGACCACCAGCGATAAATTGAGATAAAAGAGTCGCCGAAGACTCCCAAGAAACATCGCTTGAGCACAGCAACCAAAACAGCAAATTTGCCCATGACGTTAGCATTCAAACGTTCAATCCTGCTTCTCTATTGGCATCTCACCAGTAAATCGACATTCTGATTGGTAATCACCCAACCGCATCATGGCTCATTACATAAAGTTAACCGAAGTTTAACTTGATTTTATCGCCCAAGTCGCCCAAGTTTCGTTGCCCAAGTCGCCTGCCACTTTTGTCGCCGGAATCGCCCGTCTCCATACAAAGTCAATTATTTCCGTCGACCATGTTGCCTGAATCGGTGTCGGTCTGAACGCACAGTAAGTTCTCAGAAGATCTTTGAAGGATACTTGAGGCTCTTGTAAAGGTGGAATCCTTATGGGTTGAAAAAACAAATTTCTTCTATCATATGATTGGTGGAAGGCTACAGGGAGCGTTGGCTTTTTGAAACCACAATTATAGGGTTTAGAAAGTGCTAGAGAATTGAGTTTTTTCCCTCTTTTTCCTTTTCATGTACTTCTTCCAGAATAACATGACAATTCTACAAAATTAATTAAAAGAGTTGCCTAATACAGCTTTAATCAAGTAACCCCAAACTAAACACCTAGCGACTCACAGTAGCCTACCAAAACTAATGTAGGCTATCTTCTAAAAGGGTTCTTCTAAAAGAGTTCCGCCAGTTTGGCGAAGTGAGGCTTCTAAGCTAAAAAAAAGTGCTATCCTTTCATTTTAAGAATATATGGTCAATTTAGACCTGTAGACACAAACACTTTTGTCACTGTCACAGAGTATCTACATAATTAGAAAATTACAACCTTTAATACCTCCTACTAGTATTGTAATGTGCTTTTTAAAGGGGTTGAACCCAAGTTGGGGTGAATGGGGTGCTTAGGACACCCCTACTGTATGTTGGCCAATTCGAGCTCAAGAGACAAGCTTAATTCCATTCGAAATTCTTCATTGTATTCAGTCCTTAGCAATCCTTGTGCCATAACTCACAATAACTTAAATACAGTAAACTAAACCAATTAAAATAAAGTGATAGAGTATCTCAGCTATTTTATATCAGCAATTTTATAGCCCATTTTGGGTCCAAAAAGAGGAGTAATTGTAAAAAAAAATTTCTGCTTTGTCATCATGTCTTTGAGGTGTCCAGAACACAACATACTTAAAGTCCTAAGAAATCCGACTTGAGGAAATATGTTTAATTCTTGAAAATCCGATATGTGGACCAATATATTTGAGAATAAGGCTATTTTTTTCATTTGGTCCTATCAAGATAAAACTTTATACAATGAAAGTACCCATGAAAAGTAGTATTTTTTTGTATTACAAGTTTATCTGAAAAATAATTTTAATATGCAAATGAGCTATATACTTAAGTATATAATTAGCCCCAAATACACCCGGATAGTGAAGAGGGTGGGACCTGTCTAATTTGATTTTATATGACACCCTGTGGGTGTAAACTTTCAGAAAAGGTATAGCATAAGGGGTAGATTAGTTTTCTCTTAATGCCTCAAAATCACTAATACCAACTGATCTATAAATGGGTATCAAGGAGAGGAGGGGGGTGGAAACAGTCCAAATTTATGTTTACTGAGATCCTGAAGCCAATTTTCCAAATTTTGGGTTTACTGTAAAGAGGAGGGTGGAGCATTATGTCAATGATCATTGGGTCATTAGATGGCACTGCATCACATACAGGAATGCTAATGTAATGGATATCACAAATTGGCCTTAGGACTACTTCCAGAAAACATTGTCAGTGAACACAATCCACTGTATCATTCCCCATAGCCAGCTAAAACTCTATAGGTCAAAAAAGAAGCAATTCCTAAACATGATCCAGAATCCAGACGTTTTCTCTGGGCCAAGGCTCATTTAAAATGGACTGTGACAAAGTGGAAAACTGTTCTGTGGTCAGACGAATCAAATTTCAAAGTTCTTTTCAGAAAACTGGGATGCCATACCATCTGGACAAGGACAACCCAAGTTGTTATTGCTTATTGTTAGCGCTCATTTCAGAAGGCTGCATCTCTGATGGTATGGAGATGCATGAGTGTGTGTGACATGGCCAGCTTACGCATCTGAAAAGGCACCATCAAGTCTGCAGTCCAGAGCTTTCACCCATAGAAAACTTTTGGTGCATCATACATAAGAATACATGACAAAGAAGACCTAAGACAGTTGAGCAACTAGAAGCCTGTATTAGACAAGAATGGGACTACATTCTCTCCACAACCTCTCTCCACAGTCCCCAGACGTTTGCAGACTGTTTTAAAAGGAAGAGTGGATGCCACACAGTGGTAAATGTGGCCTTGTCCTAACTATTTTGGGATGTGTAGATGCCATGAAATGGAAAATCAACTTATTTTCCCCTTAAAATGATACATTTCATCAGTTTCAACATTTGATATGTCATCAATGTTGTATTCTGAGTAAAATATTGAAATTTGAAACTTCCACATCACTGCATTCTGTTTTTATTCACAATTTGTAAAGTGTCCCAACTTTTTTGGAATTCGATTGTATGTTGTTCTGGACATCTCAAAGAAATATTACAAGCTGAAAATCTTTTACAATTAGTCTGCCGAAAAATGCAATTTTGCCCGGACTACTATTCTCGTTTATTTGAAGGTACCACCATAAGACTGACATGACGTTGTCATGAATCTGTCATAAACTTTATACAACTGTCATGACTTCTGCCATTAAGTGTCACCCGGTATTTGTCATGGTTAGGGTTAGGGTTAAGGTTAGTGTTAGGGTATGTCAGAATTCATGACAGGTTTATAAAGTTTATGACAGATTCTTGACAACGTCATGTCATAGTTAATGACAGTGTCATGTCAGTCTTATGACGGTACCTTCAAATAAAGTGTTACCCTACCCTATACTCTTATCTTTTAATATTGTGGATATTTCCAAGAATAAAAAGTTGAATGGACAATTGAATGAATGAATGAATGAATGAATGAATGAATGAATGACTGAATGACGTCAGTTTTATGCAGTGTAATGAATCCTGGCTTATAGAGGGAGTGAAATTGGGCATCCTGGTGTATATTTATTCTGCTGGATAAGAGCCTTATATCAGTGCACAGCTTGAGTGTATTTAGGCCGAGAGAATGGACTCATAAGCTCTCATGCACTATTTACCTTGAGCCAGGACACAGGCCTGCTGCTCTTTTCTCCTGCTGACAGCAACATCATTATTTAGAGCTAAGTAAACAGTGCAGCTTCACAGGAGCAAGTCCACATCAATGTTTACTAACTGTGTAACACAACCATATGCCTTCAACTGACAGCACCAGTGCTCTAACAGAGACAAGTGAAAGGAACAGCAAAGATAAGGCTAATGGTCATTTCTACATGTTCAAACAAGTGTTCTTTTGTTTGAAAACACAAGTAATTTTAAATTTAAAATTTCAAAGCTTAAATATATTATCACATGGGAATTGGAAAATTCCACAAACAGCTGCATGTTATATTTAGGCTACTGTTAATCAAATTCTGTAGCACCTATCTGTTTCAGTGGTTAGTTAGTAGTACAATGGGCATAAAATTCTCTGCAATCATTTGTCTTCTCAGTCAGCCATTCTGATTTTTTTTTCCCCAAATAAAATTCTAATGGATTCTTTGCGATCAGTCACAAAAGATGTACCAGCTAAGAAAAGGAATAATCCTCCAATTGAAGTGAAGTGTATTACAGCTCATCTGCCCCCAGCTGTGTATATGTGTAAGTCAACAGAGGTGTGCAGTGGAAGAAGGTGTACATACTTGGCCTCCAGTGCCAATGCAAATACACCAGCTGCCTCCGGAGCTGCAGCAGACGTTCCAGAGTGACGTAGAGTGCAGTTTCCATACAGATCTGTGGTGGCCTGCACCAAAACAACACCCAACAGTAAACATCCTCTGTCTGGTATCACCTCACCTCACATCACATCATCAATACTCTGATAAATACAGAGACAATTAAAATAGCAATCTAGTTCATATAGTACAGTATGTCATGAAAAAGAAATGAAAAGTGTCAAGGATAGAGGGGATATGCATGACGGCTCTTTAAGGTGCTGCTTTTAGTGCTTGGTACAATACATACAGTACATGGCAGCATAGTATCAATGTAAGCATCAATGTATAGTACAGCAACATCCAAATGATTTGGGAATTGACGTGCAATTTGTGCCATAGAGCTACACATTTTCGAAGGGTGAGGTAAGCAAAGCGGGAGACATCTGTCTGAATATTCATAGCTGACCAATGAGATTATGTTGATCCTGTTAACATGTCAGCTTGATGGACACGCATGCATGACTGACCCTCTCGTTTGTCACATATCCTTAATGTCACTATGTTACTCGGAGGAGCATCAAAGGATAGGTGTGCATGCATGACACAATAATTTAATACCTTGAAAAAAAAGAACTTAGTCACTTTAGTGCATTTAAAATAGAAACATAATCTGTTTTCATGGCAACAAGTATGTTATGTTACTGACTTGATGTTTTGAGTAAAACGATCGAGAAAGTGCATATCATCTTTCAGGATAGATAGCATGATGATGATTACTGTATATCATGGTAACAAATACTGATATACTTGTCCATATTTGACTAATTGTTTTGTCATGTATTGGTAAGGCAGAGCATGAATATCCCAGTGAACAGCTCCAAACAGAAAGAGAAACATGTCCTTTGCGCTCAGGGCTAGATTTGATCTTTCCTGAATCTCCCTCTCCTTCTGTCAAATATCCTTTGCTACAGCTAGGCCCAAATATCTCTTTTGTATTCTGACAGTATATTTGGAGCATGAACATCTCTAGGGGGCGCTATTAAATGCCTCCCACACACACACACTCCAAACCATGTTTGTAAATGCACATGAGGCACATACAGTACATACCACTCCAGCCTCAGGGTTCCTCTTGCGTCCATTACTGAAGGTGGAGGCCAGTGTTGAGGAGCAGCTCTCGTCATACAGGGCTGTTCGCCCGTCATTAATGGCTGAGTTAATGGAGATGGTCCACATACTGGAGGCATAGCCATCACAGTTACAGTCGTCATAGCTACCGCCATCTCCAGAGGCCCAGACATAGATACTGCCTTTCCCACCGCGACCCTGTGGGACAATAAAACAAAGGGCCCCGCTTATAATGTTCCTGTAACTACAACCTGATGCTGGACTCTTTGTCATCTGTCTATGGAGTTTAAAACAAAATACTCTGATTTTCATTGCTATAAAGAAAAAAATGAGTGAAATAAGAAGCTGTCAACAAAACATACCTTCCCAAATTGTAATGCACATAATAATTCATAAAAAAGCAGCATTTATATGGCAAGCCATATATGAAAAAAGGTGGTGTCAGTGAACTGAAGCCCTTCTCCTCTGATTGATTCCATTTAAAGTGGTTATTTAACAAAGCTTCCTTCAGTATAGGACACAATTTAACTGCTTGTTGCATACACCCTTTCTACTGCTTGTGCAAACGCTATTCCATCAGCTGTTGGCCAGGCCATACTGACCAAAACAATCATTTATCAACCACTGCTGAGACACACAGAGAGAGAGAGAGAGAGAGAGAGAGAGAGAGAGAGAGAGAGAGAGGACCATAGGATAGATTGTGGAATAATGTACAGTCACATAGAGCATGAATTAGGAATAAAATATTGTGAAATTTCATCTGACCACATTACTTATTAAGCATTCGTTTAATTTGGTACTATGAAACTATAAACATAACTACTGTACATGCCAAGACATCCTCTCTAAAGTCTCTCACCTTATTTCATTATGATTATTCTCGAAAAGTTGTTTTCAATGTTAAAAACCATATGCATCAACTTAAAGTAAAATTAAGTAAAGTGAATGGTAAATGGTGAGTGATAATTGGTATTTATCAAATGTTTTGTCTGCTGACTTGCTATGGACAGAAACATGAACACCTATTTAAGCTCCTTTGAACAAGACGTTAAAATTGTACTTTAGTGTACTTAGATGAAGACATCATTTATACTTTCCATTTAATATGAAGTCAAACATCAGTCTCTAAATACATCTAGAGTGTATCTCTAGCTGGCAAAGTAAATCAATGTAATATACACACTTCATAAACGCTACCTTATTTACACCATCCGCCATAGCTTGCAGGGTGAGCTCCCTCGGGCCATCCACCGTCTTGCCGTCATCCGTAGGTCCCCAGCTGGCACTGTAAATGTCAATAACCTGAGGCATGTGGCTGATGGAGGACGCCTCAATGATATCCGTCATGAAAGGTTGGTCCAGCATTCGAATACCTATGTGATATAATTTGGTCAGACATTACTTGTTTGCACTTTACGGCCACTGCATTTGCGAATTGTAGAAAAATATTACTTGACTGAATATTGTTTAAAAACAACAAAACACGTCAATGGTACAATCACAACAGATTGATGGTGTACCAACAGTACTGTGAATACAGATTGGATAAAAGCATGTTAAAAAAACAACTCAACTGTTTTTCTTCACCCTCTCCCTATGACTTATCTAGCCTAATTGTGGGTTCTAATCTGTCCTTATCCTGCTTTTGTTGTCCATAATAAATAGCAAAGCTACAAATAGCAAAGTCACATTAATAACAACAATTAGTTCTGTGCACACACATTTGATTATGGTGAAATTAAGAAAATGCAGCGCTGCTCTGCGCTACTTAAATGGCTTGGGAGATTTTAGCTGATATTTTTCAAATAAATAAAAACGTACCAGCCACTTTGGAGTTGTAAGCAACACCCACACCACAGATGTTGTTGTTGGCAACTGCAGATACCTCACCTGCGCATCGGGTACCATGACTGCAAATATAGTATAATGTAAGGTTATAAAAACAGTTTTCTTAGACAACATGCCATGCTATCAGGTCAAATGCTATCAATACTTTGCACTACTTATGTAATCACAATGGTTACATTCACCTTGAATTTGGAATAAGATCAATATTCTGAGATCCCCAATAATAATAAATAATTCCACATGTGTGGAAGAGTAATGTGTTATGGGAATATTTCCAATTGCATATTGCTTTATTCTGGCATTTTCCAATTAAGCTGTAGCCTACGTATGACCCAGTATTCAATTCAGGCATAAACCAGAAAATTGAATCTGTTTTTTTAGAAACCGAAACAAGGACACATTTATATCACATAACTTGTGCGCAACCTAAATATTGGCAATATTCAGAATAGGAATATTTCCTGTATGGAACTGTCATCATGTGTGAGGGAAAGTGCTTAGAGAGGGTTGCTTAATTTTTGAGAATAAGTGGTAGGGGCTGTGTTTTTTTTCTGTTCTTCTAATAGTATCAGTATCACAGTAACAGTGTAGCAAGGATTTGGGATTGCCTAGGATAGGATTAACGGTGATGTATTTACCCCAAGTAGGCCTATGTTAGAGTGACATTCTTTTTGGTATTATTTTATTAATGATTGTTAGATTTGAGTGCTAGTCAGCTAGCCTACTCAAACATTTTAGTTGATGTCTTTACAAAATTATTTTAATGAGACTTTGGACCTAAACCATTAGTCTTTTCTTGAGGGAGTGGATTATATTGTCACAGAAAGCATTAGGCAAACAACAACAGTTTAGCAGTGAAATCCAAACTGTGATTTAAGTGCCATCAATAGGCTATCACTAGAATTTGAAATCTTTACATTGAGAGCACAGCAAAAGGGTAGGGAGGGGTCAGAAAGACTTTTAATGTTTTTAAAAAGACTTTAAAAAGACACCTTCAATTACATGGCAAAACTGCAAAACATTACTCTAAATAATGTTATTATGTCATTAAAGTGCATTTCACCTTTCCTTAATCAACCCAAAAGAAGTTTCCATGATATTTACTACATATTTCAGCAAAGGATAATGGTATTCAATTCAATTTCTGCAGCTTACCATAAAGTATCAATGTACCGTATTTTTTGGACTATACGTCGCTCCAGAGTTTAAGTCGCATATGCTAAAAAATGCCTTAAGCAGATGAAAAAAACATATATATGTCGCACCGGACTAAAAGTCGCACATTATTACATATTTTACATATTTTATAGGAATTTCTTTTGGGTGGCATTTTTATTCAGTGGTCGTTATTGTATGCTAATTAGTTTTCTGTTATTGTAACGTCTTTTTTCTTTCAGTGGTATTGATATGGCATTCTGTAACGTGCAAATGTACACAGCGCCCTCTCGTGGCGAAAAAAAAACATATATATGTCGCACCAGAGTATATGTCGCATGGCCAGCCAAACCATGAAAAAAACTGCGACTTATAGTCCAAAAAATACGGTAACTTTAGAACTTAAAAGTTTTGAAGATTTTGAAGATTCAGACTTACATGTTACCAACCTATGCTGACTATTCAGTTGACAAATAGTGTTTTTCACTCAACAAAGGGGCATATTTCCTTACTAAGTTTAGTGCAATGTGTTTAAACATGAAAAAGTATCCTATTGTAGCCTATTGCAAAGGATCATGGGAGTAAAAGGACACTCAAAACTATCTGAGTTGCCTTAAATGCTTGAATTTTTAAATCGGAAAACTGGAATGTTATAATGTTAGGCCTATAAGTTTCCACAAAAATATTACGTTCATCAAACAGGGTTTACAGTGCATTTGTGTATCATTAACACAATCCGAGGCAAACTAGACACAAGCAGCGGTCCAAAGACCCTTTAATAAAGCTAATATTTCTTCAAGTAACAGTTCCCAGGGTCCCGCCATACTGTTTGCACTTTTTTTGTTAGTTCTGCCCCTGTTAAACAGTCACTTCCCAAATTAATACACATGATTATTTAATGCCTGGCAGTAATTTTAAGTTAAAGATTCAATAAAATGTATGGACAGTGGAATCTGACCATAGGGGTGTTCTACAGACCGTCTTCAAAGTCAGTGTATGTGGTTTGGTGTTTGTACAGTAGCACAAGGTGAAAGAAAGGTCATGTTGTTGTCACAGAGGCTTGAAACAGGAGGGCGGCCAATCTGTTCTTTCACATTCCTATGGGTCATACTCTGACATCAAGCAAGTAACCATGTCAACAAGACCAAGACATAGCAGACTAATCCACCAAGGGGCACACCACATTTTAAAGTTCAAAAAGCAAAAACTTAAAATGAAAAATATGATGGGGATCTGCCATTGGTTACAGGTCCATACAGCAATGTGACTGATCGGAATCAAACACAGAGATAGTACTTATTGAAAGGTTCAGTGGGGTGATTTTGTGTGGTTTGTACTGTAAACACACAAACGCTCTATGTGGACAGGAAGTCGTTTGGGGGCTTAGCGTTGTTTGAATAGGCTTATTCATTGCTCCAATTGGTTGTAGCTAGGTTGTAGGCTCGTCCAACAGGGCTATGCTTGAATTCACTCTCGAGCTATCCTTTAACTTCAGCCAAAATGGTCAGGAATGGCAATATACACAAGCCCTTCCTATCGGTTTGCACACAAGTTTAAGTTTTCAGTGGACTTTGCTATGTTAAAAACAATGAAGTTTTATTTATTTATTTATTTATTACAATAACAATTTATATACAACAACAATAACCAACAACAAAAAAAGAAACTGTTACCTGTTAAACCAGTCATCTGTGTATCGAGGATATGGGTATGGGTCATTACTACTGAAATCATAGCTGGCCTCAGCATTCTGAAAGAAACAAAGAAAGAAATTATTGAGTTATTTTGCACAAGGCAAATAGACAAACAAACAAATTATCGCCGGTGGAAATATGTCTTGACAATAACTTGGTGGAGGTAATAAGCTTATTGGTGGAGGTAATATACTTAAGGACTGAAGTACTGGAGATGCAAGAAATTTTGGTCCAAGTCATATACTGCAGGTTTCCTTGAACAAAGAATTAGCCGTGACAGTTAACCCATGGGGGCAGAACGATCAACTGCATTTTTACCATCTTAACATGCTCAAAATGTCACCCCAAAAGCTATGTAACATCATCAGACACATTACAACCCAGCACTGTAGTGTGTATGATTACAAATGACTAAAAAATAAGGTTCAAACACTGTGTTTATGCTGTGTTTACAAAATCATTTCATGTGGCTGCTTGCTGCTAGCTCAGAAATAAAGATTTTAAATTTTTCATTCACTGAAATTAATTAATGCAAAATCATAACAATAATGCTAAACCCACCGACTGGCGTCAGTATTTAGAAAATTTTGAATTTCTCTACCTGGCCAAAAAGGGAATCCTTATCATTTTCAATTTATGTGCATCAAATTGAATGACAAAATAGGCACTTTATGGGAGGAATCATACCATTGTCTCATCTCCTCCTGATGACTTTGGGGGTATGAGTCATGTTATAATCCATTAAAAGTCCTCAAGTTGCCTTGGCAATTTCACATTTGCTCTTAATTTCATGATAGGACCTTGTGATCCTGGCCTATAATCCCATGACCTTGAGGAGCCAACCAGTCCATCTAGTGGTCCATAATGTGGTGACTCACTGTGGCAGGGTTGATGAATATCCCTGAATATCCCTTATGCTACTTGGGAGATATTGTACATACACTGCAGTGATGTACCTAAGCAATCCTTCTCCCCTGGAGATGTCGCAAAGACTGCAACTTTTTCTTACCACAACAACCGTAAATTTAACAGAGATATTTGTAAAACTTATGTAGATTACAGTCAAAAAGTAAACCTTTAAGTGTAAAAAAATAACTTGTCCTTTAAGAATATGGCTGAGTGGGCTGAATAACTGAATATGGTGCTGATTGTGCTGAGTCCTAGCTTGAGTTGTATTCAAATTACTAAACATATTTTCTTTTATCAGTCAGCAATGTTAGAATTCATTACATCTCTTCAACTGATCTGAGTGCAAAATAGAAAGAGACTGCATTGATTATGTGATCTAAATTCAACAGAAAAGAAAGAAGGACAGCATTTACCATGACAGGACAAACCAAGTTGCTATTTGCACTTACAGAATCAATAATTCACCAACTGCTGTGAAAAGAGCATGTGGGTTTGATGATAAAGCTAACAGCAGTGGGGTTGTGGGAGGGCAGATTGGGTTTCTGAAGAATGTGTGCGCAGCACGACAGGACCCAGCAGAGCAGTAAAGCGTGTCTAGGCCTTCCACTATGCAGATGAGGACGGTGGAGCCTAGTTATTTTGGGTGTTAGACTGATTTGGCTTCATTCCAAAGCAGAACAAAATGATTTCCATACTACCGACAGCTATTATTGCTGTCTATTTGATTAGTTGCTTGAGGGTTGTATGTTGTGCCATGCTTGTGTATTTCCTGGCCTATAATGGAGCAAAATTAAATGTTATCCAGCACATCCCACTTTTGGGCATTAAATTGTTTTGTTTTGCTCTATAATGCTACTGTTTGATTGAGTACTGTAAGAGACATTATTTCCAAAGGCACTTATAAAACGTTTGGAGTGTTTGGACTTGAACTGGAACTGGAAAGGGTCAGTCCAGGAATATTCAATATAGTCTAAGTGACAACATACACCAGACTACTATCAATGCCGATCTACGTCACTGTTTAATATCCTTATTTTCATATACTATTTCTACCGCCATTAAGGCATCAAATGAGATATGTTAAAATGCTCTGTAAAAGCAAGTTTAGAGAAGTAGTAAGAATCATTCTTATCCGTCTACAAAGTAGCACAAATACAGTATCCTCCACAGATATAGCACAGTATAGAGATAAAAGCTACATGTCTTTCACAGACACAATGTGTTGATAATACAGAAAGGCTTCCAGAAGTGTTGAGGAGGACTTAAACAGGTTGGCAGGTCCCTGCAATGAGCTAAATTGGTTCGGAATAATTTTGTAGCTCTTTCCTGTTCATGTGTGGGTGTAACAAGTATACTATAATTATCAATGTACCAACCCTTTTGCTGTATCTATGGGCTACTTAAACCATACAGGCCATAGCCTAACTAACATAATATGTGAACACAATGTTGAACAGAATATTCAATCTAATGGACGGTGATCTCAGTGTTGCTAGTGGCAGAAATTTTTTTGACACTCCGGCTGATTGGAGAGCAGGTCGGTTAGAAAAATCAGGAGCGTTATATTTAAAGTGATGCGCATCAAGGGAGAGACAGCTTGTTTCCCATAAACATCAACCAGCCACTGTAATTAGACAAGGACAAGGACAACCAGTTTAAGGTTGACAGTAGATGGCATTGGTCATACCAGTTGACTTTGCCTGTACTAAGAGCAGGGGTCAAAGTAAGCCTATACGCACCTATACTAAGTATAGGTATAAGGTTGACATGTGGTACGTAGTAGTGGTAAGAGAAGATGGTTTCTGCCAACCAAGTCAGAGGCACTGATTAAGTAAAAACACATCGCAAGCGATATTCTGCTCAATGAACGCCCAAGTATTGTATTGCAGCCTCTCGCTCTGAAATAGATTATGGCAGGTTGGATGTCTGGGGAGTGGAGCCTGCTGCTAACCATACTCAATACATTCATATAAGGGCGGTCCTACCCTCAATGGTGCCATGGGTGAACACCTTATCTGACTTATCTATCTTAACATTTTGAATCAAGCGTCGCGTTAAGGGCAAGCTAAGCTTTTCAACGGTGGTCATGTGAAAGCCCCTTAACTGCTACAGCAAAGGAAAAGATCGGAACCCCAAGCCCCTGCCCCTTTCTCTTCTTGTGTTTGAAACTTCAGCACTGAAGTCTGAAAGCAGGCAAACCTTAAAGGATTTGGGGTGCTCACAATCTGCAAATGGGTGATAGAAAACTCTTCTGTTCAAATTTAATTATAGGTCTATATCATAATGTGTAGTGATTATTTTGTTTGAGCTCTTGGTTATTAGATGGATGGAGCTAACTAAGCCAAGTTTATAACACCAGATAAACACCAGATACATATTTTCCTTGACAAAATGTGGGCGATCTTTACACCCCCTTATTCGCAAGCAAGGTCATTACAGTGGTACCAATGCATGCGTCTGGTTGCCTAGTTTAATTTTATACCAAATACCTCCATTGTAGGAGCTTATATACCAATACCAAAGCTTTGAAAGACAATGAAGCAAAACTGCGTCACCTGCAATTTTATTTTCCGGCACTCGCATGCGCAAAAAAAAAAAAAACAAAAAAAAACAAAACAGAAGCAAAAACAACTTCAGAGTGCCCATGATGGCCCCCCCAACGATGCCGCCCTGGGCAATCGCCCATATCATCCTTGCCAGAAACCGCCCCTGCATTCATACATTCCATAGGGCCGACATAACACAGAAACCCACTTATTTATTTATTTCTATAATAATAAACTTGTAATTGAAACTACTTTCACACCTGCATAAGAGACTAGTGCAAACCTGGCAAGCTAGAGCTGATATAGCTAGGGAGAGTATGGAACAGTCATGTCTTGAGGAAAGCAGTCAGGCCTTGATGAAACTAAATATAGCTATGAAAAAATATGATGATTTTTATAATGATATTATGATTTCAACACAATTCTAATAGCACAGCTCACAGTACACTGTAATTATCAACTCAACTAATACAGGTTAACATAAGTTAAAGGAGAATGCCGGAGTGATAAGGACCGCTAGTATATTGCAACAACATAAAAAGTTCAGACGTTTTTGAGGGAGCCACAACGTTTGCCAGACCGGAGAAGACCGCTTGGTAGTTGTAGCTTCCAGGGGCATATAGCTAGGTGCTAAGTAGCTAACTGAACAACTGCAAGTTTTCGATGGTTTAAATGTTGGAACTGTCATTATACTATTGACGAAGTATGGGCACTTTGAGCCTGTTTTACGGTTTTAAACAGCGATGTGGCCACTCGCACCTAGCGATATGCTCCTGGAAGCTGCAACTAGCAAGCGGTCTTCTCCGGCCTGCACGAAGGTGTCAAAATTATTCTCCCCGGCAAACGATAGAACTTTTTATGATGTTGCAATATCACACCGGATAGGAATCTGGGAAGAATGCCATCTAATGCCATCCAGAAGTAGAGTAGGCCTAGACATAAGTGTGGGTATATTAAATATTTAGATATAAATTCACTGATTGACCCCGACATCAGTCAAACCAGGAAATCTGTAACTCTAGTTGTAATCTAGCCTGGCCATGCCAGACACACCTCTGCTTGATTATCATCTCCCTGCTTCATTTGATCTCTTTGAGGTCATTGTCTCCAGTGCCATTTGAACTCAATCATATCTGTGATCAGATGGAGGAGTTGTGGATCTAGGGATATATCATTCCATTGACATGACATAATTAGGCTATTTATAATACTAACCCCACCCTCCTCCCACAAGTGAAACATATCCTGAACAGTTTAACAAGCTTCTTCTTCTTTTTCTTCTTCTTATTGTTATTACTGTTGTTATTATTATTATACAAAATCATCATTACCATCATCATATGGATAATATACACTCATAGTTTGACGTTGTCATGGATGTTCCAATGTAATTGAATTTAAGCAAATGTGAATAATCCTTAACCACATGGATTAAAGTTCTCCGTTGGTATGACGGATTTCCGTCAATTACGTCTCAGTATAAAGGTTGAAATGAACAAAGGAGGAAAAAGTCCAGCTGAATGAACTGCCGCCTTTATTTTGAAATGCATCATGACGTTCTTATGTCAGTTATTTGCTAAAATAAAGACACAAACAAAGACACAAAACAGTTGGCAAAACTTAAAAGATATTGTGATCTCTTGGAATGTAGGCAGCGTTAGTGTGAGCGCAGAGCAGATCCACTTTTACTTTACCACTATATGAGCCAGTGCAGCATAGGGTTCTCAGGTGAGCAAGATGAACAGAGTTCTTAATGTATTTAGGAAAATAAAGTGATTTTCAAGTGTAGTCCGTTTCCAACCCCAGCTATATTAGCCTAACCTGGCGATGCCATCCTACGTACCGCTAAACATTTTATCTCCGTACGTAGTCTGGACCAAGCCACCCTAGCTGCCTTTCCTTCAGTTACTCTACGGTTTAGCCAATCAGCACACAGTTTAGAGCGATGTCTCAAATTTTTGTAGTCCTACAGGATAGGAACGTGTTTGTTACACCCCCAACCCCCCACCCCCCCACCCCCCAACTTTCGAATTACATTCACAAAATTGGTATATGACATTAGCATCCATGATCTTGAGGATTTATTGCCACTACGATGACAAAATAGATCAGAACTGGCCAGAGATCTGTTAATACTGAAAGCGAAAGTTGTAGGCGTGAGAACCAGGCGAGAGAATACGTCATATCCAAACAGAAACCTATTTCAATTGCGTTGGGCCAGACTGTATGACATAGTCAACAGTCGCTTTCGCCCAGGCTAATATTAGCCTACTGTAACAGCAAATTTATGGTAGCCTAATGACACTTGATCCATTTAATGAAGAATAGTTATCACCAGTAAATGGGCATGATTTCAGCTTTGAAGTCATAGCGGACCATAGGCCTATCCTTTCTACGATTTAAGCAAAATATGTAGGCTAACCTAACATATTTAAAAACGTCATCTCAGAGATTGAGAAATTAAAATATGAGGCAACAATGCCTCTTTCAGTTTGTAATTGATCATGACTGATCAGCCCACTACAAAAAAGCTGCATTATCAGGGCTCTCAAGTTTTGAAGTTTGTTGGGAGTGAGATTGGGTGGGGGGAGTGGGGGGGGGGGGGGCCCCGAACCTTCGGCCCAACGGCCCATCGGCCGGTTTTTACAACAACCAGGCCTCTCAAGTTTTGAACTCCGCTCGGAGTGAGATTTTTCTTTTTTGGCCTGGCGTAGATCTACAGTGCAGTGTACATGTATGTACGTGTATAAGAGACAGTAGTAAATGCATGTATTTTAGGTGATTTAGAGACAGACAAGGTACTGTCACCCCGAAATAATGACCTCCAATGAATTCTGTGAAAAGAAATGGACAAATGCACTGGCATCAGGAGGCTGTTTTGCAAGGGCTTAAAGACAGCACTGGAAAATATAAGAATTCTGCATTTCAGAAGTATTGAATCAGGTCCACCCTGTGGTTCTGTTCTATTTTTTTTAATTAGGCCACTAATGATTAAGTAGTGATGATGCATCATTATTTACTATGTATCAATAAACATTCATATAGCCTAAATATTTCTTTAGACTAGGCTATTTTATGTTTTTATTTAATTAGACCTATTTCAATATGTCACTGTAAAAAAACAGGCCTAGTTGTAGCCTATAATCTTTAAATATTGTTCATTATAGCTTTAACTGAAATCTTATCACTGAACCATTTGAAGAAGTACAGTATGTGCCTTTCTTTTATCTTGGCCTAGTGCTTTTACAGTAGGTTACACATTCTGTGCATATGACAAACTTTAAAAGTATTGCTATGTAAGGCAAATGCTTTAATTTGGGGTCTAATAGGCCTATTGTACCAGACCAAATTTAAGACAATGGCGTCACCAGCTGTAGTCAGGGGCGCAACTAATCACTTTTGGGGGGGGTATGCGATAACATTTTTTGCGCTGAAATAACATAAAATAAAATTCTGAACCATAAGATGACCTTCAAAGTTGGTATATTGTGAACAACACATTTAACACAACAACAATGAAGGCAGCAATTGTCAACTAATGACGAATATGGGATGCATTTGTGTACAGAAGTAGGCAAGAAATTTTTGAAAAATTTGTTTCCATTTTCTGCAATCTGGTGCATTTTAACAAGTTGCTAGATAGCTTCTCATAGCAATTAATTAAATGGTTTATCTAATGCATTGCACATTATTTGAATGCTCCATGAAGTCATATAGCAGCCTGGCTGAGTTGTATTGGGCAGTAGGTTGTATATTTCTTACAATTGAACCAAAATGTATTTAATTTCAGACTTTAATGGCATTTACTGCTGAATTCTCAGTTTGATGTGATGCACATAGTCTTTTATTCTTTTGGACCCTTTTTGGATAATAATGAGGAACATGCTGGGGACAGTCTGTCTTTGCAATTTGCTAAATTCCCCTATATTCATTCTAAATAGTTTAATTGAAATGTGTCTAAACCCTTGGAGGAAATGGGCTACAGTAGCCTACCTTGTGTTTCTGAATCAGTAGCCTAATTAGCACAGGGTATTTTTTGACCAACATATCAGTCATGGGATGCCTGTCTGAAATGACCATTTCAGCCTAATATTGGAGACTATACAAAAACAACTGGTGTTATTGCTACCTCATTGTAGATCTATACATTGGTATGCCTTTGACTTCCACTGTTTTTGGAATGCATACGGAACTACAGGACTTTGAAATAATTAATTAATTTAAAGGATAATGCATTATCATAGCAACTAGTGACCACTATAGATGGATTGCACTTGTGGCATTCTTTCAAATGATATATGTATGGCATTTGGGAGAGAAAAAATCTCCGAGTTATGAAATAGAAAAAAAATGATAGATTTTGAACTCATAAGTGCACGCGACCGCATCGCAATATTAAATGCGTTAGCTATTTTTATATCGCGAAGGGTCGGGTGGTGGGTAGTGGTAAGGGCAATTTTAAGGTTACCTGCTGTCATTCATGCACAATAATCTTTGGCATATGATCTCACGTGCTTTCATCTTTGTCTTTAGCTCTTTCTACCTCGGACAGGTCAATCTTGCTCCAAACAGGCTACATGGGCGCACTCCTCAATTTGGGGTGAATTAAAACTGGGCAATAAAGTAGAGGGGAGGGCTGTTTCTTACATTATTTTAAACTGCAAGAAGTTCAACGCGGTTATGATGAGCTTGTGGGTTTGCGCTTTTTTATACATTAATGTCTTGTGCATCTCTCACACGTGTATTGGAGAGGTGACACTATGAAACGTTTGTGTGTGTAACCTACAACATGTGAAAAGGAATTTTTCATAATTGTATAAACGAAGGCATATTTTGGTGTGTCATTAGCTCGTCTCACTAGCACACACACACACACAAGCCCCCCTGGCCCATGAAACATTTGTATTCATTCTGCTTAAATTTCGGCTACTACTTCTCTTACCAGGCTCAGCTGACAGTAGCTATTCTGACCTCCTCAATCCCATGGCTCACGTCTCTCTCCTCCACCTTCATATATCTACATGGATTGGTTCTCCTTCTTCTGTATTGGGCCGTATAACATTACATTGTTGAACTGCCACGTTAGATAGAGACTGTGCCTCCCCGGCAGTCTGTGCACTCACTCCGAGGCTGCTTCTGATGTTAACAGACCTACACCCACTGATATGCAGTCATTGTTGCACATCACAGGAACATAGGCTAACTGCATTATTACTATTCTTGCATATTGTTGCTTCAACTTTTAGACTTTGTTGCCCCCCATTACGTTTCTCTGGCTCTGTCCATTTCGCCAGACAAACTTTCACTTCTCTCCAACTCAGTTCAGCTCAAGTGGCAGAAGAACTAAGCTACTTGGGTCAACGTGAGGGGAGGGGCGGGCCGGGCCGGGCCGGCGGAGGAGGGCTGAGAGATTTCATTGGATTAGCCCGATGTCCTTCAGGAATTTCTACCAATGGCCGCATTTTGTGATTCAAATACCGTCGCAGCCGAAAAAATATTAAAAATACGCAGACGGGCGTGTGAAAACGCATGTGTGGCGTGTGAGAGTGTGAAAACACTCCGAAGAGTGTGTCACACGCTCAATGCGTGAGACTTGAGAGCCCTGGCATTATTGTGTCACACGGAGTAATGACCGCATGCAAAGAGCTGCGTGATATTAGGCTACTTCATTTTGTGGTGATGTTGGTAAATCAAAATCGCCAAGCTGTCCATGCGGATGTAAAGAACAGAACATCTCTTGTGTAGGAATATTTGATATTTCTCTTTACTTGTCAATGCTCCACCTATGCAGAGAACATTGCATGTTTAGCATACTGAGAGGCGCTACTGCAGTTCAACGGAGCCTCAAAGTTGCATTAAGGTTTATGCTAACTGATTTACGGCTGCTAATAAAACTTGAACACTAGCGCTAGTTTTTGTAACGGTATTTGTAATAATTTGTTGCATGTTACCAGTATTGAATACCAGTATTATTGAGTAGGCCCTATTAAGTGAGCAAACGCTCGCATCCACGCATCTCTCTGGCATGCATGGTGGACACCGACACACCCTCTCCCTATGTTGATTTGTTATAACATTTTTAAAAGCTAAAACTATGATCAAACTCTTGATTTGAGTAGTAATATTTTATAATAGGCCTCTATCATAGATATTTAACAGGTTTTCATTGTACCATGTGTATGGTTATGCATTTGTTATGATCTCAAAAGACACATGACAATGACAAGGGCAACTAAACCGCTCACAAACATTTCCAAACTTAGGACCAAGTTCCATGAGACTGTAGAAGCCAAAGACAAACCAAGACGTGGCCGTCTCAAGAGGACAACACCCCAAGAAGAACGGTTCCTCACTTTTGCTGCACTAAGGAACCGTAGATTCACTGCCAGAGACTTACAAGATTTATTCAACTGTTCAACTAATCAAATCTTCCACACGTTACTGAGGGCCCTGACACTGAGTATAAAGTGTATGGCCAACATGTTTTTTTTGTTCTTGTCCTCATTTCTTTGGGTGAGTGCAATCTTCAATGCTCCAAGCAACAAAGGCTACTAACAGAACAGTATAGAAGGCCATTTTGGCACATTTTTGGTTGGCACTACTCATACGTTTGGCTGTGTTGCGCATTCCATGATTGCCCGATGCTTACAAGCTATACCTCATTGTAAAGGTGACAAATCAATGACGAAGATGATATAAAACACTTTAGGGATTGGTATTATTAAAGGGGAGATATAATGGGCCAAAATCAAGTTTCCTTACTTTTTGTGAGCGGTTTATTTAGAGGCCAGTATTATTGCACTAGGTCTGTATTCCAAAAATATTAAGCATCACCTCCAACCCCAATTCCTCCCACCACAAAATAATTTCCTTTCCATATTGAAACTTTTTCTCACACCACTGTCTGTCATACAAGACATAAAACCTTTTTCTTAATAATGCAAGCAGTATCACATCAGACACCATCAAAAACTGATTGTATAGAATAGACTGTCCAGGGAAAAATAAAATGTGTCATGAGTCATGACCCCCCCTCCAGTTCTGTGTCACGTGCACTGGTTGGCAACGCCCCCTCCCCCTGAGCACCACCTAGACCCCCCACACCACCCCGCTTCTCCATAGAATTTTTTTTCTTTAATCCATGTAACCAACACAGTGTTATGTCCAAAGCCCTCAGGGTCCAGTCCTGAGTCCTCTCCTTTTCTCCTTGTACATTCTCCACTGTGTGGCAATCATACTGTAGCTGTAATATGCTCATTAGGTTTGCTGATGACCACACTCAAATCTGATTGCCAACCATGATGAGCCAGTATACAGATTAGAAGTTTACAAATCAATGCAATAGCATCTCGCAATGTTTCAAAGATCAAAGAGCTGATAGTAAACTTCAGAAGAACAGGAGATCAGTTGAACCCCATTATCTTCAATGGTAATACATTGGAAAGGATTGTCAACTTCATAATTTAAGATTCAAGAGTTTGTCACATACACAGAATTACTATTGTAAAGAAGTGAAAAGTCATAAATTACTAAATTACTACATAAACTACTAAATTAAAAAAAAAGTACATTTTGAACAGGATCCACTCTATATATTTTTTTGTTTGTTTGTTTATTTATTTATTTATTTATTGTATACTTTGTATACATGCCTCAAGGTCAAGACACTATTGTCCCTGTTATGTCACTGTTTCTTGTGGTAATGTCAGTTTCTTGTGGCAATGTCTTGTGGTAATGTCAGTATTGTCTATTGTCTATGTGTGTACAGCAGCTTTTTAACCTGCAACCAAATCTACCTTCGGGTACAAATAAAGTTACCTAACCTAACCTAACCTATAGCGCTGCAAACCTACCTGAGTGCCAACAACATCGACTGCAGTTGTCATGATGAAGATATTTCTCAGAAAGTGTCAAATTTGTGCTCCACTGCGCTCCTGTTCTAGTATCTTTGCTAAGGATCGTTTGTTTTGTTTACCACAACAACGTATGCTAATCTGAGAGAGTTAGTTAACAAGCTAGATCTGATATTAGGTGAAACTAACATTGACACTCGTTAGGAAACATTAAAACCAGCGTTCAGACTGATGATGCCCTTTGAATGTCATATCATATAATTCATTATGATAGAGTAGGGTTTGCAATCACACTGCATGTATACTGTGTCTGAGTCCAGCTGAACCTTCCATACATGACAGAAAGCAGATGCAACGCGGTGCTACACAAAATCAAACAGGAGTTCCCATGACTCTACCAGCCGATTCAACATACCAGTATACCAGTCAGCGGAGGTTGTCTGATGTCTGCCATGCTTCTGAAAATTTTGCAAAGCCGCTTAAAGACAGCCCCAACACACATTTTCGGCCAACATTGTGTTGAAGTGCGCTACCCAGTACAGATACTGTCCCCCAGACAGGGGCGCTGCTAGAAATGTTGGGGCCCTCAAATATTGATTTTAATATAAAAAAATTCTCTGGGCCCCCCTGTCAGTGCTGGGCCCCTAACTTTCCCCCCCTAGCGGAGCCCCTGCCCCCAGACATGACCAGCACGAGGAAGGAGAGGAGTTTTGTGTTAATGCTGAACAACACTGAAAAATGACAGTCTAACCCTGGGCCTGTCAGTCTTTGCAATATAACACTTTCCTTTACACACACACACACACACACACACACACACACACTAGGGTGACCACCTGTCCCGCTTTGCGTTGGATTGTACAGCAATTTTACCCTTTGTCCCGCGTCACGCAAATTGAACATCAGTCCCGCATGTTCGTTCGACACACCGATACGTCGACCTTTTGTTTCTGTTCAGAGAAGCGCAAGTTGACAGTTTGACCCCTATATAGACCAAGCTATTAAAGTGCACAAACACCTTCACAACTTTGAAAGTAATTCTCAAATCTGAGAGCGCACTGTCAGGTCCGACTTCAGTTCGGATTTCGGATATGTTGCCACGAAAAAGAATATATATTCTTTCAGTTACGATTGTAGAAAGCCTCTTGGTTGTCAGTGGATGGGGAGAGAGAGAGAGTTTCTGCGCTGTGGGCACGATCGTGCACAGCTTATTATGTTTTGCGCCAAAAATGATCAAACATGAAGATTTAGACCTGGCATATTATTTTTCACAGAAATAGCCTAGCTAAACTTGAAGCCAAGGCTTAATATTTTTTGTGTCTTGCATATTAAGTTGAGTTTGATTCTATACCTAATTTCTGAGAGCTTACTTTTAATTGCATAATGCCTGATCTTTTAGAGAATGATAGGTTGACAGCTTAAAGTATATATATATATATATAAAACACTGTCAGCATCTGTAGCCTATCATTTGGTCTGTGGAGATCATCAGGGCTAGACTTGTACCAAAAACTGGCATGGCATTTTTGGCCATGGTGGCCCAGCATTATTCTATTCAATAATAACTTCATGACGAGCTAAAATAACACTTTGAATTAGACACATTGCATTAACATGATAGATTTAATTGGACTAGCCCAATATCCTGAACAAATTAAGGCAGTCCTGGCCCAAACATAACCATTGGCCCAACGTATGCCCTATCTTAAAGTTAATACGTCTGTTCCACATTGTCCCACTTAAACATGCTAAATGTCCCTCTTTTTGTCTGTTTGGAGGTGGTCACCCTAACACACACACACACACACACACACACACACACACACACACACACACACACACACACACACACACACTATCTTGAACCTTGAAGGAAACTTGGATCACCCATCTAATATTGTCAAGTCATAATATGTTATATTATATTATATATTATCGTTGTACTGATATATTGTCACACGCCAATGAAAATTAGACAAAGATTAAAGCCTTATGACTTACATAATTTGCTGCCAGATCTGGGTGGAGATAGTCAATTCCTAAAAATAGATAGAAGAATGTGAACTGCATTATTTCAGTTTTTCTCATTCAAACATCATTTTGAATATCTTAACATTCCGAACATCATAAGGTACATACCATCATCCATAATAGCAATTGTAACCCCTTTGCCAGTAAATCCTAGCGCCCAGGCTTCAGCCACATTCAGATCAAGTCCAGGTGTACCATCAGCTTGGCCGGTGTTTATCTGATCAGATAGACAGAGAGTCAGATAAACATCAAAGTTACTCTCAAAGAAATCTGCCAGAGAGCAGAGCAAAATATACAGGAAATAAAACTACTTTTGATTGTTCATTTTGAATTGAATATTAAACAGGGATGGATGGCCATTTTTTACAGTCTGCAAAATAAATGCTTTGAGAGTAGGCAGACATGGATTTTTAAAATCTCATAATGGCTAGTCCATAGTCAGGTACATATCAGCCCCAACTCTGTATACACCTGAGCCATGAGCTAAAGACATAAACTTTACCATTTCACTGAATGTTGTCTCATTTTCTACTAATACTGAATACTGACAGCACTCTGTGACCTTAAACAACACATGCAGCAGAATTTTCCATTAGATGGCTTATGAGCATAACACTGCACATGGCATATCAGAGAGAAGTGTAAAATGACCAAAAGGTGCCATTTAATAATATCATTAAGCATAACAAATAAAGCACCAATACATTTAATAAAAATGAATACAGGACATTTACACAAAATTATTAAAACAAACATTATTCCTTACAAGATACCACTGCTTTGTGAAAAGAGGGTCACTCATGTTGATTTCATTGTAGTTAATGTCTCTGTAGCCTCGTTTCTGACGTCCAAATCCCGATTGCTGAACCACATTTTTCACCTGATGTAAAATGCAAGATGACAAGAGTTAATTCCAGATCCACAGAAAATGTTTTACATTGTATTATCATGGGCACACTTCTCCCAATTGGTATGGTCATAAGTTCATGAATTGACACTGACAACTGAATTGACAATTGAAAAACTCCAGTTGAAAATGATGCTGACTTCGGTGTATTAAAATTAAATTGGTTATTACATTAACTTTAAATAGGCTATTACTTTTAAATTTCTTTTTTCCTTCATTTTCCTGTGTGTTGAGTTTTCAGGGTCTATTATTTTCATTTGTTTGAAAATATACCTATGGTGATTTTGCATTTTAAGCAATAAACAAACAGAGTCTGGCCATCTATTGTAAGATAGCTGAAAATGTGAAGACAGAGACATAGTGATGGAGACCAGTTCAGCCTTATCATTGTGATGCATAATTTTGATGAGGGTCTTAGTTATGATGAAGACAGCAGCCAGTCTAACTTAAATGCCATGATCTAGGTTTTAGCAGCTATGAATGGCTCATCCTGAAAAGACTACACATACATTATGATGTAAAGAAAAAACTTCCACTAAGATCTGCTGCTAAGCCAGTCCAGTTATTTTGAAGCTGCATATTGTCAACCAGATTCCCTGCTGAAAAAAGCAACTTGACCAACATAAACTAGCTAAAGGATAGTTCCGGAGTCAGTTAAAGCCCTGTTGCACGAGCCTTCTAACAGCAATATATTTTGCATGGAATGAAAGAATTTCGAACAGCATAGACCTAGCACGAACACAAAACACGTTACATTGAGTCAACGGCACCTCAGATCTTACTTTCGGTTTCGAAGTTGATCAGTTTCCATTGATTCAGTGTAAAGTGCTTGTTCACTTCTGCGCTTGCGTTCGGAGCTATCCTTTAAGCTGATTGAATATTTTACCATCATGTTATGTTTTGCATTAATATGAATATTCAGTTTGACAGGTTAGCCATACTTTTATAGTCAGAGTCACTAGTGTAGGGGTGATACATTATTTTGGCTGGATAAATTATTTTGGCTGTATAGTCAACCCGTTGATGGGGGTTGATGCCTGTGAATTGCTCCTCCTTCCTGAGAGGACATGTATGAAGGGTTGTATTTCATGAATACACAAAAATTGTCTAAACAGGCCTAGAACTCTAGACGTATTCTAGCAGTAACAAATTGATTTGCTCAGCGAGTATGTGTAGTCAGGAGGCATAGGGAAGTGTTGTATTCAGACATCTGTGGTGTTTAGCCAATCATAACACTCTATGTGGTCAGGGAGTCATTGGGGGGATTAGCATTGTTTGAATGGGATTGTTGCTCTGACTGACTAGTTGTTGCCAGAGGCATACAAAGCGATTTCTCTGGCTCCGCTCGTACCACTAACCTACTGCATGCAGAGGCAGTGTGAAAGATTCCGCCCCAAGGATCTATCCATCATGGCATTTTATGTGATAGTCTGACTTGTCAGGCTAATGCACCTTGGCTAAATTATAATTTTGGGAAGGCTCCACGGGCCGGATTAAACAGTCCAAGAGGCCACATGTGGCCCCTGGGCCTTAGTTTGCCCACCTCTCCAATAAGTCCTTTATTGTTAGAAACTAATGCAACTTGGAAACTAATGCTCAATAATCAGCTTTTTCCCCTTGAGTGGTCTCTGCATGCAATAGGACAATACTACAACCACAGCCCTTTCTATAGCTTTGGCTAGGACAAATCAGAGCAACAAAGGAGCCAATTCAAATGACCGCTGTTCCTTGTCTAAGCCCGCCCAACAACTCTCTACACCAGGAGTGGGCAATTATTTTGGCCGAAGGGCACTATTGGCCTGACGATTTTGACTGACGAGCTGGGTGTTAGCAGTCAACTGGTTCAACAAGTCTCAAACCAATTGCCCCACTTTCTTCAGAGGACATGGTTTATGGTTTAAAGAGGTGATTTATATTTCATGAACACTTTGTACAACAAATTTGATAAATCAGGCCTACTATTTTGGGAAGGCTCAACGGGCCAAATTAAATAGCGCAATGGGCTGCATGGATACACATAGAGCATTGTGACAGATGAAACCTCCCAGAGATCCAGTAGACATTCTCAGTCTGCACTAGTAAATAGGTAAATCAGTGTTTCATGCATGGGTTGACACTATTATGCATGGGTTGAATACTATTATTTTCAGCTAAAAGAGCTACATCCAGTTGCTTTACCAGTGCAATTGTAATTGGGTAGGATATTGCAGTAAAGAGAATGGAGTCAACTTTCTCCATCATTTTAATTTCACATTGAAATTCACATCTCAAACACTAACAAATAGACAATCATTAGTTACACATATTCAGGGTAAATGGCCAAATCTTTTTCAGTGTGAATTTTATTACCCTGCTACCATGATCCAATTTCCTGTAGCCCAATACAATCTCAGTGGCCATACGCTTGATTATTTGGTGGACACAGTGAAAATGAGACATTTATGTGAAAATGAGACAATAATTTAAATGCTTCTCGGTTGTTTATCCAAGATACATTCACAGCCATATTACATGGTAATGGAAATAATATATCAAATCACCTGTTTTTGAGGGACTAAAAGCCAACTGACTTGGTTTTAAAGGGAGGCTCATGACTCCTGTATACATACAATGTTACAACACGTGCACTGATTGTATTTGTCGAACGAATACATACTTTGATTTTATTGGAGGAATGATGCTCCACCTCTCATTAAATATCTTTACCGTCAAAATACTGTTGAATGGCACTTAACCACTATGAACGATTTCTGCCTTGCACATCTTTAAAGGGCCAAAGAGGGTAGCAGTATCACGCTAGAGATGAGAGGAAACATTTATTGCTTTCTGCATTAAGCAAACTGCCAGTTCCAGCATGAGGAAGGGAAAGAGAAGTCTAATCAATAAAGAAGTGCAGCAGCTCTAAGATGTTGATTCAGAGGCTGCCAAGGCTAGACTGGCTACCTACGTCTTTTCTAATGGATTTAAAGACTCAGTGTTGCAACCAGAGTGTTTACAAAGCAATCTCACAATCATAAGTATTTCTGTCTTAAACCCACTTCCATGTGTAATCCCCCAAAATAATGTTATTATTATGTTCAATAATCAGTTCATTAATCAGTCAATCCATCCCCTTTAGGTTACAGTGCAATATTAGTATGGTCTTAATACATCATAAAGCATGATACAAATCAAAACAACTTACCTACAAGTAAAATAAAATAAAATAAAAATTAACATTAACAAAGCAAACCAATAAAAATGCCAATTCAAGAAGAGATAGCATATGTAATAGTGTTCAATGTAAACATTTCCATAGCACAGTTAATATAGCCTTGGTGAAATCAAAGGCCATAAGGTTAATGCTCTTTGTCTAGCAGACTTTTTAATGACAGATGACATCACATGCCTGCAAATGTACTCTGTGTATCTGATCTGTTTACATGCTTACATGCTGCAAACATACAGTACTAGTGGCTGGTGAGGAATGGGGATGGGGGGTCTGTTTGGGGAGCAATGTTAGTTGTGTAGAGTGTGAATGTGTTTATGTTTGTTTTGTGTTTTGTATAGTATGTATTTTATGTTATTATTTCAAAAAGGGCATGTCATGTATTGTTGGACCCCCTTGAAAACGAGATGATTCATCTCAAGGGGCTGTCCTTAATAAAAATTGAAATTGAAACTGAGATGACCAGGAGACTAGCCTCAAAAGAGTGAGTAGCCTATGTATCTAAGGTCATAAGACCTCATATGTGAAAATGAGGTAAGTGAAGGGGAACTAAAATGGGACTATACAATAGCCTGGACATAGTAGGCTATATTTCTCAAAATGACTGTGCTTTAAATTAAGCAGGGGTTTCCAGGAATTAGAATCAAGCAGGTTTCTATGGGAACCACACAATGTGAATTTGTAGTCTTACCCTGTGATCCTTCTGGAGACTCTGGCCATGCCAAGCACTGCGTTTCTTCCTGGTCATTGGGCTATTCTGAGGGTAAAAATGAAAAAGCCCCTCTCCAAAAGATAGCTGATGTGGAAAATATGGGCAGATAGAAATGAAGGGAAAGACAGATGAAAATATGAAGTAAAAATTAAAGCACATTTCATTATACAGACAAAAGCCTCTAAATATTTCTTGGACAAATCAGATTTTGTGACTACAATGGCCACTGAATAAAAATAATCTAATGCACAATAACATGGATCAGGAAACACATTGAAAAAGATGATGCTTCAGGGTGAATCGTTTAACTCTCTTCCTTTGGCTGAAGTACTGGTGGCTCATGATGTTTTTGGGTCACTGCACTTAATGATGCCTAATCTCTCTCATTTGCAAATCAACATTCAGAAGAAGAGAGGCATAAGTTATATGCTTTATTTCCATTCAAATGGAACACGGGGAGGGAAAATGACCACAGTCATGGAATACTATTCATATTTCTTTGTGAAATTCATTGATGTAGCCTAGATAGACAAAGTATGGTTCTAGTCAAACAGCTCATGGGTGTGCTCTGCTTTCTCTATTCTTACAAGCTCAGGACAAAACACAGTGGAGTTGGGTGAGATACATATGGTCCAACCAAATGAAGAGAATTCAAAACTGAATACGCAGGGTCTATGACAACAGAGATCGAAAGGTCAGTAACGACCAAAAAATCAGCTTGAGTTTTAAGAGATGCAATGTAACACATGTTGATTAAAAGCATTAAGTGAGACAAACAAGTGATCAGTTCTCTAGCTTGCTCTCTTGCACATGACTGAGTGTAGGCCTATAGCCTGTTTGGCTCCAAACACAAGTGTTGAAATCGTTTTCTCTGTTTGGCAATTTTTTCTTTTTCCAATGCAGCTTGAGTGGCATGAGTTCAATTACAAGTGTGATTCAGTTCACACATATCATGACTAAGATTAAATGGCTTAATTCTGATTCTTTTTAGTGCAGCAGTATTATAACTATTAAATTTGCATTACATAAATAACTATAAATAATTTAGAGTTATTTTTCTGCAGGCCATATCTACATATCAAATAGGCCAACTTTTAATCCCTTTATCACTGATCCAGTTCAAATCACAATTGAAATTTTATTTGTAGACCACCAAATACAATTGCCTTGCAGGGCTTTACAGACTGTACAAGGAGCACCCATGAGTAACAGGAGCAGGAAAATCTCCCTTCTATTGCTTTTCTTTTTAGGAAGAACCCTGCAGATCCACGCCTCATGGGCTTAACGCAACTGCCAGGGTCCAGTGAAGTACAAGAAGGCTACAGTGAGTATTTCAGTGATCACAAATTGTCCATGGTTTTGGCTAAGCAACAGTGGCAGGAGAATATTACTGAGAATATTGTCTGATACAGTAATAACAAAAAAACATTAACAACCTTGCAGAAAAATGTGATCTGTCTTGGTCAAACCTCTTCATTAATTTTCAAAGAAGGCTTAAGCATGCAAGATATGCCAATGTATTGCAAGCAGTTGGTTAGTATACTATCAAGAGTTAGCCTATCATTATTATAGGCTACTCTAGTGTATACTATTTACCACCAGATGTTTCTATACATGCATTTACATAGGCATAATGTATAACCTGAAACACTTATCCTGTAATGAGTGGATAGTGTTTGGTTATGTAATTATTTCACAGTATGAAGGCCTTGCCCAAACATGCGTTCTAGTGACGTAAACACTTGTGAAGGTAGCCGAGGCTATTTAAAAGATTTAAGACTCTAGACTAAATAGTCCATGCCTTTAACTACACTACAACACTATCCCGAATAATGTCATTTTAAAGGTAAAAATAATAGGCTTCACATTAAAACTAATACGTTTTTTAAATTCTTCACAACACAATTTAAATGGTAGCCTAACTCTCGTTTCAACACTGATTGCTATTGCTTTCCTTAGAACCATGTTTATTAACGCAGTCGCATCTGAAGCTGAAAGGACAGGGTAGACAATAACCAGTTTTATTTTTGAACACTTCACATCTTACCTTTCGGACACTCTCAAACCCGTGCTCCATCGCAACTTGAGGGGCTTCATCATATGAACCTTCATGCAACTGAACCAAAAGATGTTCTGTTAAAATCCCATTCTCTGTGTCCCCCATCGCAAAAAGCAGCGCATTGACCAGTAGTAAGACAACCATTGGCCCATGTCTTAAGAATCCCAACATTGTCGACACGGTCAGTCTGATCTTGAAGGTGAAATCTGCGGACGGGATGCTCCAAATGAGAGATGGCTTCTATCAAGGCTTTTTGGAATACATCTCCTAAGTGGGGGACAAAGCTAACGCAAGTTTGTCTGCGAGTCGGATAAGCACAGAGAGCGGTGCGAGTTGAAGGCTCCTTCTGTAAACCAAATCTGCATTTTCAGCTGTTCTTTCATCTATAATTCAGCGTTATCGTGTGGGTCTTCTCCATGTGACGTTCTGCAGAATAGCACCCAATAGGCTCCAGAGGGCGTGGCCATCGCCTGTCTTTCACCTATTATTGCTGATGGAGCCCAAATCTCAGACTACTGAAGAATTACCCGAATTTACCAGAGTTATCTGGAATTAAATAGGCCTAGGTGTCCGTGTGTGTGTGTGTGTGTGTGTGTGTGTGTGTGTGTGGGGTGGGGGGGTAATTAAATCAGGGTTATAATAAAATCAGGGTTATAATAAAATCTCAGTCATTTCTGCTTCTAACAGTCATGAACCTGAAATATAGGATTATAAAAGCCTACAATCTTATCAATAAAAACAGGGTATTTAGAATCAATTTATAAAAGAAATCCTATTGGCAATTTAATTATGTAATATTTTTCACACAGTTGTGGCTTCTACCTTCCCTCATGTTGAGATAATATTTTTGTAACATTTTGTTTCTTTGATTTGGTTTAGGCCTACTGCTTTTCACCTCATTACACCTGATGCTATTTTGAGGTTGGATTTCTTTAGGTAGGCCTACTGTAAATGTGTGGTAAATGTGTTCATTGTAAGATTGGCATCAAAACAGCACATGCCTCCTTTTCAACGGAGTACTTTTCTTGTGCATAATTGAATTTTCTAGAAAGTAGCACATGCATGATGTTTATGATTTTCAGTACGATTTTGTAAAAGGTCAGCTCCCACTCCTACATCGCTGCATTGGTGGCAAGACTGGGTGCAAAGTCAAACTAAGGCATTTGGTGGACCAGATGGCATGGGTGCTGGAAAGATCATTTTCGTACTATTGCTATAGCCTAACTTGCATCAGGCCCATTGAAAAAAAAGATTGTGAGAATAAGACTGATCTGTCCATATAGATTGCCTATTTGCTGGTCATTTTGACATAAAAAGCTTTTTATAGGTGTAGCAGGAGTTTGCAACATGTTTCTCAATAAGAAACTGATATTCATGTAGGTCATTCTTTTCACACTAATTCAACTATGACTTTCAAAAAACATCCCTCAAAGATATGACATGGAACTTATACACCCCCCAAAAAATATGTTGTGTATTTTGGAACTAGCTACTTCCTGTGAAAATACCAGGTGAAACCCAAACTCTCTAGCTCCATCTTAACGCTGCAATCGTCGTTGCAAAAATCCAGCACTCCCAGTAGCCTTCCACCAATCAAGTTCGGAGGGAGGGAGAGCTGCCTGTCCATCACAGCTGTGATCAAACTGCTGACAACGTGCTACAGTGAGGGAGGGATTTGAAAGGCCGTTGAATAGCTCACATTAGGTCAGTAATGGCTCTAGTAATATGAAATGGATGTCTATAGGCTGCACAAGACACAGATGATCTGATTTAGTCCTGTTTAGATATCTTGGACCATTCATTCAATGTCAGCAAAAGAACACGAAAGTAAACTGTACAATTAACTTGTTAATTTCTAATAATTGTGTGGTGGCCTTTGTGATGCTGGAACGATCACTGAATCTCTTATTATATTGTGTCTCTTCAGGGCCGGTTCTAGGCATAGACAAACGAGGCGGTCGCCTAGGGCATCAAACATCAGGGGGGCATCACAATACATTTCTTACTGTTTTTCTCTTATACTTTTAGAAAAAGGGGGGCAAAAAATCAAATATGGCCTAGGGCACCAAAAAGGCTAGAACCGGCCCTGTGTCTCTTTTTATGCTTGGCAATATCGTAAATTTCTACAGTACAGGCATTGAATTTGAATTTAAAGAGAGCCAGGCCTTTCTGGTAGAAGATGGTGACCCTTATGCACATTATCATTATATTGGCCCAAAGATGCAACTTCAAAATATCCTGCACTCAGCTGTCTTTAAAACAAAACAAAAACAGAAGGAAGATGTGTTGTAGCCTGCATATTTCTACCAAGCAAAAGAAGCATTATAATGGTGTGTGCCCACATAGCCTAAGCCCACAATGCATGAGCACACTTGGGTGAAATTATTCATTTCTTCCAATCTCCCATGAGGGCACTACCGTATGCGCTATGCAATGTTTTGAAACATTTTGCTACAGTTCATATAGAATGTATATACAAAATGTTTTGTTATCTTGAGTCGAGGTTGGTTAGGGTTAGGGTCGCAATACCATGCCTTCCATTTCTCACTCTCATTCTCTTCCTGACTATTTGGTGGAACGAAATGAGTCAAACATTGAGTCATGAATTCTTTTTATATGAATTTGTTGTGTACACACTAATGAAGTGTTTTATGAAGTGTTTTGCATTTTAGGTCAGGAAACATATTGAATACAGAATACATAAAGTATACGGCCCAGGTGAAATTTTTAACTGAAATAAAATCATTACAATCTTCTAGGTATGGTGATGGTAATGTAGGTAATTAAGTGGGACTACTGTACCAAAGTCCAAGGGAACTTTATCAGAATGTATCCTGAATCCATGAAATAACTAGCCTGGTGAATGCCAAACTAAAATCACAAGGGCGCTACGAATGTCTATCATAGCGTTTGTACATACCTCGGAGCCAATACCAGAGCCACCACGTGACGTAAAATGCAATCGAGGGCCGTACAAATCCCTTTTTGTTCTGCGATTGGATACCGAAAGTAAGCGAGAAAAACGGCCATGGTCACCATGCTGCTTTGCAGAGTGGAATGAAATAAGCGCGCAAAGAAGCATGGGAACTCCCAGGCTATGAAATAACTGGACTTTTAAGAATAAAAAGCTGGCTGCCTCTTTGAAACATGAATAGGCTACTTACTGACCCTATTTTAAGAAATGAAGGAATTTCTTTATTTACAATACATTATTCTTTCACCACAAAAATTGGTTTATTTTCCTTATCTTTTAAATTTAGAAATTAAGATTCATTTTCAAAAGATTATTTTTTATTCTGTTTTTAGTCAACATAATTTCAAATACTTATTTTCCTAATTGTATACAGTACTTTAATGGACATACATTGTAGCCGGACAATGCCACTGTCTCCTTTAATGTATGTTCAGCAAACCGGTTCTATTAAAACAAAAGCAAGAACAGAAGATGATGCATAATGAAACTAATTCCTTCTTCACAGTTCATTGCTTACTCTGAGAACACTTTGGCGCCATAATGAATGAGCAGGTGGATAAGCAGTTGGATATGAATCAGAATAAGGTGGTGAATAATGGCATTCCAGACAAAGGACTTATTTCACAAATTTGTTTGTTGCAGTGGTTATAATGGACAAATTAATGTAAGTGAAAAATAATTTCTGCCCGTAATTGGTGTCTGCTCTATAATGTATTGGTGCTTCTTTAGCACAAGCTACACCCTTTCATGAAACATGCTTCTTTGCTTCCAGAACTGCTATTGAAATATTAAATACAAGACTCTCTCTCTCTCACACACACACACACACACACACACACACACACACACACAAACTATCCCTCTCTCTCTTGATTAATATCTTTGTTGTAATTATTCTTACTGTGCCATTTTTTTTTTCTTTTTACTAACCATATGATATTTACCTTTTTAAGTATCATTTTTGCAGCTGTTTGGACAGACGAGTCTTTTACTAGTTTGAAGATGAAGAATAAATATTGTCTATCACATTAATCTGTTGTAGAATCTCAGCAGTTATTCAGTCTACTAGGATGAATCAAAATGCTCTGTTTCAACATCATGTAGCCTAACCCATAAATCTCCATAGGCCCTTTTATGCACAATGTGTTTCAGTGAACGATGCAAGCTGTTCACTAAACTGTTCACTTTTTGCAAGGGCTTATTGTTAATTTTTATGGCAAAGACGCCCGTTATCTTAATTGGAGGTGAAATTGCACCCTTACAGCTAAAGAGGTGGTCTAGCACAATTGCTATTCTGATGGAAGGGAATTACTTTCATTAAATTACTACTAATAAACCTGGTTGAAAATCAGAGGCGCATTACTAGGGTTGCACTCTCTGGTACACTGGCAATTTTCATTTTGGATGAAAGTTTTGACGTATATACAGTACACATAGCTTAAAGGAATTATCCAGAGTGAATTGAACCCTAGCCTTGTTGTTTCACATTGCTAAGTGCTGTTGATAGATGACCAAATTTTGTGCATCACCGACCACATAGCGAAATGGCACCCAATGCTAACTGATGAGGGCATGAAAGTTTTGTTTTTATACTGTATGCCTGCATCTATCTAAGTTGGCACTGGGTCTACGTGGTATCAAATGCTGCCATTCTGATAACTACTGATAGCACTGAGACGCCTCACAGAACAGGACTGATTGAGTCCATGCAGATTTTTCCTTTCAGCACAAGAGTTTCACTTTCAAAGCTTCAGCCGGAGTTTCATTTTAAAAGTGAGAGTATAGGATATCACAGAGGAGGTTTTTGATATTTGATGAGTGGAAATGAATCCAGCATGGGGGATGAAATGTTTATCTTGTTTATTATAAAGGTATATTCTAGTATTTAGCACTTTTTCTCTCTGGAAAGTGAATGAAAAATTAGCAAGCAACAGAAATGTATCACAACGGTAACATTTATTTTTTATTAAAATGTATATCAAGAAAGGTAGTATACAAAACAGGATGAATAAGTACAAACAGTAACATTTCTATACAACATTTGAACTGAAGTTTTTGACTAGAATAGATGGTAGTATCACACAAACAGAAATGGACTTGCATCATGTGTGGATGTTGATGTTCTTTCCAGTTTCAAACAAAATGAGCTCTAATGGCAACAGTATCCTTGAGTTTTCCACCCATAAACTTCCCTAATTATGCCATCAAGTCAACACCTGACCACAGAGGAGTCACAGGCTCCATTAGAAAAGCAAACAAAATCTGTCACTTTTCAGCCTGCTAAGTAACCCTTTGGCCTGTGAAATACATTACAGTAGAACAGTAGGTCTAATGAGAACATTAAGAAAAGCTAAAAAAAAATAAAATAAATAAAGACAACCATTATTGTGGCTGCATACTAAAATTGATACGACAGTCAGCTCGATGTTATAATGAAAAGCCATCTCTCTCTCTCTCTCTCTCTCTCTCTCTCTCTCTCTCTCTCTCTCAAATAACATTAAGTCTATAGTCCAGCATGTATGCATTAAAATCCTGTCAGAATGGTATTTTTCTTCCACTACATCTGTCAAGGTTGACCTGATTTGCCATGTTGCTATTGTAGGTAAAGTTGCATTCCCATCAGGAGTGCCTCGGGCTGGATGGAAATCTCAATGACAATGAAGCCTCTGGACAACTGTCTTAGCAGGAGAGTGTGAACCCAGGACAGGATCACACAGATTAAAGGTCCTCACACAAACATGACTCATTGCTTTGCTCTTTGTAATGTTCCCATCCGTGAATGCCAAAAAGATTACAGCAATGGCAATACACACACACACACACACACACACACACACACACACACACACACACAGTGAGAGAGAGAGGCCACATTACCAGATAAATAACCAATTTACAATCCCAAGACTTCTACAAATAACAAAGCCATTGTCAATACAATAGGCCTACAGCATCTGACATGCTGTATGTGCTGTTGAATATAGGCCTAGTCACTGGCATATTGAGCAATAGTGAAGGAAACATAAAATAAATTTACCACTGTAGATATTTGAAATTGAAAAGTTGTAGAATAAGTATTTCCTTTTCATCATAGATGCAGAATCAAATTGAAATTGTACCATTGGATCTAACCACGGTCGCTGTGGTAAATGGCATTTCTTTTGGCAAAATCTAGTAAATTGTTCCATGTGACCTTCAGGCTGTACCAAAAGTTACCACAAGTAAGGGAAATATAATTATAAGTTCTAGGCCCATGGGTCCTCGTGTACAGAACCACACAATTTGGTTTCACAACTGGACTGCTTCACTAAGACATGGTTGTCATGACAAATAGTGACAGTGGCTGAAATTCAAGTGTAGTCACTCTGGCTTCAAATGGGTTGATCATTTGCTGCCACCTGAGTTTTCCATTATCTTGGCTGAGTGTAAGAAATTATAATTGTTTGTACAGTGATGGGAAAAAGTATAATGCATCGTGCCAACTTCTGGAAAAAAAAAAAAATCAACAATTACTTGTCTGATGATCTTCAGATAACTGGCATGAGGAAAAAATTGGATTGCTGTTCCAGAACACTACACTCAGAGTAGCAAAAACACCACCTGATGTTTTTAACCAAGTTAAATCAGTCATCCATATTCATGGTTAATTACGTTTCACATCAAAAATGAACCTCATAATTGTCTGGTACAGTCGCTGTGAATTCTTAATTAATGGTTTACTATGTGGGGTGTCATTACATATTCATGACAATGTCTTAATTTATGCTTTGATCTTTAAGCAACCTGGACTGTGAGTCTACATGTTATTTCTAACATGACTTGCTCAGTCTGATCCGTCTCTCTCTCTCTCTCTATATATAGAGAGAGAGACGGATCAGACTGTATATATATATATATATATATATATATAGAGATATCAGACTGTATATATATATATATATATATATACATATATATAGATAGATAGATAGATAGATAGATAGATAGATAGATAGATAGATAGATAGTGCCCTCCATAATTATTGGCATCCCCAGTAAATTTGGTTATTAACCTGAATCACATGTATGAAATCATTAAGGACTAGAAAAGAAGGCAATGTGGTCACAGACACAATATAAATTCCAGATCATGTTCTGTATCACCGATCACCACCAAAATTGAATCAGTCTTGTTTGTCCCAATATAGGCTACACATTGTCCGAAAATTTCATCCAAGTCCTTGCAGTACTTTTCGAGTTATCCTGCTGACAAACAGACAAACAGTCAGACAAACAGACAGACAAACCAACGCGACCGAAAACATAACCTCATTGGCAAAGGTAAAAAATACAACTTTGAACGGAATTACATTTGTTTTGAAAGGAAGCAATGCATTTATATATATATATATATATATATATATATATATATATATTTTTTGTTTTTTTTTTTTTTTACCAAAAAAGCATGTGCCACAATTATTGGCACCCCTCTATTTTATACATTGAAAAGCTTCAGTTATCCAATACTACACATTTTATTCATGTCCTTTGACATCCCATAAAGTTGGAGAACACAAGAAACTGATATGAGATCCTTCCTCTTCCCAGAATCTATCCAGGTAATCTCTATTCCTTGGTCCTCTCTGGTGCATACTCCTCTATGCCCCGAGTCCTCGACTACTTGGTTTGCAATACTGCTGAGATCAGGGGACTAAGACAACCATAGTCAAGGCTTTATTTTGTGATCAGTAAACTATGTTTTTGTTTATATGAACTTATGTTTTTGTTTATCGACCAATTAGATGAGCTAAGCATGGCCCACTTTTATTAACTTGACAGTGACAGGCAGATTTTGATCTGAAATGGCCAAGTATTTCATGAAGTCCTGAAGTTCATGATGGCATCCACCCAAATGATATTCCTAGTATCTTTGGAATTAAAACAACCCCAAAATACCTAACTACCAGAAGGAAGGGGGCTGTTTTCAGTATTGTAATTCTTTTAGATGCCTAATTCACCAGGAGTCGAAAGCTAATATTTCATCTAATCTGACCATGAAATATAACTTTAAGTTAAAGTACGGGTTCACTCAAAATGATGTCAATCTTAACCATCGTATTTCATTGTAAGATATTCGAAAACAAGGGTTAACATAATTTTGAGCGAACCCGTACTTTAGGTCTTGATAGCATTTAGTAAGACCAGTCTTTTAATTTTGTGGTTAAATGACAAAAAAAGCTTTTTACTGGTCTGCCTTTTGAATAGATCTACTAACAATGGGGTGACTTCTGATTTTCTTTAAAGAGATCCTATGCAAGATCCGGTGGCGTCATCCAGTAAGCTAAGAACCAAACAAAGCAGTTATTAAGCGTTTCTGCCAATAATCCTCCATTTAGAATTGTGTAGTCGATGGAGAAAGCTGCTATCAAGATGTATTGACAGTTGAATGCGCTGAGAAGGCACAAATCGTGTTGTAATTCAAACAGTAAGCTCAACCTAAGTCACGTGACCTAGCTTGCTTGCTAACCAAACCAAACGGGGAGTGGACGCTCCTACTGATCTTGCAAGGGCGATCTGTCTAGGAGGCACGGACAAGCTCATTTTACTCTGGAACATGTCATTTATCAATTCCAATGAGGCAATGTATATATGGTAGAGTGGAGTTCACTTAATGACCCAAACAATTACACCTGGACTGGGCATGGGGCTGATTTAAACACGTAACATCCTCCCCTACAAAGAGGCACCCTAGTCCAGTATTTGCAACTCTCATGGCCGTCACTGGGGAGAACTGGATTGCAGCTTAGCGTTCCTTTTGTCTGCAGTGTAGCATTTTATGCACTCGCTGCCATGTTGTATATTAGTAGGGGAGTGATGTGTGAGCTAACGTACAGTGGGTGTTATTACTCTCCCCTAACACTAGCACTTGTTTTTGAGTGCCCTCCAAAGTGAGACACCCCTTGATTGTGTTGTGAGATGTGCAGTTTTTCCCCTACGAAACAGGACGTCACTAAAAACGCCTTCACCTTTTTATGCGTCTACCGTGAAGACTGAAGGGATATAAGGCTCTAAACCAGGGTAAACTGTTCAAAAGCCGTCATCCATAAATTATCATTGAGAAAATCACTCACATGAGATGTTCTTGTAATTCTGGGGAAAGATTGTGCAGTATGAAAAATATCGATCTTTTCAATATTCATGTTTTAACACACCAGTGCGGAATTCAACTGAATTTACATCAAACTAAGATGTCTCGACATTAAACAATATATACTGTATACAAGCTTAATTGCAATAGTACGTCACTGTCCAATGAACAACGCGTGTCCATTTTTTCTGATTTTGAGTTTTGACCATATATGCAATGTCCGGTGTTCCCCCCGTACGTGACAAGCTTTAGGGATTCATTTGACCAATGTAAAGATACGAAACCACATGGTCCAATTTTCAAGTATCTCCATTTGATGTCAGAGCTGTCCATCAAGTCGCGTAGCTCCCGCTGTGGGTGAAGGGTACTCCTCTCACGAACCTGTTTTGGCTGAGAAACTATCTATGGAAGTTAACTTTAATCCAAACTAATAGAACTTCTTCACTCATCGCTAGATAATTACGGTACCATTGCAAGGTAAGGTTTTAGACACATCTCTAGGATGCGCTGGGATGCATCATCAGTGATGTTCCTGGGGTCATTGGGGGTTTCGGGTCTTTCAACATCAGACCCCCTCACACGCAGGCGACCCATCCGGGATTGATCAGGTCCCGGATTGCATCCCAGCAGCGCTACTCCACGGGCTTGCCCTCTTTATCCAAAGCCACCGGGTGGCTTTTTCTGCGGCTTCGGTGATGGAGCTCAAGGCTCTCCTCTTGACAGCCCCCGTTAAGCCAAGACCTGCCAGTGCTCTGCAGGTTGAACGGCCAGCAAACCCCCGGCAGCCCACTTCAATTGGCTCACAAAGAGTCCGCCAGCCCCTGCTCCTGCACTCTCCCACCAGGTCTTGGTATTTTGCCAGCTTCCTCTCATGGGCCTCCTCCATATGCTCTTCCCATGGCACAGTTAACTCCCACATGATCACCTGCTTGGTGGCGTCTGAGTAGATGAGCCGGGCGCAGTCGGGTCTGGGCGATGTGTTCTGGGACCTTGAGCTGCTCTTGCCACTGTACCAACCAGGGCCTTCTGCCTGAGCCGTGCCTCTGCCAGCTGTAATTCTCTGGGGTCTCTGGAGTCCCTGTATTGCATGGCCTTCCTTGTCCGCGTCACCGTGAACTCCTCAGAGAGGCCGCTGAACGGGAGCTGAAGGATGTTGCTGGCCCCATACAGTGCAGCGCTGCTGAGGCTGCTGAGGCAACTTGAGTTTTACAATGAGATCCTCTCAAACATGCCTTTTTGCTATCAGTCTGCAGTCTGTAGGAAAAGTTCGAAGTTTCACTGCCAAAGGATTGAAGAGGGGAAGAGGGAGGGAATTTTTAATTATTTCCGCAAGACTTTAGATTGGAGTGAACACAAAATCTACGTAAAATCGTTGGTGGAAGTGAGCCCTGTCATGAGACGTCAGCCTCACTTTTTTGTTTCCTCTGTCTTGAAGGCCAACGTCTCCAAGTGTGCCAGAAAATGTTCTTGTCAACACTTGGGATTAAACAGTGGAGTTTCCTGAAATGGGTGGGAAGAAGAGGGGGGGATAGTCCACAAAGGTCCAGAGAGTGAGAGTGAGGTCAGAGGAGCAGGACTATGCTAAGCAATTTCTTTTAGACTTGCCTAAAGTTCCATCACATTACTGCAGATCCAGTTTATCGAAGCTTTACCTTGAGCCCATCTTCAAGTCCATCAATGATCTCCATTCGAAGTACAAGCAATCCTGCGAAGAGCAAAGCATTCGGCCCCTCTCAAGGCACGTTTTTACTAAATTGTTCCATGACTCATGACTCTGACCCTGTCGCTATACCATCCAAAGAAAGACCAGTGTGACACCTGCAGTGCATTCAGGGTGGGAAACATTGAGGGGACAGCGTGGGAGGAACACCGCACCAAAAAGGATCAGGCCAGGGATGAAACAGCTAAAAACAAAGAACTTGCGAACGAAAACACCTTAGTTGCAACAATGGATCTCCAAGGCCTTCTCCTCTGTACAAAGCTTCAAGCCTCTGCTTTGTACTACAAGATGAAGCTTGGTGTCCTATAATATGGAATCCCGCGACGCCACTAATTACTTGTGGCATGAGGGTGAAGCAGGGCTTTCTGCTAGTGAGTTTGCCTCCTGCATTGTGCACCTTTTAGAAGCACACAGCACTTTCACAGACTACATCCTATGGAGTGACAGGTGCGGCTATCAGAAAATCTAATCTAATCCTCAGCAATGCCCTGCTCAAGTTTGCTACTGAGAAGAAGAAGCGGCTAACGCAGAAATACCTTGAGAGGGGCCATACTCAAATGGAGTGCGACTCTGTTCAGAGCAAAACTTTGTGGAAGAGATATTCCAGCTGAATATGCTGCCGTCATCAAAGGAGCTTGTTCACATCCTGGCTCTTACAACGTGATGTATGTCGATCACAGCTTTTTTAAGGACTTCACCAAAGTGAAACTATGCAGATCAATCCGACCGTTCACGACCTCAGAGCCATCAGGTAATTTTACATGCATACACTTTACATTTTCATAAAACATAGAATTAGGCCTACATTTTAAGCACATTAGCATTATACACTACTCATCAACCACATTCAATTCTGTATGTCAAAATTGTATTCATTAGAGTGCATGATAATGCACTTTACTGTTCTTCGAGTTCCTCTTCTTCTTCTTATTTTTCTTCAACAACACTTAATTCAGCTCGAACCGCTTAACGTAGAAAATTCATTCAAACTGCATTTTGTAGGTCTCACTCATGTGTGGTGTGCAATGTAACTTTCAACTTTGTTATTTTTATACTTTTAAAACTATGACTTATAAACTATTTTAAAACTTCCCCATAGACTTAACATCGAGCTGTTTAGAGTGGAGCCACAGGGGGTGACATCACCGTGGGGCCTTAGCCAATCATCTTAGGGATATGCAAATATTCAGCAAGTGATAACCAATAGCCCTTTTCCACTGACAGTTTTACAGGTTTATTCAAAAGTGGAACTAATAGAAAAGCATTTTCACTGCATTCACTGTCCCTGTTTTCATTGAAAATGCACTTCTATTAACAAATATAAATTAATTTCACTTTTGAATAAATCTATAATTTCGCTAGATGCATATAGCAAGATCTGGCAACGTAAGAACACATCTGAAGAGACGTCTTTTGTGCTGGCATTACAGCTATTGTAACGCTCATGACAGGCTATTGTAACATGGTCAGTAATGTTTGAACACAAAAAAGGAAGATTTTGGAATATTTTTCAAGTCTTCAAAACAAGTTTTCGTCTCTGCCACTGAAGGAGTAGTTATAGCATGTTCCCACAGCTCTATGTTCCCACAGCCGTATATTCCCACAGGCCTATATTCTCACATTTCTAAGAGTTTTTTTTTTCTTTCTTTCTTCAAAGTCAGGTACTGTAGTCCCACATTTCTACCCCTGCCTGGTAGACCCCCTATGTAAGTTCAAGCAAGATTCGATCTTTGGTATTATTTGCCCTCAATGGTGCCTTCCAGGTAGTGGGGTTAGGTTTAGGGTAAGGGTAAGGTTATTTTATGCTGTGCTGCCTAGATTCATATTCGCAATGAAATCGATCTTCATCCACTCTCGTTTTCAGAACGTTTTACATCCACATTCCACAACTATTTTATAGCCTATTCATCCACCTCAGCGATCATTTTTGAAATCGACCTCAGCAATCATTTTTTGGAATCATTTTCAGTTTCAGAATCCTCCGTTCTAATGTGAACGGAAGGAAGGGCTAACTGGATAAATATTACCTGTGTTGGTGTGAACATGCCCTTATCGGAACATATCGCTGTGGGAAAATAGGGTCTAATTTGTTTTAAAAATCTTTGTAATGTGAGAGCATGGGGCTGTGGGAACATAGGGCCCAATTTCCCATATTTCCTAAGAAATGTAGGCTGTGGGAACATAGAGCTGACCCTGGTTGGGGAGGTAAGAAGTTTTAAAGCAAATGCATGACAGCCCAAGCCCTAGCCTAGACTCTAGACGTACCCCTAGTGGTAGCAAATTTGAATTTGCACAGTGGTACGTCTAGAGGCCACTGATAGAAACCCGTTTTAGCCTTCCTCTGGAGGCGGATAACCAATCACAGCGCGGTATGTGTACAGGAAATCGTAAGGCGGGCTTTGTACGATGACGACAGCCCTGCTCAAACCAGAGCGGAATCGTCTTTGGCTTTAGTTTTGGACGAATTGCACTTGTCATTTTCTTTGAAAGTGAAACAAGAAAGTGCACTGAAGTTTTTCGTTCTGAAAAAGATGTCTTTGCCGTGTTACCGACGGGCTACGGGAAAAGTTTGATATACCAGCTGGTACCACTGGCCGGAACGCTAGCCTATTACGTGGAGAGGCAGTTTGAAAGACAACGCAATCACCCGCCCCTCCATTGAGGTACAGTCTATCAGTGGTCTTCAGACTATACATTCTTATGATATAGTCTGACGTGTCAGGCTACCCAAGCCCATAGTCCAAGCCGCTTTGAATTTTGAATGTGGTCATGTGATCTCTCGTATGACATCCTGTTGCTAGTCTTCTGATCTTCATCTGAACTGCACAACTTCTGGCAAGATGGCATATGATCTTTACAAGTTTGTTGTATTTACGGAGTTCGAAAGCAAAGCAAGCATTGCCCAGAATTACGGGCAGGATTAATTTAAACATCAATCAAATGCAATCAATCTTCTGTCAATGTTATGAGACAGAGCTCAACAGAGTCATCATAAGCTTGCCTCCTTCAACCTACCTGTTTTTCACTATGTCCTCCTGATTTTTCCAGGCTCAAGAGCTGAGAAAATTGCCTCCTTGGACCTTGGCCATACTGACTTGATTGCGAAATTTCATGCAGCCACAGGAAGTATGGGTGGGCCCAAGGCCAGCTCGGTGCTTCATGTAGCCTAGAAATCTAGACGTACCCTAGCGGCAGCAATTAAATTTGCTCAGCCTGTACGTCTAGTAGCAACCCATAGGGAATTTGATTGGATGACGCCGTTGGCGACATCTAATCACAACACTCTATGTGTTTATGACGGGCTTCGCCGAACACAATGGTCTTTTGAATTGGTGTTTACTTCTTCCTTTATCTTGTTCGTTCGTCCAATTGACCATAGGCTATCCTGTTGCGTCCAGAAATAATTTGAAAGATAACAGCCTTGTTCCGCCCATGATTGAGTTTGGTCTATCTCTCGATGCCAGTGATTCAATGATATAGGATGGCCTGCCAGGCTATGCTTCATGGGGATGCCGATGGAGAACTTCCTTGGCTTTGTCAATCCATTAGCCTACTGCTCAAAGCATTTTTCCATGTCCCCAAAATCAACTGGAAAAAGCAACAACTTAATCCAACCCTAACCCTAGAGAGCTTTCATTGTATTTTACAGATAGCCATTGAGGCTAAACATTGGATTTTAAAAAACAAACAAACAAACCACACTTTTTTGCAATTCTGTAATTTGCCGAACTGGGCATTCTACTGCCTTTTAAACTAGTCTGAAATAGTAGACCTATGTGTACATAATAGATAACAGTTTAAAACAAAGAGAAGCAAAACTAAATCTAAATTAGCCTATTTTCCGACACAACATGGCACAATCTGATATAAAATATAAAGCAAATATTTGTGTTTTGTTTTTAAGTGTCAGACAAGCAGCATGAAATGCAATGTGAAGGGGATGGATTGATTTCCATTGTAAGCCGTCATGGCTGGGGACACTTTGGGATGAGGGCAGCAGCTGCTCCCATGCCTGGAACTCTTGCTGCCCATCACTCTCTGTCACTCTACAGCTCACAATAGGCCTCACTGTCACCATGGAAACTACGGCCTTACTGGTGATCGACTCCAGGATGCAGAAGGAGGTTGCTATTATACATGCAACTGGAGAAATATAGGCCTACTGTATGGACAAGTGTATAAAATAGTGGCTTCTACAATAAGAAGCCCAAATCTTCTAAAATAGACAGTAATAATGTCCATGAAAGAAGAGCTGTGTTACTGAACACCTAAAAGGGAAATACCTAAAAGTTTTAAATACCAAAAAGGGAAATCCACTGTATGCTGAATATATTTCAACAATAAGGTGAAAAAATAGATTCAAATTTTCTTTATCTCAATTACATTTCTATCTGTGTGCATTTAGAAAAGACAAAGGGAAAGGAAGAAATCTTAGCAATAAAATAAAGTTACAACAATAAAAAAATAAAGCAATGTGGTGAAAGCAAAGAATGTGTAAAATTAATTAATTAAAAAAAGGGAAATCCACAGTACACTATGAAATCTATTTTGACAGTAGGGCTGGAAAAATAGAAAACATTTTCTTTATCTCCATCACCTTTCTAACAAATAACAAGTAATGGACTGGTCAAACAAAGGCAATCACAGAAAAAGACTAACCATTCATACTGCACATATGGCAGAAGATCTATCTACTTTGAGCTTAATTGCTCAAGTTTTTATAATGCCTTGTTTTCAAATCAAATTTTCATCCAAATTCAGTTGATATAAGGAAGTTGCCATCTAGTGTCCAACACATTGAAATGCATTTCTGATGGCAGATGCTTATTCACTGTGTCCTGCATTCACCATTGCCTATTGGTTTTATCAGCCTGTTCATTTTAGGCTGATTTATTTGATCTTATTTTCTTTGTTTTTCTAATAAAGTCTCAAAGCTGTCCAGCTGTCTAAACTAATCAGGGACCACAATGCAACACAACACACATTGCCAAGGGCAAACCAACAGGTGAGGTTCACAAAGCAGCCACATCCTGATGCCCTCGACTGTCACCTCTGGTCTTGTCAAAGACACCAGCATCATGGAGACCTCAAAATATTCACTGGAGAGGCAACTAATGTCTTTCTTTGATTTTGTTCTGTCCATGTGCATCCCTAGTCTGTTGTTAAATGTAAAACTAAAAACAGACAAAAGGGTTATAAATGAACAGTCATTGTGTATCGGTAACTCAGTGTAATATATTTCCAAACGTTGCAAAGAGTGGATTGTGGACTTGAGAGATTTGCTGTAGCCCAATGTGCCCAAGTGGATAAAGTCAACAACTTTAAACAGGCCTTATACAACTATTTTTAGTTAAATTCACTTTAACTTACTGTAACAGCTTAACAGCCAGTGTGAAGGTTGCAGAGCTGGGGGGCAGCTATTAGACAAGGCACAAATGAGCAACTTTGCAGTAAAGGTAACAAACTTTTCTTAGCTAGTCCTACAGGGATTTTTAAAGTTAAAAAAGTTAGAGCCACAAGGCTCATCAAACAACAAGCAATTCGGCTTATGAACACTGAGCTAACAAAAGAAACTGTGCATATCAGCCTTTGCATTTTCAGACTCAGCTTGCTTTTTCGCTCACATAGACAGACACACACACACACACACACACGTGTGCGTTTACATCACATTGGTAATTTATTTATTCTTTGAGGAGCAAAAACAATCTATTCTAATACTAGTATAATGAGATGTAATACAGACTCTGCAGATGTAATCTTCACTCTAAAAAGTAATTCGGCTGCCTCCTAAACATCACAATAACAAAAGATACACTACATCAATAAGAGTGAGTAACGTCATGCAAAGTATTTTTTCGATAGATGTACTCAAGTAATCTTGTTAAAATCCATGCATGATTATAATATACCCTTCATATTTTTGGCAATCCCCTACAGCAAATTTCAAATAAAGATATACTTAAAACAACCAGTTCCAAAAACTGTGATATTCACCTATTCAAAATCATTTTTTGCCCAATCCACAAATACTGAGGAAATTAAGTAAATCAAATTATTTTTTTTATTGGTCACTTGCAGTCACAGTTCTATGACAGAGTTATTCACCTATTCAAAATCATTTTTTTTCACAATCCACAAAGACTGAGAAAATTAAGTAAAGAAAATGTCAAATGGTACTTTTTAATTGGTCACATGCAGTCACAGTTCAATGACAGAGTGGTTTTGAGTTGCCTCCAAGCATTATGGGTAACCTAAATATCAACTTGAAATATTAATTTATCTTTTAGTCTGTTCAATGTGGTTTCTCAAATGTAGGCAAGATTGAAAATGTATGCCAAGTTCAGGCTTCGGATACAGCTAAAGTCATTTGTTGATTCTCAGGGTATGGTAAGGATAATTGAGAAGCCCGTTCTCAAAATATGAAGGTGAATTTGGAATCATAATATTACTTTCTTCTGAGCTCAATGTGAAGTTGACTGCTCATGGTCAGGTGTCAAACCAAGTTGGGCAGTCTTTGCTCATTTGTGCACATGTCACATGACACTTCAAAGGGAAGCCACAAATAAACTGATCTTGTGAGGTTAGTTTATTATGAATTCTGGTGGATAGCGTGAACTAATTATATAATATGGAATATGACTCATTACAATGAAGATGAGTGATGTGAATGAATGACATTCCAAAATTAATAATGCAAGCTTCAATTCTGTTTGCAATCCAGACTAGGATGTTGGGGATAGTCATCTCTTTGATGGTTTGTGAAATCATCAATATCGATACATATTCACATTGATACCTTGATACAACTGCAAGTAGCACAATGACTGTAACATGTATAGCCTTTAAACATTTTTCAAAAAAAATATTTCAAGCAAGGAATAATATGTGATTACAAACATTTGGTCAGGACTGTGGCATTCTGGGACATCCAATACCTTGCAGTCAAATTGACATCAAATGTCCAAAGCTTTTTTTCAGAGTAAGATTGTTCATGAATATCAATTAGAGTGACTTCATGGTATTGATCTCTTCTACTCATTTTCATCTGGTTTGAGTCTACTCAATTTTTTTCAGTGTAATCTTGTTGCCCCCCAAAAATTGAGTAATCCTATTGTTAGACTTTTTGTTGAATTTGCAGGTTAACGTTTACTTCTACAATTCAAATGTGTGTAGTCTATAATATTGTTATTACCCATTCCCTTTTAGTGATTATTTGCTGTGAAGAGTCACGTCACCCATGCTATATTGTGGGATATACCATGGCTAGTAAATGCATCTTGTCCAATCAGAAATTGACATTCGAGGGGACTTAACTGTTGTATAACAGAAAATAATGCATTTCTGCTACCTTCTCAAATACAGTTGAATTCTGTATCCTGTTGGCAGAAATATAAACAAAATCTGGTATTAAATTACATGCAGTTAAAAAAACGTTGCACTCAAATAAACTTGTATGTTATATCGGATGCTTTTAGACCTACAACTAAAGAATGACTTACAGTTGTTGGGAGTTTGACTGTATCATATTGGAATGTGTATGTCTCATTTACGTAGTTGACAGGGAAGAATCCGATGATGCCCATTTGGTCCACATATCGTTCACTGTAAATCTGTAATACATCAACCATGTTGAATTAAAAAGGAATCAAAATGGATTAATCAGTTGTTTGAAAATCATTTAATAATTTTTCAGCATCGCTCAATTTCCATTTCCATAAATCCATAAACCATCAGATAAAATGAATATCTCCTCAAGCCTAGCCTTCAAGAACGCTTCTAATCATTGAGTTGGAAGCCTGGGTTTTTCAGCTCAGTGGTTACAACATTCGACTTCCGTGCCGTGGGTTTGTTGTAGTTGACGGAGTGGCAGGTTTGATACCCTAGTGCGCTGTGAATGGCCTCGGCTACATTCTCAATGACAGGCCGGACACGGTTACATACATCTGGCCATGGCCTATCGTTTGCTCACTATATGGCCCAGAGCAGCACACATTTTGCCATTTAGGATCTGTACCCAATCAGATCTGTAACCAATCAGACTTTGTGATCTACTGTAATGATAGCTCCTGTAGTCTAGAATCATAAATACTTTTTCCATATCATCTTTACTGTTTTCCAAATGTTGTCAAAAATAAAAATTTAAATATTCTATTGTCAGTAATCTTAAAAAATTAAAAATCATAAAAAACTAGAAAAGCGCTCAGAGAGCGCAGACCTCCACCAAGACAATGTGGTCACAGATGGTGTTCTGGGTCACCGATCGCCACCAAAATTGAATCAGTCCTTCCTTGTCCCAATAAAGACGTTGTCCGTAAATTTCATCCAAATCCGTGCTGTACTTTTCGAGTCATGTTGTACACAGACAGACACACACACACACACGCCAGCGAAAACATAACCTCCTTGGCGGAGGTAATAAGTATTCACAATTATTTTTTGACAAGTTCAGCACATGTAGCCTATGTAACACGTAACGTTGCGAAGTTATAAGCTCCTAAAATGGCTAAAGGGAAAGCTAATCATGAATGTAATACTCGCACACTTTGGGATTACAACTATTAAATTGCCATGCAAAGATTAAGGTATTCAGAGATTGAGATAGGCCTGGTGCATTTTGCACAGTAGGCCCACTTGCTTGGCGCAGGATCTTCTCCCAGAGTGAATGTGATGGCTCTCCTGGGCCACCAACTCTGCATCACTGGCGAAGAAAGCCCAGCGACGCCTCTACTTCCTCCACAAGCTGAAGAAAGCGAAAGCTCCCATACCCATCCTGAACACATTCTACAGGGGCACCATTGAAAGCATCCTGTCCAGCTGCATCACTGTGTGGGGCGGTAGCTGCACTGATTACAGCAGGAAGTCACTGCAATGCATAGTGAACACAGCTGGCTGGATCATTGGTGCCGCACTCCCTTCCTTGGAAGACACCTATTCCACCCGCCTCACCCGGAAAGACTTAAGAATGCATCACTGAAACTGGCTGCTATCCACTTTCTACTTGCACTATGAATGTCAAAATTGCTGCCTTACTGAATCACCTTGCACTACAATAACCTAACTTGCACAGAAACTCCTGCTGCTACTCCCAGTTATACGTATCTCATTTAGTTATTTTTATTTATCTCTTTAGTATTAGGAAACATCCTATTTATTGAACGTATACGTAAATGTGTTGTCTTATTTGTCATGCCTGTGCAGTGTGCACTTTATATGTTTCACTGTGGGAGAGTGGTAAAACGGCCTTTTGATTCCTTTGTACTGTATGTCATGTGAACATGTGAAGAAATTGACAATAAAGCTACTTTGAACTTTGAACAATAACGTGTTCTCCGAAGACACAGCACATGCAGAGGTTAGTGTGTGCGCGCGTATGAGTGTTTGCATGTGTGAATCAGTGAGAGAGAGGGAGTGAGAGAGAACGCACCTGCCGTGGTGATGTTTGAATTGAATGCTCTGTCTGTCAACATTCAGTGGTACTGATCACCTAGGCTAATTCAGTCGATTCCTCTTAAAGTGTCAGGCCACCATTCGTGGAAATAAGTTCATTTTGCACCTCCCCTCGAGAAATTGAGTTTTACCTTTTTTCTGTTCATCAAGCCGTTCTCCGAGCCTAGCGATACAACTTGCAGCTCTAGCCTAGCATAGTTGCTTGAATCATATTTGAACAGCTAGCATCGCATCCGCTAGCATCATGCTTAAAAGTAATAAATATTTCCGGTAATTTTCCCATTTAAATGTCTTCTCATATCTAGTTGGAAAATGTAGTAATACTTGCAGAAAATGAAGGCACAACTTGTCATTTAAATTAGATAAACAAGGCACAACTTTGTTAGAAAACAATGTGCATCCAAATAACATTTACCAATGCAATGTTAGCCTATGCCAGTTTTGCTTTGAGTAGGCCCACTTTAGGACATAAAATTATTAAAATTGGTATAAAAAGTGTGTCACGCACACTCAAAGATTACTCTCAAAGGTTCTGTTTCAGTGGGCAATAGGCTCGTTTATGCATAGACAAAAACTGAACACTAGATTTTCATTTCATGTATTTTTTGGCGGATGACACCCGTAAAAGCTATTTTGTTATGCGCCAATGTAGGCAGCCTACTGTGCGCACCTGCGCGCGTTTGCTTGATTGTTTTGTGTCTGTGTCTGTGTCTGTGTGTGTGTGTGTGTGTGCGCGTGTGTGTGTGTGTTTATGTCGTGCGCTCTCTCTCCTTGCCCCTCTCCCCCGCTCATGTATCTCCTATTTTCTTAAATAGTCACTATGGGAAAAGGCATGTTTGTAGTTCACCTGAATATCAGAAGTTTGCCACATAAAATTGATCTCCTAAGGGCCTGGCTTGTTTATAATAAACCTAGTGTTATCACGTTGTCTGAGACCTGGCTGAATAATAACATATCTGATGATGAAATCAAATTGAATGGTTATGAGCTATATAGAGTTGATAGAGATACCCGTGGTGGAGGAGTAGCTACTTATGTCTCCTCAAACTTGTCATCTGAGCTTGTAACACCGAATGAAAAACCTTTATATTTTGAATGTCTTTTTGTCAAAATTTGTTTTCATGAAAATAAACAACTACTCATAGGCAATGTTTATAGACCACCAAACTCTCCCACAGAATCAATAGAACGTATAGGTACTACTATTAAATCAATGGGTACCTCAAATGAAATGATTATTCTTGGTGATTTCAATATAAATTGGCTTGACCGCTCAACTCAAAATGAAAGAAATTTCTTTGAAAGTCTAAACTTGAATCAACTGATTAATGAACCTACTCGAGTTGACCATAGATCCAAGTCTCTTATAGACTGGATTTTGGTGACTCACTCCAACAGATTTATTGATGCTGGTGTTCTCCCAGATTCCTTCAGTGACCACTCCATGGTTTACTGTGTATGGAAAATTCGATTACCTAGCCTACCTCCTAAGGTTATAAAAATAAGGCAGACTAAACATTTCAATGCTGAACTGTTCATACAAGACTTGCTTAAGGTAAATTGGAATAGGCTTAATCTTATTCCTTTTGTTGAGGACGCCTTGAACTTTTTCCATACTGAGGTTTTAAGAATTATTGATAAACATGCCCCCTGGGTATCTGTAAAGGTTAAAGGCCATCATTTGCCCTGGATTACTGCTGACTTAGTGCATCTCTTTAAACAGAGAGATAAGTCATGGGAAACCTACCGCCAATCAAAGGACCCAGTAGACTGGGCTGTATATAAAAAGCTAAGAAATGAGTGTACCACCAAAACAAGAAATGCTAAATCAAACTATTACAAAACCTATTTGTCTAATAATCTTAGTAATCCTAATAAATTCTGGAAAAACCTCAACTCTCTACTCAACAAATCAGCTAAAAGTATGACTACCAGAATTAAAGTTAATAATGAAATTATTAGTGATCCTGCCAAAATTGCTAATGCATTCAATGAACATTTCTCCTCTGTCAGTAGTTCACAATTTTCTAACTTCTCATACACCGGTGTGGCTGTTGAGCCTATTGGCTCCTTCTCATTTGCAACAATATACCCCACTGATGTTCAACGAGTAATATCAGAGTTAAAATTAAGTAACAGTCCAGACCCGGACGGCTTGGAGATCAAGTTTATCAAGCTTGCATCCCATGTACTGGCAGCGCCTTTATCAGACTTATTTAATTTATCTCTATCCACATGTGTGGTTCCACCGATGTGGAAGTCTGCCAGAGTTACACCAATACATAAGGGTGGCGATATACAAGATCCCAATAATTACAGACCTATTTCTATTATTAGTAGTACAGCTAAAATTTTTGAAAAATTAATATTTAAACAATTATATACATATATTAATGATCTCTCCATACTCTCTCCAAATCAATCCGGCTTCAGGCCTAAATTCTCCACAACCACAGCTCTTTTAAAATTTACCAATGATGTATCATCCTCATTAGATAATAATATGTCGACTGGAGCAATATTCATAGACTTAAGCAAGGCATTTGATATGGTAAATCACTATCTGCTTCTTGATAAACTACATGCCATAGGACTTACTGAACACTCTCTTTTCTGGTTTAACTCGTATCTTCATTGTAGACGTCAGCGTGTTTCTTTTAATGGTTGTGTATCGCAACCCTCAATAATGGAGAAAGGTGTCCCTCAAGGATCATCTTTAGGGCCTCTATTATTCTCTTTATTTATTAATGATCTTCCTCTATCCTGTTCAGACTGTAATATTCATCTATATGCCGATGATACAGTTATTTATATATCTAATGTCTCAGTCTCTAATATTCAATCCTCATTGCAATCTAATTTCAACAATATCCAACTTTGGTTTCAATCTAACCATCTTCAACTGAATGCAAAGAAGTCTGTTAGCATGCTCTTTTCTACTAGATCTGCTACAATAAATCAAGAGAACAACCTTCAACTAAAACTTATAGATGGTACTCCACTTATACAAGTGAATGAATTTAAATATCTGGGTCTCATTTTGGACACACAACTGTCATTCAAGAGTCATATTAACTTAATTGTAAAAAAGATCAATTATAACTTAAGATCACTATACAGATCTATTAACTGTTTCACTCAATCAATAAGATTGAAAATAGTGTCTCAGTTGATATTTCCAATACTAGACTATGCAGACGTTGTCTATCAAAACACATCAGACTCTAATCTTAAACCATTAAATGTTGTCTTCAATAATCTATGTAGATTTGTGTTACGATGTCCTTTTACTACTCATCATTGTTTATTGTATAGTTTACTGAATCTATTACCACCAAAAGCCAGGAGACAATATCACTGGTACCAGGTTATATTTAAATGTGTCTACACAGACTATCCTTTTTATCTGAAGGAATGCTTAATCCCTTATGGTGCTAACTATAGACTGAGACGCACTGACCATCCTTATTTCATTGTGCCAAACATTAATAAAGAGAATGGTCGACGTTCATTTAGATTTAAAGCACCATCAGACTGGAACAGTCTGCCTGGATTCCTAAGATCTGTCACTACTTTGCATATCTTCAAACGCTCACTATTTACCTACTTGCAGGCAAATAACTGCTGTAATTGCTTTCCCCATGTGTGAATGTGTCTTCATCTTTACTTTTCTTCTTTACAAGTCCATGTAGGTGTGTGTATAGGCATGTGCATTACGAATCTGTGTGTATGCATGCATGCTTGTCTGGAGGATTTGTGTAGGCTATATGCCGGAACATGTATGGATGTGCTTTTTTATGTGTGTATGTCTTGTATACAGTATTCTGTGTTTGTATGCATACTCAGTAAGTTTGCATCTCTGCGAGTGTGTATGCCTGGATTTATGTATTGTACTGTATTGTCATGCCTGTTTGCTTATGTGTATACTCCTGGATGGATTTGCTCTCCCTAAGGAGTCATTGGGTCGGGTGAGGGGTGGTTAGAGAGGGATGTAGCTAGTGTGAATGTATGTGTTGTATTGTTTTGTGCTGTATTGTTTGTGTTGTACTGTTTTTGTCCTGTATTGTCTTTGTGTTCTGAGGACCCCCTCGAAAACGAGGTTTTTAACCTCAAGGGGTTATCCTCAATGCAATAAATTTCAATTACATATGTCCGATGCTGGCCAATTAGGCTAAAACAAATTGGCCTATTTGCCTATTTTCTTAAATAGCCTAGCAATAGCCGGCAGAGGTGCATCAAGCAGAGATGCCTAGCAGGTGGTCTTACCCAGGGGCGTAGCTAGGCCTTTTTTACTAGGGCACGTGCCCCAGTAAAAATCAGCTGTGCCCCAGTAAAAAAAAAAGATAGAAAAAAAAGAAAAAAGTATATGATTTTATTTAATAACAACCCGTTTTCGGCGTGCGCAGTACATATGCGAATTGAGATCGAGTGAAAGAGAATGGGTTTGTAATTCCAAATGTTATACGTGTGTCTTATCTCTGGTCTGAGACACTCTTTCCACAGTCATATGTACATCTGCGCATCTGGATTGGTGTGCCAAACGGCGATGTAGGCTGAAGTTATACACGAAGTTCCTATAACAAAAGTAGCTGTACATGCTGTGCATTTCTATTGATATAAAACATTACAGGAAACCAGGACAGATGCAGGGCCTCTGATGGATGAGGATAGGTACAATTCTGGGTGTCAATGCTGCTAGGTTTGTAATGCGTTAAATGAGTGGAACGGAGCCGTCGGACCTCCAATGGAAAGCTCCTATGGTCTTTTTTCATTTTTATTCATGAACTGAAATGCCCGAAATCAAGAGCTACAGCTACAGCGCAACAGCGCAACAGTTCAATGAGGTTGGCCTCTGATACTTAAATAACATTTACATGTTACATTTATATGTTGTATTATACTCTTGCATTACGCGCACCAAGGCACAGCACTGGCCTCTTATTCGCCTCCGTCCAGACCTCGGTATTTTTTTCGAGCCGAAAATAAGTTTGTTGATTAATCTTATTGCGCGCGCTATAGCGTTGCAATATATATCGCGGGTGAATTGATTTTGCTTCATTGTCTTTAGGAAGCTTTATATGGGTATATTGGCTCATACAATGGAGGTATTTGGTATTAAATTAAACTACACAACCAGATCTATCCATTGGTATCATTGCTTGCGCACTTGCTTGGGAATAAGGTCGTTACATTTCTATATAAAGATCAACAGAAAAACTCTTTATCTGGTGTTATAGAGTACACTTTGCCAAAATCACCACACATTATAACTATAGGCTATTGGAACTCAACAAAGATGCAACTCTTTAAATGGACAAAATTAGAAGCAAAATTGACCTTGTCTAAATAATGTTTACATTTAAAAATTGGCAGTGCACCATTCATCCATAGCTACCTATTAGGCTACCTCAGTAATGCAATAATCAGCTTTTTTTTTGCGGGGGGGGGGGGGGGTTAAGGGTGGAGGCCTGTGCCCCAGTAAAGCTTCATCTCTAGTGACGCCCCTGGTCTTACCTACCTGTTCTAAGTATCGCAAATCTGGCTTGCCAGTGACAACTGAGAAGAGAGCAGTTGCATCCAGGAAAGACTGGAGCGAGGCCAGCGAAGACTGGCTAACGGCAGGTATAGTAAGACTGCACCAGCGGTGGAGGGGTTAGTTGCCCACTCCACAGGACAAGGTAGCATTGCTATTTTGCTACCCTACACTAACTACAAGCAGATCAAGGAAAAGACAGCCTGGAGGTCCACCGAGAGGCGGGATGGAAGATGGACCATTCAGGACGGATTTTACGGTAACCACTATTGATGAATCGACAAAGGACCACTGGATCCCCAGAGAATATGGTTGCGGGTGGAAGAAGGAACACACTTGGGCCTCGCATCCACTAGGGCAGGTTCAGTCGCTAAGTTCCAACTTAACTTAGTTCTAGCGTAAATTGCCCGGTAACGCTTTAATTTACAGCCCCTGAAGTACTGGGTAAGTATTAGGTAAGAATGGTGTAACAAAAAAGTATCAAGGCATAAATTACTGAGTACTTACAGCGTAAGTTTGCTGGAATAACACACTTTCACGCTTTATTTTACAGCCCGTGAAGTACTGGGTAAGTACAGTTAAGAACAACGTAACAAAATAGAACTTTATGTGTAATATTGCCATAATTACAAAATAAGGGGTAGCCTAGATGCGTAGTATAGCCTACAGGAAAGGCATGTGTGGATTCACTTCATTTTACAGCCCCCACATCCAATATTAGGGTGTAGTTACAAGTAGTTTTGGGGTATTTAGGTAATTCCACTGTACTTGTTCTTTACTTTTCAATAGGGTAGCCTACCTAAGTGGTGTAGCATCAGTGTGCGCGTCCTATCAATGCAGAAGGTGCATGAGGGCCGAGAGCGGTATTGCAGACAGATATAGATTATCTCGCAACGGCAGCAACTATGTTGTTTGATCACTAAGTTGTTTGTTCAGCGTTAAACTAATGAAATAAAGTCTACCTTATTTATATAGAGGCTCACAGACAACCGCGAATGATGAAGGGTAAAATCTCCCGCGAGTTTAGAGAAATAGTCTTGTTCCATTTGGAGTGGAATAATCAGCGCAAGCGCAGGATTTATTAGTTTCATTTTCCATGTTGTAAATAAAACGCATCTTTGTCAAACTGTTGCCTCTGACTATGCATGCTACTGTACACCACTTACTGTAGGTAGGCTACCCTATTGAAAAGTAAAGAACAAGTAACCTACAGTGGAATTACCTAAATACCCCAAAACTACTTGTAACTACACCCTAATATTGGATGTGGGGGCTGTAAAATGAAGTGAATCAACGCATGCATTTCCTGTAGGCTATACTACGCATCTAGGCTATACCCATTTTGTAATTATGGCAATATTACACATGAAGTTCTATTTTGTTACGTTGTTCTTACCTGTACTTACCCAGTACTTCACAGGCTGTAAAATAAAGCGTGAACGTGTGTTATACCAGCAAACTTACGCTGTAAGTACTCAGTAATTTATCCCTTGATACTTTTTTGTTACACCATTCTTACCTAATACTTACTAATACTTACCCAGTACTTCAGGGGCTGTAAATTAAAGCGTTACCAATTGCCCTTATGACGGACTGTAGGAGCTACTAAATTGTAACGGGTTGCACCACGCAAATAAGTTCCACCGTAACACTAAGTTATGCCCTAAAAGTTACACCACCGCAGCAGTAGGTGTAAATTTGTTTATCTAATTTAAATGACATGTAGGCTAAGTTTGACACTGTACATTTAGAAGAGCTGCATACGCGACCAATACACACTATTTAAATAATATTAACGGTATTTGAATCCCTTTGGCGATTACTGTAAACCGCATTGGTATAACAATACAAATACTAAACATCTACCTACTGTTAGCATGCAGATGCCACAGCTTTTAATGTTGCTTAATGTTTCCACAGCTTTTAAACACTAACTCAATAAAATATCGACTGTAGTATTAGTATTAAGTGCAATTTTATTTAATACAACACAAAAACAACTGCCAAAGAGCTCCAACCTACACCAAAAACCATGCATTGTTCTATGAGTTGCTTCCAAATCATGTAACGGCAATATTGATTGGTTGTCAACAGTGACTATGGTGACAACCGTGACAACGTCATTTTTTGCGACACAAAATTGAATTTAGTAGCTACTTAGTACGGTGCAACATAAGCCATGGTGCAAGTGGAGTAGACTGCAGCTGTAGTTTTATAGTTTCACCGTAAGGTTTATGACGTGACTTACACCAAACGACTGAGAAACTCATCCGCAACCCCAGGGTCAAGTGGCCCAAAGCCAATGATACGGATGCTGTTCAGTCAAATTGTGTATGGACAAGGAGTCATAAGATTCAGGAGGATGACCAGCCCAAAGCAGCATGGAAGACAGGAGAGGGAAATCCTCCAATTGGTTAAGGCCCCCAAAGGGAGTCACCACTTGGAAACCCAGAGAACATTTCTCGCCCCCAGCATAAGGTGACCAGATTTCTTTGAGGAAAATCGGGGACATTTTGGCGTTCAGTGAAAAAATAAACATTAAAATCTCAGGTTTTTTGATGTCACCACATTTGACATTATTGTAGTTTATCCATGGCCTGGGAGGCCTTCTTTTTTCCCTCTTAGAAGGGTAGGCCTATAGGCCTATATTAGTGTTGGCACTTATGTCTGTTCCCAGTATCTGGATGTTTTCCACTATGGATTCTAAACTCACTAATAGGCCCTAGGATAAAAGACAGGAACTTTCCCACAAATTTTCAGACGGACTTAAGTGTTATCATTTTGGATGATGCATTACATTGTGTATTCTATAGGCTATGCTAAAGCAATTCTAGGGTCTGTCAAGAGTTGTAGGAAATGTTAGGATATAGACCTTTTTACCATTTTAAATGTGGGACCCACCTGTCTGCACATAGCCTATCTACATGCTTGTTCCAAAAAAGGGAAATAACCTAAGATAAATTATTGCAATAATGTAGGCCTATCTACTGATGCCATTATGGACAGGAGTCCAGGAATCTTTGATACAAAATATCAAAGTAACTAATCAGCTTTTTTTTTAAATGCTGTTGCCCTTTTAAGAAAAATAAAACAGCCTACTCTCCTGTGTCTCGTCTGTTCTCTTTGAAGAGAGAGAAGATAGATACTTATTAGATCCTACATATTTACTGAAAATAGCTTTGACACCCAAACTGTTTGAGAAAGATAGCGCTGTAATGAAATACAAGGCCTGACTTGTATTAGTCCTAAGTTGCGCTTGCTAAACCGGCAAATCGCGGTAAAATGCGCAAAATGTATTGGCGAGGAGAAAATAGTCAATTAAAAAGTTCGATGTCCTGGGAGAGTTTGCAAGTTTTCCTGGTCAGACAACCAAAAAGACGGAAGATCCAGTCAAAAATGGGACAGGTGGCTACTGTAGCCATGGATTAAAACTGTAACTCAGCTGCAACTGGCTGGGTATTCTGTTTTTTTCCTCTCGAGTCGTACTCGGCCGAAATCGGGGACATTTTCGGAGACAGGTGCAGGCGGGCACAGGTCATCAAAATCGGGGTCTGTCCCCGGAAATCGGGGACGTCTGGTCACCCTACCCCAGCACCATCAACTCCATTCAACACCTCACCCCCCAGATGGTCGGAGGTGAAAAGCATGGTGGAGCGGGCAAGAGTTGCCTCGACACTTGGCACAATTGACATCCCGTACAGGGTATTTAAGAATTGGCTTGAGCTGCTGAAGTGGCTGTGGGGACTGGAAGTCTCAATCTATTCCAATAGAATGGAGCAGTGCAGTGACAACCTTTATAGCAAAGGAAAAGGATTCCCAGACCCCAAGCCAATTCAGAGGCATTGCCTTATTGAACGTAAAGGGGAAGATTTTCTTCTGAGACCTGGCCAAGCGCTACGTCTTACTACGTCTTAGCCAACAATTACATCGACACTAGTTGTCAGAAGGCGGGAGTCCCAGGCTTCCCTGGTTGTGTTGAGCATTTGGCCATGATTTGGGAGCAAATCCAGGCAGCCAAGAAAAGCAGATTGGGTCTGCTATGCAACCCAGGAAGCTACCACAAGCTGGCATAGGCTGGAGAAGGGGATAGTACACTTTATTTTCTTTAGTATAGAAAGTTATTTTTTTATTTATTTTTTTAAAAAAAGGTCCTTGTATATATTCTGTTTGTGTGGAAAAAGATTTTAAAAAGAAACTGCTTCGGCCCGGCCCACAACAGACGCACGCCCGTCAAGGTCTTCACCACCTCAGTCTCCCAACACCGTCTTGACTGTGGCTCAGCTGTCGTCTGCCTAGGTTGGTTGTCACACCCAGAAGGCCAGGACCTCAATAACCTGGGTTACACAACACCCTGAGGGGGGAGGGGACAGACAGGCTAGCAGGCTTCAGCTATGTAGCAGTGTCTTTAGCAATGTGGCAGCGATAGGCTTGACACTCAATCAACACACCAGGAAGAGGAACAGCAGTTGGCTCAATACACTCCACAAGGAGGGCAGCAGAATAGTGGGCTTTAGCGGTGTAACAGCAATGGGCTTGGCACTCACTAAACACACTGGGAGAAGCAGGCTAGTGGCCCTAGCAGTGCGACAGCAGTGGCCTTGATGTTCATGCACCCCGCAGGGAGGGCAGCAGAATAGTGGCGTGAGCGATGTAACAGCAATGGGCTTGGCACTCCATAAACACACCAGGGACGACAGGCTGGTGGTAGCTTAACACCAATTAAGCAAGCAACGAAAGGGCAGTATTCAACACACGAACGTAAGTCCTGGGTCCTTAGACTATGCTCCACTTAGCTTCTTTTGGTCAGGATCACCCGACCCTCCGTAGCTTGACGGCATAATTCGACCGGCACACGGTGCTCCACGTTCCTCCGTCACGTTACTTCAAGACTCCTTATTCAGCCCAGCATCTGGTCGCCTCCGAGACTTTCCAGCGTCTTCGTCCTGCTCACCCCGCCTGCTGTGTGACTCAAAGTCAGAGGTTAAAAACGTTTCACGCTGATGTCCCCCCCCCCCAATCATCTTGCTGACTGCTTCCCGCTACACACCTGTATAGCATTAATCACTAATGAGACCGCGGCAATCTATTGTTGTGAGCAGCGCCCAAATCAGTCCGGTTCAACACGGACACATTTTTCCCGTTCCTTCCACCTGCTATTCGTCACCCAGTGACAATAGCAATGGGCTGCACCATCTCACCAATCCTCTTCACAGTAGCCTTCGAAATCATCCTGAATGGTAGCAGGCAGGTGGTCTGTGGAGTCAAGGCTCAGTCTGGGCAGAGGCTCCCAGCCTTACGAAGCTACATGGACGATGTAACCACCCTCCTACAGACAGCGGCATGCACCTCGAGACTCCTAAAAAGGCTCGAGGAATGGGCCCGTCCTTGGATGGGCCCGTCTGAAGATCAAACCAGCAAAGTCCTGCAGTCTTCCAATCTGAAAAGGGGCCTGGAAAGGTAACATCATCTTCAGAGTAGGCAGAGAGAAGATTCCACTCTTGGTTGAGCATCCCATCAGAAGTCTCGGAAGGCTTTATACGGCTGACCTGACATACAAACAGATGGCAGCCACTGTAAAAACCCGGGTCACAGAAGGCCTGAGTAAGACTGACCAGAGCTGTCTCGCAGGGAAGTTCAACGTCTGGTGTTAACAGCACACCCTCTACCAACGGGTGATGTGGCCGTTAAAACTCAGTGACATCACAACTTCCGTGGCCATACGGATGGATGCAAAGCAACTATATCCTTAAGTGGCTGCTTTTGCAACTATATCCTTAAGTGGCTCGCCTCCCACGGTGCCTATCGGATGTTGCGCTGTTCGGCAGAAATGCCCTCACACTGCCGCTGAAATCCATCAGGCTGGGCTACAAGATGGAGAAACTCGTGCTCCAATTACGAGACTAGGCCAAAAGTCCAAATGTCAAAGCCCAAGTTCAAACAGGGCACAGGTGGGATGCAGTGCAAGCAGTGGAGCAAGCAGTCTGTCGTTTGAAACACCAGGAAATCGTAGTAATTTCACAACCAGGAAGAGCGGGTCTCATATTAGGTGTCATTATTATTGCATACAGATGGGCTAAACGTCCTTCCTCTGTCTTCAATGACTGTGTTTACATGGACATTATTCTGAATACCATACCATATTCTAAATATGATGGTACCATGTAAACGCAATGTAAGTCATATTACAAATAAGTAATAAGCGGAATAAAGTAGGTAGAGTATACTGATCATATTCTGATTATTGAGGTGTGTTCTAGCCATGTAAACACCTGAATTGCATTATTCATATTTTAGAATAATCTTCACAGATGAGAACAATCGCAGAAGGAGCTTTGAACGATAAATTAAATAGATTCTTTAAAACTTTGAACCGTCTCGGTTGCAATTAAACATGCATGTGTATATATTTTTTAATGTCGGGATATCTTAGTTTGATATAAATTCAGTTGAATTTCATACTGGTGTGTTAAAACATGAATATTAAAAAGATCAATATTTTTCACACTGCACAAATCTTTCAAGAGCGCTACAAGAGCCTCTCATGTGGGTGATTTTCTCAAGTTAGGATGATTATAATTTATGGATGATGCTGTTGAACAGTTTATCCCAGTTTAGAGCTTTATATCTTTCAGTCTTAACGATAGACGCGTAAAACAGGTGAAGTGCTGTCCCGTTTTGTAAGGGAAGAATTACAACCTCTGTACTTCTCACTACACAATCGAGGGGTGTCTCACTTTGGAGGGCACTCGAAAACAAGTGCGAGTGTTAAGGGAAGAGAAATGGGACTGGGCTATGAACGGAATATTCTATTAGAAACTCATGTAAACAGGATAATCGCACGTCCAAGTAAACAATCAGTGTGTAAATTAGGGGTGGGCAATATGGCCTAAAATTCCTAAAAGGACCTAACTGGTTTGAAAGTGGAATGTCAAAAATCAAAACTTCAACTTTGCCTGATCAAATCATAATTAAGTGAAAGCTGATTACACCAAAATTAAATTTAAATGTGTTGTACTTCAAGCTGGAAGAAGGCACCGCTCATGAAAATAGGGCCCAACAAGTCACTGGAGGTTTAGGTTGTGTATCTTTTATCATAGGTGAGGGGTTTTAAAGGAATAGTTCACCTCTTTATGAAAATTGGTTATTCACTCCTTTACCTGGAGTTACATATGTGGGTAAGAACATTTTGGTCACAGTGCATGCGTTGTCCCTGTCTGGTAACCCTAACCCAATTTTACCTTTAGCTTAGCATAGGTGCTGGAAAGTAAAGTTGCCAAAGAGTTGCTATCTGGCAACATTACATTCCAGCCCCTGTGCTAAGATAAAGGTAAAAAATGGTGGAAATTGGGGATGCCATACTAGGAAAATGCAAGCACTTACACCAAAATGCTTTTACCCACACATGCAAGTCCAGGTAAGGGGGTGAATAACCAATCTTCAAAAAGGGGTGAACTATTCCTTTAATGACATTTGGCTATGCATCATCCCGAACAACTATGGCTATAAAACCTTAAACCAAGCATAACCTGTGGCTTGTTAGTTATGTAACCAACTCTGTTTCAAAATAAGTTCATATTGTTTATGAAATAGTCTTTTTTGTTGTTGTAGGATTCTATGTCTTTGTATAATTTCATGGACAGTTTGATAGTTGTTTTTTTATAGTGTTCCAACTGGTATAAGGGTTGTAGATTTAAATTGAGCTATAAATTCTTATAATAAGCCTACTGTAGCCTATGTTATAGCAAATAATGGTAAGATCATTAAACCTTACAGCAGATAAAATTAGTGAACAGGTTCAGCCTTCTTTAAAATTAGATTTTCATACTTTTTAAATCAGTTATTTACTTTACATAAGTGTGATACTTACACTTCCCGACCAGAAGATTCCACCACCCTCTGGTGGCAGTAATTTGGAGTACACATAGATCATCTGTCCACGTTTCAAGTTAATAAACCTACAATCAGGTGCAACATAATCCTCCAATGCTGTTGCCAGCGAGATAGCATCTGAATTGTATGAGAGAGGTAAATGTTAATAACAGCAACATCAGTAAATGTCAGCAAACTGAATACAACTGTTGTGCAAGCTTATTCATTTTGAAAATGCAATACACTCAGGACCACACCTCCTTGCTCTATTTAGAAGTCGGAACTACAGTAAGTGTGTAATGCCTATGTTTCAAGTCAGAGAGACTCACATGAACACTCCAAATCGGCACAAACTTTGTTGTCTGCTAGTTTCTCCAGTGGTCTTGTGCTGGTTTGACTTAAAGATCCTATGAAGAGGAGTAAAAAGACCACAAAAGATGTCCCACAACAGTACATTTTAAGATTTGCAAATGCTCTGGTTTAGATGGCCAATTCCTGTAAAATTCCAGAGTTTCTCATTTCATGGGGTGTTGATGGGCTGAACCATTGCATCATAACCTAGTGCACCAATCAGTGCTGCCTTGTCTGGAATTCTTGGGGGGGGAAAAAAAAAAATCACAGTGAGCTTTTAAAATGCCTCCTGGCCACCCTGGTGTAATAGAGGTGCACTGGATTCCAAGTCTGATTCTGGTGCTGAAAAGTGTGGATAGTCAACTATATTTATTTAGTAGACTTCATGGCCTTCATCTTAATGGTGCCTAAAAGATGTAACCCCTTCAAGCACAGACATGCCATTTCTACCGGAAACACTGGGATTATCCCCAATCTCTGATAAAATCTCTCAGAAGTCAGCAATCATGCAAATTTCATGGGAGGTGGGAGAAGCAATCAGAACAAGTGACAGAAGCAGCACAAGAGAGTAATGCTTAGATGGGGAGAGAGGGAGAGTGAAATGGATGCCCACTTCAGCTTTTGCAGACCTCTGGCTGTCTCAAAAGATGACCTCCGTCTCTCTCAGTCAACATGAAAACCCAAGCTTCCTTCAGTTTGAAAAAAAAAGGCTCAAGTAAAAGCATGCACGTGTACCATAGGCTATTGTGAACTTCAAATGCATTGTTCAAACGCATTTGTCATTAGGGCTAATGTGAAACAAGTAGAAGCCCAATTATAGACTGTCAATTTAGTATTCCATTTAAGTTGTATCAAAAACAACAGGCCTTTTGATTGATTAACTCTGGATTGGAATTTGGGATTGCATACCATGCAAACAGGGCCGTAGCCACATAGCCATAGCCGCTGACACGGCTGACACGACAAAAAGGTAAATAAATTGGTGTGCCCGTGATGAATTTATTTTCGGCCCTCAATTGACCTCAATTGTAGCTATGATGTCAAGGTGCTTAAATGTTAGAAAACTTTAATATCATCACATCACACCATAAATGTGACTCTGATAACCCAGCTAAAGTCATTTTTTTGGTGAATATCTTTTCTATATATTAAGTTATTCTAAAGAACATTGCCTGAAAATACAGACATCCCAAGTCTGTATTTTCCCTGATATTGATAATACCTCCCTAATGCCCGCAAATTGAATAATTTCTCCCGCAAACTAGAGACTCGAGACAAAATGCTAGAAACTCGAGATTTTACTTACTTAAACACAGAAACATAGAGAACGCGAACTGGGTACAATGATGGAACAGGGAACAATGGAAACACAAGGCTTAAATACACAGAACTAGAGACACAATCATTAGACACAGGTGGACCAGAAACAAGAGACAAGTGAACACGAGACTAGAAACAATAATCCAATGAACAAGCAATCACGAGAGACAGGTGAGGGGCGGAGACACAGGAGATCAGGGGTTCATTCAACAGCACATTGTTACGCACCGGTGCGTTGCGTTAGCCTAATTGAATGATAAGTTTGCCCGTTACGCTCCACACCGGTGCGCAACATGCTTCTGAGGTAGTTCACTCTCGTTTGATGGGTGTGTCAGAGGTGTTCACCAATGAGCATCTAGGTGTATCGGAAGCTCTGAGATTTAAAGCGCTACTGCTAAAACACAAATTCATGTTGTGTTGAATTGTCCTCTGGTGACAGCAAAAGCAGTGGTAATATTATCATTTTGTAGTATTCCTAACAATGATACATTTAAACTACTGAGGTTGTTGTTAAGTTCAGCTATTTCCTTGCCTGCCACCACGTGCAGAATGGCCCTCCAGGCTTCCATTGTTGCTGCACTGACGTGACACAACAGTATGTTCAGCCCATTGGGTTCAGCCCGACTTCGTTTGCGTTGGGTTCAACGTAATGCAACGTTACGGCCGTTCTGAATAGCCTCTAGGAAACACAGGAGGCTATTCAAAACGGCCGTAACGGAGCATAACGTTGAACCTAACGTAAACAATGTCGGGCTGAACATACTGTTGTGTCACGTCAGTGCAGCAACAATGGAAGCCTGGAGGGCCATTCTGCACGTGGTGGCAGGCAAGGAAATAGCTGAACTTAACAACAACCTCAGTAGTTTAAATGTATCATTGTTAGGAATACTACAAAATGATAATATTGCCCACCGCCTTTGCTGTCGCCAGAGGACAACACAACACGAATTTGTGTTATATTTAGCAGTAGCGCTTTAAATCTCAGAGCTTCCGAGTATATTGACAGAAAGTTGGTCAATCTATATCCATATTTCTTGTGGATCTTTTGACCCATCTGTGAAAACTTTAATAAAACCATAATATTTGGATATCAGATGCTTTTGGCTGCACAAGGCAAGGCGTTGTTCATTTGGCTGTTCTGCTTTTGCATTCAGCAGTTCTAAATCAATGGATGGGAAAGGTAGAACCCATGGAAGAACAGAACTTAGAGCTAATGCAGGGCTTAAATTTAACTCCTTAATTTTATATTTAAGACTAGTTTCATTTAGCCTGACACGCCAGACTATATCATAAGAATGTATAGTCTGAAGACCACTGATAGACTGTACCTCAATGGAGGGGCGGGTGATTGCGTTGTCTTTCAAACTGCCTCTCCACGTAATAGGCTAGCGTTCCGGCCAGTGGTACCAGCTGGTATATCAAACTTTTCCCGTAGCCCGTCGGTAACACGGCAAAGACATCTTTTTCAGAACGAAAAACTTCAGTGCACTTTCTTGTTTCACTTTCAAAGAAAATGACAAGTGCAATCCGTCCAAAACTAAAGCCAAAGACGATTCTGCTCCGGTTTGAGCAGGGCTGTCGTCATCGTACAAAGCCCGCCTTACGATTTCCTGTAGGCCTACACATACCGCGCTGTGATTGGTTATCTGCCGCCAGAGGAAGGATACAACAGGAGGCTATTCAGAACGGCCGTAACGGTGCATAGCGTTGAACCCAACGCAAACGACGTCGGGCTGAACATACTGTTGTGTCACGTCAGTGCAGCAACAATGGAAGCCTGGAGGGCCATTCTGCACGTGGTGGCAGGCAAGGAAATAGCTGAACTTAACAACAACCTCAGTAGTTTAAATGTATCATTGTTAGGAATACTACAAAATGATAATATTACCACTGCTTTTGCTGTCACCAGAGGACAATTCAACACAACATGAATTTGTGTTATATTTAGCAGTAGCGCTTTAAATCTCAGAGCTTCCGATACACCTAGATGCTCATTGGTGAACACCTCTGACACACCCATCAAACGAGAGTGAACTACCTCAGAAGCATGTTGCGCACCGGTGTGCAGCGTAACGAGCAAACTTATCATTCAATTAGGCTAACGCAACGCACCGGTGCGTAACAATGTGCTGTTGAATGAACCCCGGGTTTCTATCAGTGGCCTCTAGACAGCTAGGGGTACGTGTAGAGTTCTAGGCTAAGTTTCATTAATATGCCATCCAAAAGCAGAACCCCTCAAGTGGTACTCCCAACAATCATCTTGCAATATTATTCATGCTCCTCCCTTTAAGTCTCACCAAGTTAATGGCAGTTTGTCAAATCTTAATCTTAATGGAGTTTCTCCAGCTTCAACTAATAATGCACTTGTAGGAGTTGTTTTGATAGCCCCTAAAACTATTCTTAAACCTTTAAATTGAATCCTATCTATTTTCCTGAGAGGAGTTAGGCTATACATGCAGAACTGTACACTATACAACCATAATCAATGGTTGACCTGATTAGTGCTTTGAAAATATTCATCAGTGACTGTTTATCTGCACCCCAGTACTGTCCAGAAATCATCCTCATTAAATTCAACACTTTCTTATATTTAGTTTCTACATGATGTTTCCATGTAAGTCTTTCATCCATAATAATCCCCAAATATTTAAATTTACTCACTCTTTCAAGTGGCTGATTGTCCAGTGTTATTCCAAATCTGGATTTTTTTTCCTGGTAAAAACATTACCTTAGATTTAGGAAGAGAGAATTTAAATCCCCAGTCTATTTCCCATTGTTCTAAAATATTAATTTCCTTTTAAATGCTCTCTATAGGGATATTACACCCCCTTTTCCAAATAACAGCATCATCTGCATGACAAAAAGTCTAAAATGAAATTGAACATCCTCCCATTGATTCCAATTTTCTCCAGTTTAATTAATAGGCCTTCTCGCCACATGGTATCATATGCTTTTTCAATATCCAGGAACACACCTGCCATAACCTCTTTCATAATCAAGGACTTTTCAACCTCATTACAGAGCTTTACTAGAGCAACCATGGGGAAAGAGGTGGAGGTGGTAGAGAGCTATAAGTATCTGGGGGTGCACATTGACAATAAACTGGACTGGAAACACAACACAGAAGCTGTTTACAAGAAGGGTCAGAGCAGGCTCTACTTCTTGAGAAAACTGAAGTCTTTTAATGTGTGTACCAAGTTGCTACAAATGTTTTATCAGTCTGTGGTGGCAAGTGCAATTTTCTTTGCTGTATAATCTGTTGAGGTAGCAGTATCAGAGCATGTGATTCCAACAGGTTAAACAAGCTGATAAAGAAGGCAGGCTCTGTGGGGCTACTTTGGAACCCCTGGAATTGGTGCTGGAGAGGAGAATGATACAGAAACTGCTAAACATTATGGACAATCCCTCTCATCCATTACACAGTACACTGGCAAAGCAAAAGAGTATTTTTAGCTGGCGGCTTCGCCAACTCAGCTGCAGCCGAGACAGGTATAAAAGGACTTTTTTACCAACTGCAATAGCACTTTATAATGACTCCTCTCTGAGCAGAGAGACGACTTATCTTTTAATCTGAAATGCACAATAGGCCTACTTACTAAGCTTTTACAGTCTCACTTGCTACTGGGACTAGTGATGTCTTGTACACTGTACCTCACCTCTGCAATGTCTTGTGACTGAATGTACTGTATGTGTGCATAACTATTTATTATTTCATGTGTACTGTATGTGTATCTGTTATTTAGCTGCTGGAACAATGGAATTTCCCTTTGGGATAAATAAAGTCTATCTGTCTATCTATCTGTTGTTGATTTACTCCTTCTAAACTCTGTTTGATATCTTCTGAGTAAGCAGTTCTTTTCTAAAAAATAATTCAGACGACTCACTACTAGTTTTTCCATAAGTTTTCCTAAGTGTGAGGTTAAGGCTATGGGTCTATAATTGCCTGGATTGCTAGGGTCTTTCCCTGGCTTAGGAAAAGGGAGGATTGTTGCTTTTTCCATGATTTAGGTAATTTCTCTTCTTTTCAGATTTTATTAAATAACTCAAGTATCTTCTCAAATACTTCTTCAGGAAGCTTCAATTATTCATTTCTTCATTACAACATATTAAAAAATTCTCCTATTCTGCCTTTATAAAATTAAATTTATGATGAATATAGCTCTCTTCAGGCTTCACTTCAACTTTACATATGATATAGGGAAATGATCACTACCCATACTTGTATTTTGTTCTACCTCCCATTCACATTTATTGGGAATTTTCCTATCAACTAAAATTAAGTCAATACATGAGAATTCATTCTTAAATATATTTATTCGTGTGCCACTACCGTTGTTTAGACATACATAGCATCCTTTCATGGAAGAAATCTTCAACATTCTCTCCATTCAAATCTGTATGTTTGCCCCCCCATAAACTATTATGGGCATTAAAATCTCCACACCATATCTCTCTATGAGATCTTCTGGTAATATTGTTCAACAGTTCCTTAGTTAAAGCTTACATGGGTTGTAATAATTAATAATTATATTTTCCCTTATCTCCATTGAATAATTCAGTCACTATACATTCATGCTCCTCATCAGTCCTTAGGCTACATGTCTATATGGTAGTCCATCTTTGATGAAGGTTACACAACCTCCACCTCTGTCTTTCTTTCTGTCATATCTTAATATATCCTTTCAAGACAAAATCCATGTAGTCTTAGCCATGTTTATTGTATACAGATCAAATCTGCTTTACATTTTAATTCATGAACATACCTTTTAAATTCTTGTCCATTTGCAATCAGACTTCTTGCATTCCACTGAAGAATGATTAGCACCATTAGAAAATTAACCAACTTGGGATTCTCCATATTTAGTATTTAACATTTCATGAATTTCATTAGCTTTAGTCAAGAAATCATTTGCTTAGTCTACAACAGATCTGATTCTATCACTCTTCCTAGAATGCTGCATTGTGACATTAGCTATAGAGCAAATAAATGCTATAAAATAATTTTTCTTGACCAGAAGAGTATCTTTTGAGGTCCTCGTTTTATATTCACAACATTCTGGGCTAGACCTTGACAGGCCTACCTTGTTCTGTTGAGATATGGGCCTAGGGATCCCACCACTCTCTCTTGAAGTCCAAAAATATTGCTCTGTTGGAAGTACAAGTCTGCTAACATTTACATCTTTCTTGCTTTTATTTATCTCCTTTAAGGCATTAGCATATGAAACCTGACGAGTTATCTTATATTTCTGCACTTCTTTTTGCTTTTTACAACCTCCATATGCTGCACTGTGTTGGCCCCCACAGTTGCAACATTTCAGCTGTATATTCTTCCCACATTTCCCGTACTGATGCTCACCCCCACATTTAGCACACCTGATTTTGCCTTTACACTGTACTGCTACGTGACACAAAGCGTTGACATTTGTAACACCTAATTGGAGGGGGAATGTATTCTCGCACTGGATAGCTCATATATCCCATTTGTACTTTATTGGGTATGTCATTCTTAAAAAAGAGGAGAACTGATTGGCTCTCAACTTTGTCTTTGCCTTTAGTCAGTCGGTTGACATCCAATATTTCCCCCGTTAAATTGCCTTTGATTTCCTCAACTGTTACTGAGATTGGGATCCCAGTTATCACGCCTTTCTTTCTATTTAATTCCAGGAATGTGAGAAGTAATTTTAGCTCCATTAAAGGATAACTTGGTCAATTTCAACAAAAGCTCTATTTCTCAAGCTACTCAAGACATGTCAGTACCAAAGACGTGAGAAATTTTGGTCCATCTCACAGCGTTTCTGTGACCGGAGAATTAGCCCCGACTGCTAACCCATTGGGGCAGACTTATTAACTGTATTTTTAACATTGTTACATGCTCCAAATCTCACCCCAAAAGCTATGCAACATCAGTGAACACCTTACAACACAGAACTGTAGTGTTTATGGCCTCAAATGACTAATTTTCCGGTCACAGAAACGCTGTGAGATGGACCAAAATTTCTTGCGTCTTCGGTACTGACATGTCCCGAGTAGCTTGAGAAATAGAGCTTTTGTTGAAATTGACCGAAGTTATCCTTTAAGTGTTGATTTCTTTAAGATGTCATCTCGTTGACACTCTGATACTGCAAAAATCAGCAGTCTGCCATTTCCCATAAATCGGGCGTGATTGATTTTTCCTATCTCTTTCTCAATTGCTTTGGTGACATGTATAGGGTGTAGGTCTGGCCCTCCTTGTTGATCAAATACTATTATTATTTTCCATACGTCTTTGTCTGGTTCTTCAGTTTTAGCGTTAGGTCTAATTGCAGGCTTGCTCCTCTTAACAGTGTCCACTGACTCACCGTTCAAGATGGTGCAGTGATGGTTCAAGATGGTGCAGTGAGAAGACGCATGTTTCGTTAGCGGAGGTTTGGCACTAGGATTTTTTGATTAATCAGTTAATTTTTATTGACTGAAATACTGACAAAAGAAGAATCAGTGCACTCTTAAAACCATAAAAAGTCATTATAACTTGTACCAATGAACTAATGAGCTGGGATTCATGATCTAATCTTTGAATCAGTTAACGAGAAGATAACGAACGCACACCTGCTAACAACGATGTCCGGGATCGACGAAGGAAACATGGAGATATCAGAGGTATCCAAGGAAAAGAGAAGAATTGATCAAATTCACTCTTATGCATGCACAACAAAATCTGGGGAGGAATGTGAATCTTGCTAATCTAGTACTCCAAGTAGGTAGCCTGGGCGAAAGCGACTGTTGACTATGTCATACAGTCTGGCAATTGAAATAGGTTTCCGTTTGCATATGACGTATTCCCTCGCCTGGCTCTCACGCCTACAACTTTCGCTTTCAGTATTAACAGATCTCTCGCAAGTTCTGATCTATTTTGACATTGTAGTGGCAATAAATTAGAGATCTGCATTGGGACTGGGTCCCGCTGGGACCCGCGGGACCCAACGCAAAACTCGCGGGAACGGGCGGTTTGCACTTGGCTGCGGGCGGGAACGGGCGGACAACTTAAAAACACTGCGGGAACAGTGGGACTGGGACTTCGAGTTGTTCTTTGCTTTGTAACATTTACCCTACTTATTCAAAAGGAATTAACTTCATACAAACATGTGGCAAGGTCTCTCTGTTACTTCTTACCTGCTTCTACGTTTCCTCTAGCTGGCAGTAAATCCATCCATTAACTCTCTATATACAGGTCTGTTAACTCTTATGTTGGAGCGCCCTCTAGTGGACAATATTATAGTTCCAACAGTTTAACATTGATTAACGCAATAACTCTGTTACGACCCTCTGTGGCCTCCTCAGGCCATCCCATGCCAGTGCACGGGCTGGGGTGAATCTGTGTGGGTTAATTGGGTAATTGGGTACACCTTAGCTGTGGTGAAGGGATTTAAGGGGGTTGTCCTTTCATTCTCGTTGGGCACTTCTGGTTCTGGGCACACTCTTTTGCAGGCACTTTCTTTGTCTCTCTCTGTCTCTCCACTTATGTTTTGTCTTTGTCTTTTCTATCTCTCTCTCTTTATGTTATTCATTTAGTCTCTCACATACTGACTTCCATCTACACATAGCCTACATGCATACATAGCACACCACCATTCCAACTCATTCCCCTAGACATTTTGGTAACGTTGCTATTTTATTAATATTCTACAATAAAATTATTGTTTGGAATCCTGTTGTCCGTTTGCCTCTTTATGTTGCGGTCTCAAACGAGCCAGGCCGTAACAAACTCAATAACAGTTCTTAAACTGATAACATTATCTACGATATCACAGTTTCTATTCGTGATACCTGCTACATCTGATAATTTTCATGTTCCATGGGACTATTTTTGCAAAGCAAGCTGTTTTATGTGCCGTGATGGTGCAAGGTTTTTGACTAAGTTGCATTTAAATAGCCTATAGCCTATTGTGTTTCTTATGTCTGTCGAAAAGAGACCTTAACCTCAATCACTGCGTGAATATATGAAGGTAGGAAAAAAAGAATAATATGAAACTGCCTTTATTTTATTTAAAAACTACCGGTACATGGAAATAATGAAATAGGAGCGCTATCCCGACCAATGCGTCAACCCCAAGAATCTCTCTTAGCCTAATAGCCTTAAATAGGCCTACACTTTCTCCTGCGGGATGGGAGAAGACAAAAAATCAATGCATCTCCATCAGTGTGCGGGAATAACTTCTCACACTTTCGCTGGTTGCGGGCGGGAATGGACATACACATCGCGGGAATGGGCGGACACGCTGCGCACCCCTTGCGGTAGCGGGCGGTAATGGTCAGAAATTCAGCGGGAGCGGGCAGGAGCGGGACGAAGAAAACAGTCCCGCGCAGTTCTCTACAATAAATCCTCAAGATCATGGATGCTAATGTCATGTACCAATTTTGTGAATGTAATTCGAAAGTGGGGGAGAGAATAACAAACGCGTCCCTATCCTGTAGGACTACAACATTTTGAGACATCGCTCTAAAATGTGTGCTGATTGGCTAAACCGTAGAGTAACCGAGGGAAAGGCGGGAAGGGGGGTTTATTCCAGACTACGTGCAGAGATAAAATGTTTAGCGGAGGTACAGTACGTAGGATGGCATCGCCAGGCTACCAAGTAGGTGCCAAGCCGCCAAAAAGTTAAGAAAAGAGGTGAACTCAGAAGTCAAGCTAACCTTGAGTGCAGCGCAGAACAATATCATTCAAATCCTCTCAGAGAAGATTAATGGAAGAGCAGATCAATTAGTAGTGATGAGCAAGAAAAACTCCTCTGAAGTAGAAAGTATGAGTGAAGCTCTTAACTCACACTGATGTATCCGAATTGAAAAGAGATAACGAAACTCTGAAAAAAGAAAATGTGGCATTAAAGACGAAAGTAGCTGAGCTTGACATGAAAGTGAACGAACAGGAAAGATATAGTCGACGATGGTGTTTACGTCTGTTTGGCGTTAACGAAGACCCAGCTGACAATGTTAAAGCCAGAGTGAAGGAAATCTAAGCAATGATGCCAGGAGATAAAGGGAATGAGGTGACAGCTCAGATTGACGTCGTTCATCATCTTGGTCGACTGAAAGCAGGGGAAGATGGAAACGTGCGAATCTGACCCGTCCAATCATCATGTTTCCAGATCTGTGAGGGATACTACGTGGCAGCAGGCAAAGAAAAAATGGTTTTCTGAAAGGAAAAGGATACGTGTTCAAAGAAGATCTCACTTCCAGTGACAAAGAACTATTCAACCGTTCAACCATTCAACTGTCAGTTGCCATCCACCCCAAGCACTGTCTCGGGACACCCGCACTGTGACAGCAATAAGACACTGCCCTTCCACGCGGTTAGAGCAAAAACTGTACTGTACCATTGCAACTGTCTTGTACCACTGATTAAGCCATCTAGCACTGTCTTGCGGAAGTTGCGTATTGGCTTGTGGCGCCGACTTCCGGAAGCTGTGTACTGGATTCTTCATGGATCCTGTTGTCTTGCGGAAGGAGTTGTTTTGCTATTTTGTACATTTACGAACTGGCTCATTGTTGTGTTTGCAGCATGGAACCACACATTTAGGCTATTTATACACTACATTACACTTGGATGTATTTGCTTTGTTGTGGAAATGCATGCTACAGAGTCCGTTAACTTGAGCGAGTTTGATTAACACCATCATGATGCTCATGCTGTTTTTCAAGTGATCCAAGTTTGCCCATCTTATCGTAACAACCAAACGTTGAATAAAAACAAATAAAAATACGACAATAATAACTTTATAACGTTTTAACAAAGAAGTATTTATTAAACTGGTCACCCTGTTTAGTGTTCTTGTGCATTGTGTTGGAACTCTGACTTAACACCAAGTTAAACCGTTGTCAATGAAGTAGCACTAGCAGCAAGTAAGATTCAGCGTTTACTGAGGTTTTTCTCAATCAAATGACATTGTGAAAACTGTGAACAGTACAAAATACAAAGTATTCAGTGTGCATTCTTATGAAAAAAGCATATAGGCTATTTTTTGCTTTAAACAATGTATCTTTCTCCGTTAAGCACAGTGTGAAATGTTACATTGTTTGCCATTACTAAGGTAACCAATAGCGTTGCCTAACATGCAGGCTGATAGCAAAATCACTGCTAGGTTAAATAACAGACATTGTTTTAAGTATACTATCATTGTAATCATTGTAATTCTATTATCTTCATTTCATTTGCTTCTTAGACCTTGCACAGTAGCTTATAGTTAGTGTCTCGTGGCTGTCTCTGTCTGTCAACTGGGTTCAGTTTGTTAACGAACTATTGACTTTAGAATGTCCTCGTCAGAAGACGTAGCTATCAACAATGCATAACAACTTTTAAATGACAACTAAGTAACATAAACAAGCATAGCAATTGTCAGCTTCTTAAATAATAATAAAATAATAATAACTGGAGGATGTAATGTCAAGGGAAATTACGAGTGCATGAATGCAAACTGCAGTTGCTTGTATGATAATTACACAAAATTTAGATGACTGGGGGCATAGTTGATGACTGACAGTTTTGAATGGTTGAGCAGTTGAGTTGATTAAGTTGATTAGTATCAATTATAATATATGTTAATTACCATGATAACATGTTAATAATGTTAACACGATGACCACAAGACTTAGCTGAGTAGAATAATATAAATTAGCATAAATACTAATTAGCATGCTAGCTAACTATACTAACTAACTAGCCACCCTGCCAATGAAGACTTTTATTTTGAAACAGTTGTGGACAGAGGAAACAGTTGACAGGGGCTATAGTTGATGGCAACTGACAGTTGACAACTTGTAGATCGCGTTCAGTGTCCAACCTGTTCCTCTGTTTTGATTTGAGTTTGACAAGAGTGGAGAAGCAACTTTCACGAAGATATGTGGTGCTGTAATAAGATTTTAATTGCCCGTCTTGATAACGTGGAATACTCGGCTGTGACATCGCACCAGAACTGACACAGAGTGACTTTGCCGAATGCTGCTTTCATTGACGGGTCACACGACAGTTCCATCTGCTGGTTCCCTTCCTCACTACGCTTCCAACGTCGGTTTCAAAGGGATTGCGCACCCATTCTTCTTCTCTACCCTGTGCGCTCTCCGGGAAGTAGTCATTAAAAGTAGTCATTTGCAGTTTTGTTGAGATGTGCAGAGATGGTGCTCTTTAGAGCATTTTTGTCCGCGAAAATAAGAGTTGCAAATTGTCGCAGGAAAAAGTTAGGCGTGTTTTTTTTTTTAGTGAATTAATGAATTATGAATTAGCTTTTTTTTTTTTTACACTACGGCTCCGCGACCCACTTTTGGGTCGTGACCCACCAGTTAAGAAACACTGATTTAAACAACGCTAAGTCCGCCCAAAAACTCCCTGTCCAGATATAACGTTGTGATTAGCTAAACACCATTATGTCTGAACAACCAAGAGCGTAAACAGCTCAGACGCCTTTGAGGTCTGAGCTATGGCTGGTGCCTAGACCCACTCGCTGAGCAAATTAAATTTGCTACCGCTAGCATCAAAAACCAAAAATGCTAATTAACATGCTAACTTAGCTATCGTGCTAATAATGCTAGCATGATGATCATAAGACTTAGCTGAGTTGAATAGCATCAAAAACAAAAAATGCTAATTAGCATGCTAACTATGCTAACTAGCCACTCTAATCAGCTCAATGTTAAGTCAATGGGGAAAGCGGGGCAGTGCTTGGGTGTCCCGGGACAGTGGCTGGGTGTCTCGGGACAATGTCTAGTGTCTCGGGACAGTGGCTGGGTGTCTCGAGACAGTACTTAGGTGTCCCAGGACAGTGTCTGGGTGTCTCGGGACAATGCTTCGGTGTCCGGGCTGTATGGAGATAAAATGCTTCTAATCACAATCAGAATTTTATCTCATCAACATTAAACACTTCAAAGCCAAAGTCAGCAGTATTGTCATGCATTTGAACAAGCTTATCCTACCAGACACAAAAACAATGTGTCTGGTAGTAAATAGCATGATCTGCACTTGAACAGATTGAAAGCCTGAACTGTGCTTCTGTGCAGTGTTGCAAACAAATGTATTCTCTATTACATTTATAAACAAATACATTTGAAATATGTATTCAGTGCAGTTTAAACTGTTTAAACTAACATGAGATTTCCGTTGGATCTGCCAGAGGTAGAGGTAGTGCCAAGGTCTGAAACCAGTCTTCGGGAATGTCCCTTCCTGTTGAAAACATTTACAAACCTTTACAATGTACAATGAAACAAACATAACTTGGGAACAGTGTCCTTTTTATGTATCCCATGGCAGCTTAGAGGGCAAGCAGTGTAGTGTAATATTATATATAGGCTGTGTGCAATATACTGTAGATGAGGGCTATGTCCAATATTTAGGGAATGTTGAGGGGGGGTTGTGCAATAGAGGGACTGTGTACAAAGATGTGGATAGGTAATGTATATAATGTACAGTGTTGGGCAAGCTACTCAGTAAATGTAACAAGCTAAGCTACCAGTTACTCCACATCATATGAAGCTTCATTACACCAAAGCTACCGGAAGACAAAATGTGGCAAGCTAAGCTATGTAAAAATATCAGAATTAGCTGAACTATTGTGAAGCCACTTTTTCATACACAAAAAAGGCCTATAAATAAGTTAAAAAATGAGGAAAGAGCAGAGGCACTCTGAAATTTGATGAAGGCCAATATGGCCGCAATGCGTAGGCCCATGTGTTTGTAAACAGAATTGCCATGTTATATTGTATGTATAAGACATTTTTTTTTATGTTTTTCTCAAATCTCAGAGTGCCTCTACTCTTTCCTTCTTTTTTGGACTTACTGTACACTTCACCCGGTACAGATCAGCACCTGAGTAACATTGTTTGCATAGCCTCCTGAGCGGTCTAAGCTCTTTTGTGTCTTCTCAGGCCTATAAATAAATTCTGTGATCCAACCAATTGTATTAGTGATCAAACTATCAGGTCTCTCAAACAGACATACAATAGTAACTAACTAATTATATCTAAATATAGCCTACTTTTATATGGGTAAAACATTTTTTAAATTAAACTAGGCCTACATCAAATTGACACATGATAGAAGACACAATTGATTTTCATTATGGACACTTTTTTGAATTATGGCACCTGTGAGGCAATAATTGCATCAAAGCACTGTAAAGAACCGATCCTCCATGCATGGCCTAGAATTAAAGCTTTGCTGTGTGTGAAGTGATGCCCTGAAAATGTAGCTGATCTAATAGAATGTAAGGGAAGCAGATGTACACACCTGAACAATCGCCTGCAAGTAAACATCATCATGTTGGACATGCTTGACTCTTCTGCCTCTGTTATTGGCGACATTAATCAAACGGTGGACATAATATTCTTCTAGCCGGGTGATGACGAAACTGACCATCTGTGTTACATTATACGCCTTAAGGCAGTAGAAGACTTTCTCTTTCAGAATGCGCATTGCACTCTCCACATAGTTGTTTGTATGGTGTCTTCTGGTGGGCAGTGTCGATTGCAGGCAGATGGCTCATTCTTGCTTTCTGTTGAACTGTCGGTTTCCACAGGGCGAAAACTCAGCGAATTTCGCCAGGCGAATCTTCGCTGGGGGGCGTGTACCAAGCAGAGGTCGTAGCAGGGTGTCTGGGTCGGTTGCGCCGGGTTGCTCACATTAACCTAGCAGCTAAACTTAACCAGGAGTTGGAATTGGGATTTACAGTGGTTTATTTGCCCCTATTATGTTCGTGTAACACATGCAAATGTTCGTTTTGGTTTTATTTTATTGTCAACGGTAATTTGTGTCCCACAAGTCAATATTGACTGATATCAGTGTGCTAACACGGCTAATCGTTAGCTAGTTATTAGCATTGAGCTAACTGAAGTTATTAAGCTCATTTGTAAACCTACAGTGTTCTACCAGCCACAATAGCACTCGTATACAATATTAAACAAAATCGGGGACGATGTAGACAGAAACTATGGCCCAAGGATCCTTAAATCAAACAATATATTTTTCATATAACAAAGTCATGGATGCCGCCATGTTGTTTGCAAAATTTTGTACTCCCGCCCTTGTCTTGTCACGTAACGTTTCAAATGAACTTGATTGGTTATCGCCTGGCGAAATTCGCCAAAAGTTAAACATTTCTCAACTTTTTTCGCCGGTCTTGGCGAATTCGCCATTCGCAGGGCGAAATTCGCCTCCCATTCATTTCAGTGGGAAGTAGGCGAAATTTCGCCCTGTGGAAACACACCGGAACACCTCAGCCAGGTGTCCGATGAATTTGGGATATTTTTGGGCTGTGAGATCTTCAGTCAGCCCCCTGTAGTCTTCCTCCAGGGAAAATGGGGTGCCCGCATATACAACACGTCTGAAAAGATTCATTAAATACGAGCGGTGGTCCTTGGCGATGGCATTGTGTGAATTCCATAGCCATTTCAACATCGCCTGGAGAAGGTGGAAAACACACAGGATGAGTGTGGCCCCTGGATAGACGGTGCTGAGGGACTGTCGTAAGGCCAGGCAGTCATCCGTCATTATGACCTGGGGGCCATCCTCTCCGCATCCAAAGAAGGATTCTGCAGGCAGAATGCTGTTGAGGAGTTTCAGGGCAGCTGTGATGCTGGAACTCCTAACGGCAACCCACCTGCAGATGAGTGGGTCATTAGGAGAAAGATTCGGTGATTTATGACGATCACAGTTGCCCGATGAGTCTACGAACACCATCTCTCCACTCTGTTGTATCTGCCTGTGCACCCTCTTCATTAATGAGGTGCAAATGGCAATGACCAGCTGATTGTCGTTGGTTCTTGCCATCTTGGCACAGACCTCTCCTTGCTCCTGATTATAGATTTGCAGTTGTTTCTCCAGATCTGTTAACATCTCCTCCCCTGATGCTGCTCCATAAGCTTTTTTGAAAAGCTTGTAGTAGAGCCTGCCAAGGTAGTGGAGAGGGGTAGGGGTGGATTTGATGAACATAACACTTGTTTATGTCTCTCTCATCCTTCTCATTCAGCATTTTACCAGGAGAAGATGGTCAATACTACTGACACCTGACAACTGTTCCACCTTACATGGCCAAGCTTCTTATAATTGCTTGCTAGTGTAGTAGGACGATCAGGTGGATCGCACCGTAATTGCAATCTCGGGCCAATCGGTGAATCGGGAGCTTGCATATAAGGACTTGGAGACCTGGCCCAGGAAAAACGTCTCTGTTTCCTGGCCTCGTCTTGGCTCCCAACGCACCCGTTTCCGCCTGATCGCCGGTAAGACTTCCTTGTCGTTTGCTGCTCACCGTCACTAGGTTTGCTGCATTTCTTGCGCTTGGATAACGTTTGTTACTCTCTACAGCGTTTGTGGGTGAGCTACAATAAGTTGCTGAATATCCTAATCCACGTAGACACCGTTAAGTTTGCTGCTCGCTTGAATCTGCATTGGAATCTGCTCTGGTAGGTCCACATTCAGTTTGTTTATGTTGGTAGCCTGTTCCGTGTCTATCGTAGCCTAATTATTGTAGCTTATTGTAACTTTCTGCAGTGTTTGTCAATTGCGACTGAACTATTGGGATTCAGCGTCGCAAGAAACCCGATACAGCTCCCTTGGTATGTAGCGCGATCATTCTAATGTTTTAGCTGGGCTGTTTTATTTATGTGTAGTAACGTGACATTGTATTATGTATTTTAGGAATCGTGGGCATACGCGGCGTTCATTGGGGTGCCTCCTGCTGTTTTGCTTGGCCCTGATCTTTCGTGTTCGACTTGATTGAACACTGTTCCTGTTAACGTTACCTCTGCTGTGCTGCGCTTGCGTAGCACTGTCCTGTCTGCGTGATTGGACTGTGTGGTTTTGTCTGTGTGACGCGTGGCTGTCCGTGAGAGTGTCTGTGTTTGTCTTTATTGTTGTCTGTTATTGCATGTCTGTTCTGTTTGCCCACCTAGCGTGGATAAGCTCTTTTGTGTGTCTTCCGTTGTTTTGCATACTGGTGGGAGGCTTTTTACCAACTACTGTGGATCACCAGTATAGCTTATTGTGTTTACTTTTCATAAGTTGATTTATTATTTCTTTGTTTGGGTTTTTGTATTAAGGCATTTGTTTATTTCGTTTGTTTTGTTGATCTTTTTGTGTCTTCTGTTTTGCATACTGGTGGGAGGCTTTTTACCAACAACTGTGGATCACCAGTATAGTTTACTTTTCATAAATTGATTTATTATTTCTTTATTTTTCTGTTTTGTGTGCTGTGTGTGTGTGTGTGTGTGTGTGTGTCTATTAGTGTTCTGCCTTTAATGATATTGATCCTCTCTCTGTCCTCTTTCCAGGTGCTGAGGGCTGACTGTGGGGAGGCGGTCCCGTGCTAGAGGTGGTGGTTTCCCTTCCGGTGTGCTGTGGTCACGTGTGATTGCTTTTCCAAGTTGGACATCTTTGCTGTGGTTGTGTGCACGTGTGAGTGGGTGTGTATTCCTGGGACCTGTCCTAGGCTGAAGACTCGTCCTCCCTGCGGTAGGCCCCCAGCCCAGACTTTCCTTTTCCCTTCCCCTTCCTTTACCATTGAGGTGGTCCACACATTGTGTGTTTGTGTGTTGAGTGTCTTTCAACATATATAGTTTTATATCTTTTCTCAATAAATGAATTTCATGGAAACGCGCTTCCTGTCTTGAGAGTCAAACGAATCTGTGTGCTTTCAACAACCTAGGGGTATTAAGTTACACCTCCAAAAAGGAAATTGGTCTAGATAACTCTAGTGGCGTAGTCGGAACATTATTACAACACCCTCATGCTACGCTAGCTTACCCATTCCTAACCCCCATCTACAGGCCTTTACACTATGTACTTACTAGATTACACTCTCTACCATATTTGAGGACACATTCAGAAAGCAAGGCCTCAAAATAATTGGGAATGTGAATCACATCCTGCATGAGGAGTATGAATTGATACCCTCAGGTAGAAGTTACAGCGTCTTAAACAGATACAAAGGGGGTGTGGATTTGTGTGAGTGTGTGTGGAGAGGAGGATGGTCTTTGTGATATGTGAAGTGAATGTGTGTGGATGAGTGTGAGGGTTATGTGCAATATTAAGGGTTGTGTGCAATATAGGAGAGTATGTGCAATATTTAGGCTAGGGTTGTGTGCAATATAGGAGAGTGTATGTGCAATCCTTTAAGGGACTTTGCACTATGGGAGTTTGTGCAATACTAAGGGACTGTGCAATATATGTGTATGTTGAGGATATGCAATGTGTTTGTGAACTCCTGGCAAACTATGGTGTTTTATTGATGGCAACTTTGTGACTGGTGTGTGCGTTGGCCCATATGGTCAAGAGTGTGTGTAGCCTATACTGTAAGTGTTATACGTGTTATTTCTTATATGTGTGTGTAACCCCTACCTCTCGACTGCCAAAGACGAATTTCTATACTTGAGACAATAAAGGCTAATCTAATCTACTAACTGTACGAATATTCTATTTGGCCCCCGACAGGTGGGTTGAGACCATGAGGCGTGGATGTGTCTGGCACGCAAATTTCTGGAAATGTCTGACCTGTAACAGAACTGGATATCGGGCACGATGGAGCGGTCTGCTGCAGCAAAGAAGCAGCCCTCCCCTTCTTCCTCCTGCAGGAGGAATGTATCCAGAGCTGATGATGGGGAGTGGCCTCTGTTAAACAGTGCTGTCAGTCTCTCCATGGTTGCAGTCGATACATCTCGTCTGCTTAGGGCGTCAGCACAGTTGAGGCGGTTTTTATGGTTGTTTTTCAAATGAATGTAGAGCAGGTGACCCTCTGCCATGTGCTGATCTGTGGACCTACAGTGGGCGGAGTAATGATATCTGTATGACCACTAGGTGGCAATGTTCGTTTATGAGATTATTTCAAGCTAAACACAAGTACAACAGAACAGTGTAAATGGCTAACTATGAAGTAACGTAATTAAAGGCTACTGAGAAACATTCAAAATTGCTTTATTTCAAGAAGCTTAACATTATATGGTACCAGGAATGGACACAATAATGCCACCAGGGACTCTAAAACTTACCGGGAACCTCGGCCAACATAAGGCCAGACAGTGCCCATCATTTGGAAAAACTTGTTCCAGGTGTCATGGACAAAATCACTTTGCTAGAATGTGTCTCTCAAAGGAGAAGGAGCGCAAGGTCCATGTTGTGATTGAATGAAATGTACTGTATGAGGGCAGTGATTCACATAGTGATGCAGAGTGTGTCTTAAGGGTGAGGGAGTCAGTGAATTAGAAGAGACTGGACAGCCGGTCAACGCAGAAGAGACTGCGTGTCCAGTCAATGAAGTGCAGACAGATAAATGGGTGGCACCTCTGTTAGTTAATGGCACAGTGGTGTTTTTCAGACTAGACACAGGTGCTAAAGCTAACCTAATCAGTGTAAAGGATATTAAAGCACTGAAAGAGAAACCACAAATACAGAAACGCACTGTCCCACTGAAAACATATAATGGACAGCCAATTGGGTAACACTTTGCGGTAAGGGTACATGAATCATCATGAATTCATGCATGAAATCATTCATGATAAATTCATGATTCATGCATTACTTCATCTCTGAAAGTCTAATGAGTTATCAGGAATTAACATGAATTCATTGTTTGTCATTAATGACCTCCTGCTGAAATAGCACATGATCTTAAGTATTAGTTACTCTGGGTACATCATCATGAGTCATGATTAATTAGCATGAGTCATGATTATTAGCATGATCATGATGAATTCATCATGTTTGTGCCCCCTCAACTAAAGTGTTGACATGGTTAAATTGGTAAAATTTAGTTGACGTAAGGGATAGATATGAGGAACTAGGCCAAAGTAGGCTAAATAAGTACTTTTATTATATCAAATTATATCAAATTCTTTTGAACAAAAACATCATGATCATGTGTAATTAGTCATGACTCATGATGATGTACCCAGAGTAATTAATGCTTAAGATCATTCATGCTAATACCTGATGAGTCATTAGATATTCAGAGATGAAGTAATGCATGAATCACGAATGAATCATGAATGAAATCATGCATGAATTCATGATAAATCATGTACCCTTACCGCAAAGTGTTACCGCCAATTGATACCAAGGGAGTGTGCCGGCTGAAAATGCATGCCAAAGACACAGATACAAACAATCCAAAGAGCCCATGTTGATCCCAGAAATGCCAACAGAGCCATGGCAAAAAGTGGGAACAGATCTCTTTCAGGTAAATGGGAAAGACTTTCTCTTAGTGATTGATTATCATTCAAACTATCCTGAAGTAGCGCAACTGAACAGCACATCTGCCAGTGCAAAGCATATTTGACAGGCATGGCATTCCCCAGGTGGTCCAAAATGACAATGGTCCACAATACAGCAGCCAAGAGTTTGAAAGGTTTGCAGAGGAGTATGGGTTCCAACACACCACATGGAGCCCTCTCTATCCTAAGGCGAATGGAAAGTCAGAGAAAGGAGTGGAAATAGATCAAAGACTTCTAAAGAAGGCTGCAGAGACTAATTCAGACCCTACCTGGCACTGTTGACCTATAGGTCTTCTCCTCTGGGATGTGGAGCATCACCCTCAGAGCTCCTTATGAACCCAAAACTGCGCAACACATTACCACACCTGCCAAGAAAGAAGAAAAGCAGTGGACACATGCAAAAGCACATGCAGCTGAAGTGGGCACAGAAGCAGCACCACGACAAGGCAGCCAGGAGTCTCAGACCTCTCAGAAAATGACGTGGTCAGGATTGAAGGGCCACACACGGAGCAGAAAAGCAGTGGAACTCAAAGAGGTGGGTCCGAGGTCGTACAGTCAGAACGGAGGATGGGCAGGTAGTGCGGAGGAACGCAGATGCCTGCTCAGGACCGAAGAGACATTTCAAAAGAAGTCTCACGCACAAGGGACTAACCTTCGGGACACATACCAGGATATGCAGCCCACAGAGCAGCAGACAGCAACATCAGAGACGGGTACACCTGTCTGTCGTAAGTCTAGCAGAGCTAAAAGATCAAGAGTGATGATGGACTTGTGAGAGTATTTGTACCAGAGATCCTTCTTTACAGAGATAAATCATGAGGACCCACTTCCTGGAGTCATGAGGCTAATGCTAATTCTGGGCGGCGCGAGCATTTATGCAGTGGAGAAGCTCATTCTGTAACATTGAAGTCTATGAGAGAATCCAAGAATTCCACCGAAATTTCAAAAGCCTTATTTTTCTGAGTAATGGATGTACATTTTGGACATGGTATGGTGATCTCCAAAGCATCATGCCCCATTTCATATTATTGTCAAGACTATGTAACTCTCCATTTCGTAGAAAATTAACTTTTAATCAGGTGTGCACCAAGTCTGTTAATGTGCTGAAGTTTTTATTTTTTTATTTTTATTTTTTTTTAGATCATGTCAAAATCATACAATACATATCAATGTCCATGGTGTACAAAAATACAAAAAATAAAATTTGCGCTATCTAGCTTTTGCATCTAAGGAGGTTGACTGCTTGGGGTGCCAGCTGCCACTGATTAGGGCGGCAGCTCACTGGGAGGGCGTGGCCAGGCTAGTGGCTGCTAGCTCGGATGACTCCAATTTGCTCCCATAGACATGAACTACCATGACATATCTGGCTCCTGAAGGATCTGTGTTTGTACCTACCTTTACTTACCTAGGTTTCCTGAAATAAAAAGATATCCTGTTTATTACTACTGTTGCATATCGGTTACACACTTCATTACTTAACATTACTGTTGTTTGTCACCTGAAAGTAGAGGTTATAATGTTACCACGGTGACCTGGAATGTGAAATGTTACTTGATTTGCACAGTTTAGCAAACTAAGGTTACTTTCTTAAAGTGGTAAAAGAAAGAAAGAACTGAAAAGAAAAGAAATGTTTAGTTTGCCTTGTTTTCCTTAAAGAAAAACTGAATGTGTAGCTTCTAGTCTGTATGTGCCTTGGGCCTACTATTATTTGACTTGATTAACCTCAGAGAAAGGAGGATGTAATGATATCTGTATGACCACTAGGTGGCAATGTTCGTTCATGAGATTAGTACAACAGAACAAGTGTAAATGGCTAACTATGAAGTCACGCAAATAAAGGCTACTGAGAAACATTCAAAATTGCTTTATTTCAAGAAGCTTAACATTACAGGTGGTACATTCAAGAATAGAAAAAATGTCAAAACACTTTTGAAGGAAACAGTTCAGCCAACTAGCCTATAGGGCGCAGAGTGCAGAGAAAGTAACTTTATTACAAGTTATTACCTTGATCTCCTGTCCTCCACGCTTCTTTTGAAGACAAGAAACAGGGTGGCAGGGCAGTTGGTATTTTTTGAGTTGCCACCCGCTCCATAGGTTTTATGCTGGCACCTCAGATCAACCTGTGGAAATGTTAATGTAAATGTATCTAAAAAGCACTTTATAAAGGATAAAGAATAAATTACTCTACAGTAGACTGCATACCACAGGGAATAAACAATGTGTGTTAAGACACAATTTCAATATAGATAGTGAGGGAACATACTGATGTCAAAGGGAAGATTGTTGCAAGGTTTAGGCTATGGCTGCAAAGACACAATCTGCATGACATTTGTACTTGTTTTTGGGAATCTACAGCCTTTCATGTCCCTGTATGCTATCCTTCCATACACTTACTCTATAGCCTAGCTGTTGTACCTCCCTGAGTCGGGATATGTTCTGGTCTTTCTCCATGTCAAAGTGGAGGACTGCTCCAGAATGTCAGTAAGAGGAAGTAGGCTAATGCATTCATCAACTGTACCTACAGTCAAGAACTTCAGAAAATCTACTTAAAGCTGTATTCATGCCTAACCTCAACCTCCTCTAACTACTCCAAGTTACCAGGTTTCTGGCAAATATGGCACCACAATACATTAACAGCCATGCTAACGAAAGAAAAGATGATTTTGTGAATAAGTTGACGCCTGTAATCATAAGTGTGGTATTGGTGCTAGTTCACTGCAGCACAAAGTAAATACATGGTTTTATACACAGCATATACAGAATAAAGAATGTAAATGGTTTACCCTCACAAGTGTAGTTCACAGGGAATTAGTCTGCCAAAAAAACAATGTAAATGGTCACAAATAGCCTACATGAGTAATCATTTTGTATTGTTAAGGGTAGTTCACCGCAAACAACAAATTATAAGAAAAGTCAGATATAAAATTCATATGTTTGTGTTTACTTTTAACATGGCCAAGGCCCTAATCGTAAAAGAATAGTGTGTAATATCTGATAGGTGGGCCTGGTATTAGTCCTACAGGGAGTAGCACCAAATTCTGGGTCCTGTGCACAAGCAGTGGTCATGGGCCCCCGCACTGCCTTGGGACCCTCTGAGGCCAGCAAGGCAAGTCAATTTTTAATTTTTTTTTAATGGTAAGCCATGCAAGTTTTTAAATGTTTCAGAGTATTTATGCATTTAGCAGAAGCTTTTATCCAAGTTGACTGATCCCATATTACATGAGCTAAATTCAAAGACCTAATACGTTTTCTATACACACAAAAGGCCTACAGTATTTCTAGTGAATAGGCTAGGCCTATTTGGACTACTGTTGTAACCCAACACAGTGTCTTGCAACCTATACATGAAAGTCTATCATGATGTGGACAGAGTTTAAGTGAATGAGATTTGCCTGGTGATTCTGTTCCAACCATGGGCGGAAACCTTTCCAAGCTAATGTCATCAATGCCTCATAGAGCAGTATGTGGAGCCTCACAGCTCTGTTGTACATGCGACCATCAAGAACCCCAGAGATGGAACCTTCTGCTATAACACCTGTCTCTCGAAGGCCTGCATCTGCAAACCGCTTTCCAATTGTAGCCATGAAAGTACATGTGGTATGGAAGACCCCCATTCTGATGATAATGTCACGGAAGTGGTCCTGATGTTTCCATGTTATCGCAACTGCTTTTGCATATAGTGCCTGATCAAAAACAACAACAATTTTGTTGAGCTGCAAAGACTTCATTATGGTAATTGACTGATGGAGCATCTCAAATACTGTGGATAACTGTGTCGCAGGAGCATTAATTGTTGGTAAATAGACAATACTATCCTGTTGTACACTTGTAGTATTGCGAGTGAGTATGTTGAACCCTGTCCAACTGCAAACATTTTCATTAGAGAGACGGGCCACTAGCTACATGTAGTTTTTGGTTGTTGCATCTTGGAGAGAAGAGGCGTGGTCATTATCAATGGTCTGGATGACAGGAGGATTGGCACGTTCCCCTGCATTGTAAATGGGAAGGGTTGTCTCTGTTGCATCAATGCTTCTTCTTTTAGTTTTGGGGATACAAGGTAAAGGTCTGGTCTCAGCAGGATGATCAGCAATTGGATTGGTTTGAATAGCTATTCCATTCACTCGTGATGTGCCTTTACCACCGACTGTTTCCTCTAGTCTGTCTGTATTGTCCCAAGCCAGGGTGGTGAACAGACCAAACTTGATGTTTTGAGCGGTAATGGAATGGCATCTCTGCTTGTTTGCTTCTGAAGACAAAGGGCTGTGTCAATTTCCTATACCTGAGAATATGAAATAATGCCATGTCCAAGTCTGTTTAGAATCTGTATCAACTCTACATTTCCTGTGAGTGACTTCACAGCAAAAGGCAACACAATATGTTTTGCAGGCTTGACCTTACCATTAGTTATGGCATAAACAATGTCTTGGCTGAATGAAGTTGTGAGCCTGATCACTCTCTGAGAAGGATTACTCCCTGTAATGGATGAACCTGTTTAAAGGGTCCCGAAGAAATCTACCAAAGATGGAGGAATGGTATTCATTTCAAGATCTGCCACGTGTGGTGGCCATACTTTCATAATACTTTCATTCTGGATGTCATTTCTGATCTTCAGTGCCGCTTGTGATATTGTATCTTCACCTGTGCCTGCTCTTTTGTACATCTCTAGTTCATCTTTTAGTTCTTGGTAACACTTTACAAGTTCTTCCATTTTCAGGCTCTCAGGGTACACCAACAATTTTCCTTTGTTGTTTTGTATGATATACACATTCTCCAAATTCAGCTTCAATCTTTCGCCTTAGATATTTCTTTGTTGAAGGTATTACGTCTGTTATTCCACACTCTGCCATATGTGTCACCAATTGAGAGGTAAGATCTGTGAGTGGTACCACATTAGGAATCTCAATCACCTTTTCCCTTATTATGCAAAAACCTTAAGGAGTGCCACTCTTTCTGCTGCCTCATAAGGAGACTCTGCTTGGTCCAGGTTTGATTCATCTTTGCCCGTGTCTGAAACTAGACTCAAACTCCTTTGTATATGCCCTGTAGCAGGATCTGTGGTAATGGCCTTCAGCTGCTACCAATTCACGACTGGCTAAGGCTAGTAGTCTTTTGTCACCTTTTCTTACAGCTGCTCTTCTGATTGTGTCATCAGCATCATTTTGTCAGACTCTCTTTTGACCTTTGACCTTTTATATACTTGCTGCATTTGTCACAAAATATGCATTTGGCATCATAAACCCTTGATGTCACTGACCCTTGCCTATTTGATTTTCTTAGGCCTAAGTCCTCTGTTAGAGATGTTTCTGCAGACATTTCTTTTGCTGTGATATTGTCAAGCAATTTCTTCATGGTAAAGATGCTACGACATTTTCTGTGATACAGTATAGATGGTATTGTGCCCTCCGGTAGATCTTTAGCTAGATCAAGGATGGGGCTATAACCTCTTACTTCAGCTGCTCTCAGTAGTGTTTTTCCATGACTATGTTCATAGGTGCCACAAGGTTTGAATTATCATTTCAACAGTGTATTACACACTCCCCCTCAATAGTACTTCTACTTTCTTCAGCCATGCCTCTCTATTCTGTTATGTAGGCTACAACAATCTGAAAACAACACAGATTTCCATAAGAATGATAAAATTAGGCCTTTTTAAATTAGCAACACATGAAATGTGTGTGTGTGTTATGTTAGAGAGAGAGAGAGAGAGAGAGAGAGAGAGAGAGAATGTGTGTGAGTGAGGTGTATTGTGTATGTGATGTATGTAAGCCCAACAGAAGTGTGAGTATTCTAGAGTGTGTCAGTGTCATTGGTCAGTGTTCTATCAAAATATCTAGATTCCAAATTCAAATAAGTCCAGTTATCCAACTGAAGTGGTTCTCATACATGCTACTCTCTCTATCCCTCTCCCCTTGTAGGATCTTTAAAACATATTACCATGAAAGCCCATATGGTTTGTTAGTTTTCACAAGAATCTATTGCCCCTGTATTGTGTTTACACAAAATAAAGAGAAATCTACATCTTAGAGCTGCTTTATCTCTTGATGTCACGGCTAACAGCAAACAATGATAGCTTACAGTATCTAATTGCTTGAGGAAAAAACCTGGTCACTGGACATGTTCTTTCTCATTCTCACATCTGAGTCATAACACAAACTAAGATAAACAAGACTCACCTTAAGTCGCATCTGTACAGCAAAGTATCAGTAATCTGGTTTTGAACAACAACCTGCTGTACCGTTGTCTAAACTGAACTGCTTCCACACACTGACAACAACACCAACAACACACACTTACATTCTAAATTTGACAGTTAGAGGTTGCACTGTAGAATGTTCAGAAAATAAACCCATTTCCAGACTGACATTTGAAAAGGGTGAATTTAATAGCTGACAATAAATGCAGGATCTCTATGCATTCCCTTTCAGATTGCAATATCCCAGAGTGTCCGATCATCATGATTCTGGTATCACCAGATTATAGGCATTCTTGTCTACCCATATATTTTGTAATATATATGTTAATATCAATATTTGCAGATATTATCATACAAATACACGGATGAAACTGGTGTAAAAACTTTTTTTTTTTTTTTCTCAACATGAATGCTAATATCAAACATGTTCATGGGTACATGGGTATATAATGGGTATAGGCTATGTCTTAAAATGGACTTCATAGAATGAGAAAAAGAACTAGCCTACTGTGTAAATGTTACAGGACGATTATGGCAAAAACAATGATTGTTGAAAAAAATGACAAAAGCTACTCATTTGAAAGGGTTATCATGTCTCTTAGTAGACTACTTAGAGACACCTTATAAACAAATTGACACTAGCAAGGTAAAGTGATGATGACACAAAGATCATTACAGTTAAACACTTACCACGTGCTATAGTTGTATACCTAAAGTTGCACAAATTTGCCAGAAAGTGTGAGGACACAATTCTAAAATAAAAAATAAGTTTACTTAAGTTTTAGCATGGTTTACATATTGCGATTGAGAGGCACAATAACGATCTTATCCAGAATTTCACGTGTGGCATAGCTCAGTCTCATCTTCTTCAAACCCAGTCTTTCATGAATACAATGTGGCTGCAAGAAGGTTTAGTCTAGCCTGACATAGCCCGCCCATAATACAAATGTTCATACGTATCCATGGTCTGGGAACGGTCCTCTTGGGCGTGTTTATATCGGTAGAGAGTCTACCGGCCAATAAGCGACGCTGATTAGACGAGCTGTCCAATTGTTTCAAACCAAAAGTGAATGCCCTCCCCCCCGCAGTATAATCGCGCCAGGTTAAAGAACCTCCAGACCATGAATACGGATGAACAGCAGTATTATGGTCGGGCTATGTCAGGCTAGGTTTAGTCAGCTTTGAAGACTTGTCTGGATTCATTTTTCTGAAAAAGCAAGAGAGAAAAAAATTACATGTAACATATTTTGGACTGTGTTCCCATCATAGCATTCTAAACATGTACTCAAAAATTACAAATCGTACAAGTTGTATCTCCCAGGGCACTTTGTATATGCAATTTTGTATGTGCACATTGATTGCCAGGCACCATAACTGTCCTATCCTCCCTACTTAATTTATAAGAATAATCTTGGAAATGAAATATAGAAAAACAGAATTTCACGTATGGCTTAGCTCAGTTAGGACTTGGATCAATACATTCTTGTCCCAGAAGGTTTAGTCAGATTTGAAGACTTGTCTGGATTCATTTCCCTGAAAAAGAGAGAGAGAAAAAAAAAGTTATTTGCAACATATTCGGACTGTGTTCACATCATAGCATTAAAAATATGCCCTAAAAAATGACAAATCATATAAGTGGTATCTCTCAGGGTTGGTTCTGTACTGTATGTGCAATTTTCTGTCATTTCCACCACTAGATGGTGACAACCTGCAGTGTAATTCTTGTAAAAATGAATTAGAAGCAACTTTTGATTCACCTCTCCAACATTTACTGGGATAAAGGTGTGAATTTTTCTCTTGTCACAGGCATATTTGCATGCTAGTTAAATCAATGCCATTTTCAGAGGTCACACTGCCGGCTTACATTGGAATCCCATACAAAATGCTTGAAGTTGCAGCCTTTCTAACTAAATAACCGGAAGACGCGTCTACTCCCCAAGCTCATACACTTTTTTAAAAATGAATTTCATTCAACTCGAGTAGGATTGTTTTGGCTTGGTTTGTGTTTGTAATTTAATAGAGAAATTTAGTCTGATATGCCTAATAGAGATTACTTGAAAATATCATTTTCAAGTTTAGCATATTTCTGAAAATGGACTTTTTGCAGGGTTTGGCATCTGAACTACACACACAATATATATTCACTTCTAATTCAATATTTCTTTCTTCATTTTAAAATGTTTTAGAAGATTAAACGGAAGTCATCCAAACCATGAAGAAAAAGCAGGCTATGGAATATTTTAGTAAACTATGAATCAGGATAGGTATGATTTATATTTAGATTATTCAAAGAAGCCACATTTTGATACCTTTGCACACTCCTGGTCTTCTCTCAGCTTTATGACAGACAGTCATTTGTTTTCCATGTCTGCAAGGAGTTACCAGGTGATGAGCGCTTGGCTGCTTTGCTTTCATTCTGCAGTCCACCTCATCCCAATCTCAGATGAGTTTGTACAAGGTGATTCTGGATGCAGCTAATGCAGCACTGCATTTTTTTTCTTGGACAAATAACCCTTATAGCCTGGAGGTGTGAATTCATTGTCCTGTTGTTGAAAAAAGTGTATGGTCTTAGTAAGTGCAAACCAAATAGGCTATACATTATGTATTTTCTGGCAAAACCATTGTTCTTAAGACTAAAAATTAAACAAAGACATTTGTTTTAAGACATCTTTCTGTCACCTTTTTTAATCTCTGTGGAATAAATTTATCTTGCAATAGATGAAGTTACAACAAACTGTAATCACATTAGGCCTGTTCCAGTTTTTTTCACCTAAAAAAGTTTTGGACTACATGGCATTTTTCATGGTCTCAATTATTGGAACATAGGAGCACAACACACACTATGGATTGGATAGAGCTAGCGGGGAGGAGAAAGAAAGTGAGGCAGTGAATTTGACACGTAAAAGTTGAGTCCTTTAGTTTCTGGGTTTGGTAAAGAGCAGCGAAAAGGACGGAGGTAGAATTAAGTCGGCACATGATTGTGGAGACCGTGGGCTGCACCAGGAAACGGTAAACAAACCCTCGGCGTTTTATCATAATGATTCGCGACTTCGTTTTGGGTTTCTGGGGAAATGAGTAAAGTACTTCGGCACGGGTAGTGGGATTCATCAGTTGTAGGCTATCAGTTTGGAACACCGTGGCCGCAGGAACTGGTTGCACGCGCCATGGCCGCTCAGTGCGACACTTTGAACGGATACTTGCAGCACTCGGATCCGGGTTCCAACAGTGAGCGGAGTACAGACTCACCCTTACCCCTCTCGGAGGATGACTCGATCGGGCCACTTTCCCCACCAGACCCGGAGTGGACTGAGGAAAGGTTCCGTGTGGACCGCAAGAAACTTGAGATCATGCTTCTAGGTAAACGTTAGTTTACATCAATAAATAGCCTACCATAGAATTGAAGATTTTTGCATTTGGCCGTTTCCCTTTGTCTTGAGTCATTCCTTCAAGTCTAACTAACGTCAGAAAGTTCTGATGATGATGTGGCTCCTGGATGAAACGCACTGTTTCGTTATTATACCAACACAACATAAAAGAATAGCAAATAGGCATAGATTTTTAAGTCAAACAATATTAACTTATCATATCATAACTTTTACCATTTAGACTCAAGGCCATGCCAATTTAAACCCTAGCTTTTAGATTGCCTTTTAGATCCCCCCCCCCATGTTATGAAAACCACATTGTGATAACTTAATTTAAATAAAGGCCTATATTTAAAATTAGACTTAGGCCTATCTTTTAAAAGCGATAAATGTTTAGCTGGACTAACCAGTAAGTTATCAGCAGTTAGAAGTTCTGTGCTGTTTAATTTTATGAGTTGTATGGTTTAAAAAAATGCATTTGCATCATGTATGGATTACTATCAACCCAATGGGATGAAGAGTAATTCATAACGGTTAGAAATCTTTTTTTTTTTCATTGTAGGCTAAGGCTACATACTGCAACTGTTTTTGCATTTCATGGTAGCTAATTTGCCCACGGATAGATGAAGTAGCACAGCTTCATCGGCAGAGGTCGCGATCGAGCCCTGTAATGCTAGGGCTGCTGAAGCCCTTGTTGCTTCCCTGCACAGTCAGTATAAGACCTCTATAATGTATCATCAGTTGCTTAATATTGTAAAATAGCATAAATCTTATTTAGACACTGAATTAAAACATCAACATTTAATCGGCTACAGAAATGGAAGTCTTAAAAAAAACTGACATTTGAATGCCTCCTTAATAATTCTAGATGTGTGATGTCTTTTTCAGTGAAAATGTGCATTTCTAGACTATTATTGGCAGAACACAAGAGAACTGCATCTTCTTACTTCCAAAGACCTGCTGAAAATCTAGCAGTCATTGATTTTTCATTCAGGTGAAACTTTTTCAGATTTTGAGAACAAGAGAGTGTAGACTTGAAAGACTAAATTATTGGTTAGTGGTGAGAGTATATAATTGTTATTAGTTCTTTTGATCAGTGTGTCATGTAGTGGAGTTGGTCATAGTTTATAGACGACTGTCCCCTGGGGTTTTAGTGTCTGCCCGTGCTGTACATTCCTAAAAGCTACATGTAATCGTCGTCTTTTCCTGGAAAACCACATAAGCAAAGGCCATCTTCCAGGCCTTGTCTGCCACGTCACTGTGTGTGTGTGTGTGTGTGTGTGTGTGTGTGTGTGGCACGTGTTTTGATCCTTAAACTAATGGCAACCAGGGCCCATTTATGACTAGGGGAGAACTTTCTATCACGTGGTTGCTCCCAGTGGCTGAACGGTATGATGGCTAGACAGCCCCGCCGCTCCTGGCTGGTTCGCTTGTTTGGAGTTCAGTGTGTGAAAAAGTGATCACAGACTCCAGCTTTTCTTCCACACCGCCTAAAGTGCAAATAGGGATGAGTGGCTGCCACCAGTGAACCATGCAGCCTCACCGACACTGACCCCCAGCGTGTGGGTGCAGATTTGAATGATCAGCGCACCCAGGGTGTCGGACGAGGTTGTTATCTTCTCTTTTCTCGTTTGGTGTGCATCAGCTGCTTAGCACCTCGGCTCTGCTTAAATTGCTCCGCTTTGCCAGCCAGTCGAACATCTGGATGTGTTTTGATTGGCTCAAAAGCTGCTGTTGACATGGGTTGGTGCATTTGTGGGTGGACCAGTTCAACAGAGGCTGATAATGGATCTTTTGTGCATATGTGTGTGTATGTGTGTAGGTATGAAGGTGTGCTTGTGTGTTGTGTGTGTGTGTATTTCTCTCTCTCTCTCTCTCTCTCTCTCTCTCTCTCTCTCTCTCTCTCTCTCTCTCTCTCT
>JAODXP020000006.1:17942671-17945171 GCA_027497455.2 Sardinella longiceps | reverse complement strand
GCTGCCCTTTGATAGTTAGCATAACATAGCATGTTCATATAAAAGAATTCAACTTTCCCTGTTGACCATGCAAGCGATGTCAATCAGTATATCCAATAGGATCACCATTACTGTATTAATCTGTCAAAGAAAAATATGGACGCACCACCCACTTAGCAGCTTAAGATTCCTCTGTGTGTCACACAGCAAGCGGGTAGCCACATAATTAAGCCAGTACATTATTCAGTAATACATTACTCTCCTTTGCTTTTTACAGTCTGGACTGTTTGCACCTTGAATTCAACAGGATATTGAAAGAACACTTCATGGCTGTTGACTTATGCCAGTTGCTCCATTGGCTGCTGTTTGCAGTTGTAGCTTGGCTCCAGGGGACCTCTAATCTGAAGCTTGTCAAACAGCAGCCAGCCAGTGGCTCTTGCTGAGAGCTGCTCTTATACGAGGCCACAGCACAGAGCCAAATGCACTATGAAGTTCCCTCGGCAGTGTTCATGTCGAGAGCTTGCCAACCTGACGAGGGGACTGCGGGACTGCGGATTCGTCCCTGTTCAAAGAATATAAACGCAATCCTGGATTGGTCAAGTGTTATGGGTTTAGACTACTGGCTTATTTGTCAACATGCAGTAGTTTGTGACTGAAACGTCTTTTGACTTGGATGAGATTATTGGAAACTTGGAGGTTTAGGTTGTAAAGGAGTTAGTTGGTGATTAATGTGTGGATGTGTGCGTCAATGAGATGATCGTAGATGATCCCTGGCATGACAACAGAGAACAGCTGCTTGAGTGAACCATCTCTGCTTTGGCACCACTGAGGTGGATCATTCAGCATCAAATACTTGCTAGATCTGTTTTAGGTTTTAGGATTTTACTTTTACACTCTTATGATTGGCAATACTGCGCTGTCCAACCACAACTATAGACAACAAACTTTGCTTTAAGTACCAGATAACTTAAGACAAAGTATTCTGTAACTAGAAAAGCGCTCAGAGAGCGCAGACCTCCGCCAAGACAATGTGGTCACAGATGGTGTTCTGGATCACCGATCGCCACCAAAATCGAATCAGTTCTTACTTGTCCCAATACACACGTTGTCCGAACGTCATCCAAATCCGTGCAGTACTTTTCGAGTTATCTTGCTCACAGCACACACACACACACACACACACACACACACACACACACACACACACACACACACACACCGAGCAAAACATAACCTCCTTGGCGGAGGTAATTATGCTACTGTGGTGCTTAGTCAAAACATGGACAATTTGTGATGCACTAAAGTACACTTAACAAGTACTTTACTGGACCCCTGCCAGTTAGGTTGGGCCCATGAGTTGTGGATCTGCCCAAGGTTTCGTCTCTTTGGTCTTTTTTGCCCTCAGTGGTGCTTTCCATCACACCCTCAAGCTTTCTCTTTGTAAAGCACAAAGCGTCACAGGGCAATTGTATTGTATTTGGCATTGTACAAGTCAAATACAATCAAATAGAATTTTAGGATCATGTACAGTCTGTATGTATTGCCTTTGAACAATGTAGTAGCTTCCCTCTTTGTGTGGACTTAGTGGACATTTACCTTAGTTTGCACACACACATATGCACACACATTTTTTTCTGGTAGGTTGTTGGCAAGCTGTGTGTACGATAATAGTTGAAATAAATGTAAAATAAAGGCTGGGGTTTATAAAAAGCACTGTCCCTAGGTAACTGTAGAAAAATCCTTTTTGCTGAGTCCATTGATTCAAAATTTAATGCAGCATATTGACGCCATTTGGTCCGGAACTCATGTTTGATTACTGGCTCTGTTTCCAATCTGTCCTTTGGCAGTGCATAGGCGTTCCAGGATGGATGACATTCGGAGTTAGGGTTGATTTACAGTCACGGAAAGGTGATTCAGGATTTTTGGATTTGTCTTAGTTAGGGTCAACCGCTCTGACCTTCACAGTTTTAAAATCCTTGTTTTCACCACTCGCACCCAGAATGAATTTGGGGTCACTCACACGCAGCTCATGTGAGGAGATAAATCTTTGTCTTTATTCCTAACTAGCAGTTCTGTGGGCCAAACAGTGTTGAGAGTAAAGCAACAAGGATTTTAGCCATTTTCTCATTTTTTCCAAACTGTTTCATCTCTCTTGACTGTATAGTTTAACCTATGCCCTGAGAAACGGAACAGACATGACCCCAGTGAAATGTGAAAGTCTCTGAAGATGACTGTGGTTTCCTGACCACCTCTTCTTACCAAATAATGTGGTCTCCATGGTTTCCCAGCACATGGCATCGTCCAGCTGGGCTTGGAGACGAGATTGACCTTTAGAGATTTTGTTTTTTACTTTGATCAATAACAAGGCTCTTATGTGTTTTCTTTTCCTGCTGTGATGGAACTATCACTTTTGACAAATGAATGGAAAACTGGCAAACACACTCACAAACACATATGCACACTCAAAAGTACCATTTTACATTGAAATTTCTCTCTCACTTTTTTCCCCTCTCTCTCTTGC
>JAODXP020000006.1:17932671-17940171 GCA_027497455.2 Sardinella longiceps | reverse complement strand
TGTTATGGGGACATGGCACGAATAGGCATCACTCATACCTCTATTGCCCAAATAAAGTGTCAGAACACTTTGGAGATGTTTGACAAGGTGTAGAGTCATGCCCCTAGGAAATGGACAAGACTCTTGACTCTTTGTTTTTAACCGAATATTCCACAGGGCCCTGAGTTTGTGGGCTAAGGCTTTTTTCTTGCTTATGTCAGCTGCTACTCTCAACAGTCTAATGCTTCATCAGTCAAAATGGAAGTGTGTATGCAGTGCATGTGTATTTCACAGTGTTCACACTGGCCAGTTATTGATAGTGGCCATGATTGGTGTCAGATGTGTACAGGTGTACATTAAACTGCATGGAACACTTCGGTATTTACCTCAAGTTTTACAATACAATTTTCTCCTTCATACTGTACATTCATTTGAGGTATCGTGAAGTATCGTGTACACAAACCCAAACACTGATGACACACCTTATTTTCTTTCATTTTTCACTTGTATTTCTTGAAAAGAAGGGGCAAAACTCAAATCTGACCAAGGGCAGTGAAAAGGCTGAGAGTGTGAGAGAGTGAGAGAGAGAGTGAGAGAGAGAGTGAGAGAGAGAGTGAGTTCCGAGAGTTCCGAGAGTTCTGAGCAGTCATGCTTAAAATGAGCTCCTGATAATTTAAGCGTTTTTTGTTTTAAATATGAGCGAAACCTCATGAAAATAGACTAAAATAACATCATACTTGGACATGAAGGTATAAACAAACAAAAAATATCGTATAGGCGCATCATAACTTTAAAAACTGAAAAATACATTTGGCTCTGCACCTAACAACTAACTGACAACTAGCTGAAGCTATTGGATAACCTGGAAATCTCAGCCTGGACTTTAACAAGAACAACAAAAGACAAAAGGACTAACACAAAGGAAATCAACAAAGGATCCAGACAGAGGAAAAGCAGATAAGGTGAACATAAACAATTTCATTTTTCACACTGCTAAAATTACTTATTATAAGAAGCAAGATCTACACTGGGACAGCTAAGGAGGGAGATAGAGAGAGAAAGGGAGAAAGACAGCCTCCTATTCACCAATTCTAGTGATAAACCCAAAAGACTCCCAGCATACCAGAAGTCCACTGTTACACCTGGACAGGAATATGAGAAGACAGAAAATAGTCTATTGGGCATAAAATACTTCTGTACATAAATGCTTTTCTGCTATACATCTGGGAAGCTACATAGCTAAGAGGCTAAAAACAACCTAGAGTGTGGGAAAGTTGACAGTTGGTGGTAGTGCTCCCCTCCCCCACTCTGCCAGGACCGTTTGAAGAATTGTTACATTGTAACATGGCTGCTGCCTGCACCTTTGAATTCCCCACTCACATTAAGAGTGAGAGCAGCAGAAAAGAATTTAAACTGCAAGTGCAGAGGAAAAGGCCAGAGACACTGTTCAAAGACTGTAAAGAGCTTGGACACAAAATTGCCACAACAAATCTGCTGTTCTACACAGATTCCTCATCAGACTGGCACACTGCAATATGTAACGAATACCCAAACCACACAAAAAAAGGAATATCAAAGGGTCGCCAGATCTGCATATTTGATAACATAGACAAAGACCCAAAATCCAAGCACCTGACTGCAAATTTATATAACAATGGCACAGTAATGATCCAAGGAAATGAAGCAGCACTCCATGCTTTTGAAGGGGTCTTTAACTCCTTAAAGGACCAAATAGCAAGTAAGAGTTCATGCCCTGCCAAACCAACTGTGACAGAGGACAGCACACCACAAGCACAGGTCCCATCCATAACACCCTGTGCTACACACGCCTCTCAGGAACAGCCCACTTCCCCAAGAGCATCCACCACCGCCCCTGCCTCCCAGGAGACAGCCACGCCCATTAAGCTAAACATCCATAACACCGTGGCACAGATACGGGAGAGCCTCTCTCTACTGGAATTAGAGGTGGTAGAATTAAGACAGCACACTCACTGCTTCTCCACTACAGATCAGCTAAACCAGGTGAAAACACAGCTTCAGTCGCCAATTAAAAATCTAAAGGAACAACTGACAATAATCCAAGAAGAACAAAAATCATTAAGAAAAGAAATATCTGAACTCACAAATATAATGAAAAGAGAACTAATTGCAGCAAAAGAAGAAATGTCTGACTATATCAGACACATTAAAGAGAAACTAATGTCAGAGCAAGATACTTACCCAGCATCTACAGAAACCACCACAGACAGGCCTGAGGTCACCAACCCACCTTCTCCTCCCCCTCAGGACCACCAGAGGGGCAGACAGTGAGTGAAGCGCAGCTACCCCAGGCAGACACTCAGAGCTCTGCAGACACTGAGGTTGTTGTCCTTATAGACTCCAATGGGAAATTTCTAGATGAGCGAAAACTATTTCCTGGACGAAGAGTGACAAAGATATGGTGCCCACGAATCCAAGACGTGTACGAAATACTCTTAAACACAGACATTGGCACACCAAGCCACATTATAATCCATACAGGCACCAACGACCTAAGACACCACCAGGAGCAGGTGGGGCGAATGCTATGCAGAGCTGCCGAGAAGGCCGCAGAAACATTCCCCACGTCCAAAATTGTAATATCCACCCTGCTTCCTCGAAAAGACTTTCACCCGGATACTATCCACCGAGTCAATGCAGATATTACAAAGGGCTGTGCACTGCTGCCAAACGTACACCTGGCACACCACTCTGCCATTACCCCAGAGCACCTATATGACCATGTACATCTACGGAAGGACATAATGGGAGTATTCACTAGGGTTCTAAAGGATGCAACCCTGGGCAGAAACCCTTTGGACCAGCGAACGCCACCCGCAACCCACAGGCCAGAGCAGCGCCCGCCACCTGTAGCCCACAGGCCGAACCAGCGCCCACCACCCGCAACCCACAGGCCGGAGCAGCGCCCACCACCCACAGCCTACAGACCGGAGCAGCGCACGCCACCCGCAGCCTACAGGCCGGAACAGCGCACGCCACCCGCAGCCCACAGGCCGGAGCAGCGCCCGCCACCCGCAGCCTACAGACCGGAGCAGCGCCCACATCACTCCAGCAGCCTACAGACCGGAGCAGCGCACACCACCCGCAGCCTACATGCCGGAGCAGATACCCTGTGTCCCACTGGCCCAACATTCACCATTCAACACATAGGCCCCGCCGACATGGCCCAATCCACCAAAACAAACCAGCGCACCCCACTGCATAGGCCAAACCAGCGCACGCCACTGCATAGGCCTAACCAGCACAACCCATCCCCCAGTTCAGACCAGCACCAAGCTACTCCACATCCCAGGACGGACCTACACCCCTCACCAGACATACCAGACGCACTACCACGGATTGCAAGCTACAACAAATAGGCCTACACCCCAACTACCGCCTCAGCCCCCACATTCTATCAGCATAGCTATGCTGAGGCCTTGAAAGGACGTCAGAATGCTACTGAAATGGGTGAGATCAAGGAATTACTTTCTTACATCTGCAACAGACTCATATAAATATACAAATCTGTAAAAAAAAAAAAAAAAAAAAACACCTCTCACAGTGTTCAATAGACAATTATTTCTATAGGTTTTGTTCAGTTTGAAACAAGAACGTTACTAAAATGAACTCTCTTACTATTTGTTTGTGGAACATACAAGGATTGAAATCATCTACTTTTGGCTTAAAGAGCCTTGACAGGGACTTTCAAAAACAAATTAAAAACATTGATATTGTCATACTGCAGGAGACATGGTGTGCAACCGACCTGGCCACACACTGTCCTCCACACTACAGGGAAATTATACTGCCCTCTCAGAAATCTAACACAGTACGCAAAGGCAGGAATTCAGGGGGATTAATCATTTGGTATAAATCTAAATTACATAATCATATAAATTTTATTAAAAAAGGCAAATACCATATATGGTTAAAAATTAGAAAAACCCTTCTGTCTACAGAAAAAGACACATTCCTTTGTGCTATATACATCCCCCCTCAGACTCCCCATATTATAATGAGGACATGTTCCATGTGCTAGAGACAGAGGCATGCCATTTCCAGGCCCAGGGAAATGTGCTCATATGTGGTGACCTTAATGCCCGAACTGGAACACAACCAGACTTTTTAGACACCCGAGGAGATCACTTTCTCCTTAAAAATGTCACGACTAACATCACACCCCCCAATAGGAACAATTTTGATGAACAGACAAACAAAAATGGGAAAGATCTCCTTCAGCTCTGTCGAAGCCTGGGTCTGTACATTGCCAATGGTAGGTTACGAGGGGACTCATTGGGAAGATACACATTTTGCTCACCTCTTGGGAATAGTACTGTAGACTACATGATAACAGATATAGATCCTTTCTTTATCAGATCATTCACTGTTAAACCACTAACACCTCTATCAGACCATAGTCAAATTACTATGTGTCTCAATTGCAGAGGAAATAACACCAGCACACCCACCCAACCCAATAAGCTGTTATCATCTTACAAATCAATACAGATGGGTCCAAAACAGTACAGAGGAATTTCAAAAGGCAATTGGCAGCCAAACAATCCAAACACTGTTAGACACCTACCTTGAAACTTCATATGCCCACACTAAAGAAGGTGTTGATCTGGCAGTAAACAATTTAAGCGCCATCTTTGAGAAAACAGCAAGAAAAGCGCAACTAAAAAGAAAAAGATTAAATAACAAACTGAAAAAAGAAGACAATTGGTTTGATGAAGAATGTCAAATTATAAGAAAACAACTGAGAAATTTATCTAACCAAAAACACAGGGATCCAAATAATATAAACACCCGCCTTCTTTACTGTGAAATGCTCAAAAAATATAAACGTACACTCAGAACCAAGAAAGCACAATATACCATCAAGCACCTGGAAACTATAGAACAATCAATCCACTCTAATAGCTTCTGGGCAAACTGGAACAACTTGAAGCAAAACAAAAAGGAAGAATTGGCAATCCAAAATGGAGATATCTGGACTAATCATTTCCAAAATTTATTTGAAAATATAAATTCAACTACAAATCAGGAACAACAAAACATAAAACAATCCCTTTCAAATTTAGAGTCCACAATTAAACACTACCAAACCCCTGTGGACTTCCCTATTACTGATAAAGAACTCAGCAATAACATAAGAAAACTGAAAGACAAAAAAACACCAGGGTTAGATGGTGTTCTTAATGAAATGTTAAAATGCATGAGCACAAAATTCAAATTATCCATAATCAAGTTGTTCAACATGGTTCTGAGTGTAGGTTACTACCCTGACATCTGGAATCAAGGACTCATAACTCCAATTTTCAAATCTGGTGACAAATTCGACCCTAACAACTATAGAGGCATCTGTGTGAACAGTAACCTGGGGAAGCTATTCTGTAGTATCATAAACTCAAGAGTCCGAAACTTCCTTATGAAGCACAATGCCCTTAGCAAATGTCAAATTGGATTCTTACCAAATCATCGCACCTCTGATCATATTTACACCCTACACACCCTAATTGAAACACATGTTATCCAAAACAAAAACAAAATTTACGCATGCTTTGTCGACTTTAAAAAAGCTTTTGATTCTATTTGGCACACAGGACTATTCTACAGAGTTATAGAAAGTGGTGTAGGGGGTAAAACTTATGACCTGATAAAGTCAATGTACTCAGGAAGCAAGTGCGCAATAAAGATTGGCAACCAAAGGACAAAATTCATCTCCCAGTGTCGAGGGGTAAGACAAGGCTGCTGCTTAAGCCCAACCCTTTTTAATATTTATATTAATGAATTGGCAAGAACTATTGAAAACTCCACCACACCTGGTCTTACCCTACACGACATGGAAATCAAACTCCTGCTCTTCGCAGATGACCTAGTGGTGGTCGCCCCCACTATACAGGCCCTGCAGCAGCACCTGGACCTGCTTGAGCAGTACTGCCAGACCTGGGCCCTGGCAGTGAACCTAGACAAAACTAAAATAATGACATTTGAAAAAAGATCCAGATCTCAGGGACATAAACACAATTTTACAATAGGAACACACTCAATTGAACACACAAAAAACTACAGATATTTAGGCCTAACAATAAGTTCAAATGGAAAGTTCAATATTGCAGTGAATGATCTGAGAGAAAGAGCACGCAGAGCTTTCTATGCCATAAAACGACAAATTACTGTGGAAATTCCAATCCGTATTTGGCTAAAAATATTCCAAACCGTAATTGAACCAATTGCCCTTTATGGCAGTGAGGTGTGGGGTCCACTAACAAATCAAGAATTCATCAAATGGGAAAAACATCCAATTGAGACCCTGCATGCAGAGTTCTGCAAAAATATCCTTAGAGTGCACAGATGTGCCACAAACAATGCATGCAGGGCAGAATTAGGCCAATATCCATTAATCATAAAAATACAGAAAAGGGCAATCAAATTCTGGAAACATTTGAAAAATAGTGACCCCCACTCATACCAATTTAAAGCTCTGCAATACCAGGAGTTGAGCAAAGGATACAGTCCCCTCACTCAGCTGGTCCTGAGTCTGAGTTCAGCTAATACTAATCCCACACATACTAACGCCATACTAACACCTCAGGACCAGAACCAAAAAACAACTGAAATTAGGATAAACCAAATTACAAAAACTTCAAAACAAAATTACACAAGTCATTGGCAAAATCAAACGAAACTGCAAAGTAAAATGCAATTCTATTTGGCCCTAAACAGAGATTACACAATAGCACCCTATCTGACCCATATCCAAGACAAAAATCTGAGAACCACCCTGACAAAGTACAGACTCAGTGAGCATAATCTAGCAATAGAAGTGGGAAGGCACAGGCAAACATGGCTGCCAAAAGAAAGCAGACTGTGCCCCCACTGCGAACAACAAAAGGTGGAAACCGAGATACACTTCCTGACCCAGTGCACAAAATATGACACCATTAGAAATAAATACTATGAAAAGATAAGTGATGTACTCCCTGAATTCCTGCATGCAAATGAGGAGGAGAGGCTTCCATACCTTACTGGTGAAAAAGAGGAATGCCTACTTCTCGCAGCTCAGTTTGTCTACTCATGCCATCAAACAGAGAACAGAGCTGAATATTCTATAAATGTATAGACATACTGTGTACTGAATACTGCATATACAAGTACTGACACACACACACACACACACACACACACACACACACACACACACACACACACACACACACACACACACACACACACGCTCTCACACACACACACACACACACACACACACACACACACACACACACACACACACACACACGCACACGCACACACACACACACACACACACACACACACAACATGTTATTGTCGTTACTGTTGTTACGTGTTCAAATATTGTTACATTACAATGCTGTTATAATATTGTACATTACAATGCTGTTATAATATTGTACACTTCAATGCTTTGGCAATACCGTATAACATTATGGTCATGCTAATAAAGCTTCTTAACTT
>JAODXP020000006.1:17888681-17932571 GCA_027497455.2 Sardinella longiceps | reverse complement strand
CCTGGCGATGCCATCCTACGTACCGCTAAACATTTTATCTCCGTACGTAGTCTGGACCAAGCCACCCTAGCTGCCTTTCCTTCAGTTACTCTACGGTTTAGCCAATCAGCACACAGTTTAGAGCGATGTCTCAAATTTTTGTAGTCCTACAGGATAGGAACGTGTTTGTTACACCCCCAACCCCCCCACCCCCACCCCCCAACTTTCGAATTACATTCACAAAATTGGTATATGACATTAGCATCCATGATCTTGAGGATTTATTGCCACTACGATGACAAAATAGATCAGAACTGGCCAGAGATCTGTTAATACTGGAAAGCGAAAGTTGTAGGCGTGAGAACCAGGCGAGAGAATACGTCATATCCAAACAGAAACCTATTTCAATTGCGTTGGGCCAGACTGTATGACATAGTCAACAGTCGCTTTCGCCCAGGCTAATATTAGCCTACTGTAACAGCAAATTTATGGTAGCCTAATGACACTTGATCCATTTAATGAAGAATAGTTATCACCAGTCAACGGGCATGATTTCAGCTTTGAAGTCATAGCGGACCATGAGGCCTATCCTTTCTACGATTTAAGCAAAATATGTAGGCTAACCTAACATATTTAAAAACGTCATCTCAGAGATTGAGAAATTAAAATATGAGGCAACAATGCCTCTTTCAGTTTGTAATTGATCATGACTGATCAGCCCACTACAAAGAAAGCTGCATTATCAGGGCTCTCAAGTTTTGAAGTTTGTTGGGAGTGAGATTGGGTGGGGGGAGTGGGGGGGGGGGGGCACCGAACCTTCGGCCCAACGGCCCATCGGCCGGTTATTACAACAACTCAGGCCTCTCAAGTTTTGAACTCCGCTCGGAGTGAGATTTTTCTTTTTTGGCCTGGCGTAGATCTACAGTACAGTGTACATGTATGTACGTGTATAAGAGACAGTAGTCTATGTAAATGCATGTATTTTAGGTGATTTAGAGACAGACAAGGTACTGTCACCCGAAATAATGACCTCCAATGAATTCTGTGAAAAGAAATGGACAAATGCACTGGCATCAGGAGGCTGTTTTGCAAGGGCTTAAAGACAGCACTGGAAAATATAAGAATTCTGCATTTCAGAAGTATTGAATCAGGTCCACCCTGTGGTTCTGTTCTATTTTTTTTAATTAGGCCACTAATGATTAAGTAGTGATGATGCATCATTATTTACTATGTATCAATAAACATTCATATAGCCTAAATATTTCTTTAGACTAGGCTATTTTATGTTTTTATTTAATTAGACCTATTTCAATATGTCACTGTAAAAAAACAGGCCTAGTTGTAGCCTATAATCTTTAAATATTGTTCATTATAGCTTTAACTGAAATCTTATCACTGAACCATTTGAAGAAGTACAGTATGTGCCTTTCTTTATCTTGGCCTAGTGCTTTTACAGTAGGTTACACATTCTGTGCATATGACAAACTTTAAAAGTATTGCTATGTAAGGCAAATGCTTTAATTTGGGGTCTAATAGGCCTATTGTACCAGACCAAATTTAAGACAATGGCGTCACCAGCTGTAGTCAGGGGCGCAACTAATCACTTTTGGGGGGGGTATGCGTATAACATTTTTGCGCTGAAATAACATAAAATAAAATTCTGAACCATAAGATGACCTTCAAAGTTGGCATATTGTGAACAACACATTTAACACAACAACAATGAAGGCAGCAATTGTCAACTAATGACGAATATGGGATGCATTTGTGTACAGAAGTAGGCAAGAAATTTTTGAAAAATTTGTTTCCATTTTCTGCAATCTGGTGCATTTTAACAAGTTGCTAGATAGCTTCTCATAGCAATTAATTAAATGGTTTATCTAATGCATTGCACATTATTTGAATGCTCCATGAAGTCATATAGCAGCCTGGCTGAGTTGTATTGGGCAGTAGGTTGTATATTTCTTACAATTGAACCAAAATGTATTTAATTTCAGACTTTAATGGCATTTACTGCTGAATTCTCAGTTTGATGTGATGCACATAGTCTTTTATTCTTTTGGACCCTTTTTGGATAATAATGAGGAACATGCTGGGGACAGTCTGTCTTTGCAATTTGCTAAATTCCCCTATATTCATTCTAAATAGTTTAATTGAAATGTGTCTAAACCCTTGGAGGAAATGGGCTACAGTAGCCTACCTTGTGTTTCTGAATCAGTAGCCTAATTAGCACAGGGTATTTTTTGACCAACATATCAGTCATGGGATGCCTGTCTGAAATGACCATTTCAGCCTAATATTGGAGACTATACAAAAACAACTGGTGTTATTGCTACCTCATTGTAGATCTATACATTGGTATGCCTTTGACTTCCACTGTTTTTGGAATGCATACGGAACTACAGGACTTTGAAATAATTAATTAATTTAAAGGATAATGCATTATCATAGCAACTAGTGACCACTATAGATGGTTTGCACTTGTGGCATTCTTTCAAATGATATATGTAGGCCTATGGCATTTGGGAGAGAAAAAATCTCCGAGTTATGAAATAGAAAAAAAAATGATAGATTTTGAACTCATATGTGCATCGCGACCGCATCGCAATATTAAATGCGTTAGCTATTTTTATATCGCGAAGGGTCGGGTGGTGGGTAGTGGTAAGGGCAATTTTAAGGTTACCTGCTGTCATTCATGCACAATAATCTTTGGCATATGATCTCACGTGCTTTCATCTTTGTCTTTAGCTCTTTCTACCTCGGACAGGTCAATCTTGCTCCAAACAGGCTACATGGGCGCACTCCTCAATTTGGGGTGAATTAAAACTGGGCAATAAAGTAGAGGGGAGGGCTGTTTCTTACATTATTTTAAACTGCAAGAAGTTCAACGCGGTTATGATGAGCTTGTGGGTTTGCGCTTTTTTATACATTAATGTCTTGTGCATCTCTCACACGTGTATTGGAGAGGTGACACTATGAAACGTTTGTGTGTGTAACCTACAACATGTGAAAAGGAATTTTTCATAATTGTATAAACGAAGGCATATTTTGGTGTGTCATTAGCTCGTCTCACTAGCACACACACACACACAAGCCCCCCTGGCCCATGAAACATTTGTATTCATTCTGCTTAAATTTCGGCGACTACTTCTCTTACCAGGCTCAGCTGACAGTAGCTATTCTGACCTCCTCAATCCCATGGCTCACGTCTCTCTCCTCCACCTTCATATATCTACATGGATTGGTTCTCCTTCTTCTGTATTGGGCCGTATAACATTACATTGTTGAACTGCCACGTTAGATAGAGACTGTGCCTCCCCGGCAGTCTGTGCACTCACTCCGAGGCTGCTTCTGATGTTAACAGACCTACACCCACTGATATGCAGTCATTGTTGCACATCACAGGAACATAGGCTAACTGCATTATTACTATTCTTGCATATTGTTGCTTCAACTTTTAGACTTTGTTGCTCCCCCATTACGTTTCTCTGGCTCTGTCCATTTCGCCAGACAAACTTTCACTTCTCTCCAACTCAGTTCAGCTCAAGTGGCAGAAGAACTAAGCTACTTGGGTCAACGTGAGGGGAGGGGCGGGCCGGGCCGGGCCGGCGGAGGAGGGCTGAGAATTTCATTGGATTAGCCCGATGTCCTTCAGGAATTTCTACCAATGGCCGCATTTTGTGATTCAAATACCGTCGCAGCCGAAAAAATATTAAAAATACGCAGACGGGCGTGTGAAAACGCATGTGTGGCGTGTGAGAGTGTGAAAACACTCCGAAGAGTGTGTCACACGCTCAATGCGTGAGACTTGAGAGCCCTGGCATTATTGTGTCACACGGAGTAATGACCGCATGCAAAGAGCTGCGTGATATTAGGCTACTTCATTTTGTGGTGATGTTGGTAAATCAAAATCGCCAAGCTGTCCATGCGGATGTAAAGAACAGAACATCTCTTGTGTAGGAATATTTGATATTTCTCTTTACTTGTCAATGCTCCACCTATGCAGAGAACATTGCATGTTTAGCATACTGAGAGGCGCTACTGCAGTTCAACGGAGCCTCAAAGTTGCATTAAGGTTTATGCTAACTGATTTACGGCTGCTAATAAAACTTGAACACTAGCGCTAGTTTTTGTAACGGTATTTGTAATAATTTGTTGCATGTTACCAGTATTGAATACCAGTATTATTGAGTAGGCCCTATTAAGTGAGCAAACGCTCGCATCCACGCATCTCTCTGGCATGCATGGTGGACACCGACACACCCTCTCCCTATGTTGATTTGTTATAACATTTTTAAAAGCTAAAACTATGATCAAACTCTTGATTTGAGTAGTAATATTTTATAATAGGCCTCTATCATAGATATTTAACAGGTTTTCATTGTACCATGTGTATGGTTATGCATTTGTTATGATCTCAAAAGACACATGACAATGACAAGGGCAACTAAACCGCTCACAAACATTTCCAAACTTAGGACCAAGTTCCATGAGACTGTAGAAGCCAAAGACAAACCAAGACGTGGCCGTCTCAAGAGGACAACACCCCAAGAAGAACGGTTCCTCACTTTTGCTGCACTAAGGAACCGTAGATTCACTGCCAGAGACTTACAAGATTTATTCAACTGTTCAACTAATCAAATCTTCCACACGTTACTGAGGGCCCTGACACTGAGTATAAAGTGTATGGCCAACATGTTTTTTTTGTTCTTGTCCTCATTTCTTTGGGTGAGTGCAATCTTCAATGCTCCAAGCAACAAAGGCTACTAACAGAACAGTATAGAAGGCCATTTTGGCACATTTTTGGTTGGCACTACTCATACGTTTGGCTGTGTTGCGCATTCCATGATTGCCCGATGCTTACAAGCTATACCTCATTGTAAAGGTGACAAATCAATGACGAAGATGATATAAAACACTTTAGGGATTGGTATTATTAAAGGGGAGATATAATGGGCCAAAATCAAGTTTCCTTACTTTTTGTGAGCGGTTTATTTAGAGGCCAGTATTATTGCACTAGGTCTGTATTCCAAAAATATTAAGCATCACCTCCAACCCCAATTCCTCCCACCACAAAATAATTTCCTTTCCATATTGAAACTTTTTCTCACACCACTGTCTGTCATACAAGACATAAAACCTTTTTCTTAATAATGCAAGCAGTATCACATCAGACACCATCAAAAACTGATTGTATAGAATAGACTGTCCAGGGAAAAATAAAATGTGTCATGAGTCATGACCCCCCCTCCAGTTCTGTGTCACGTGCACTGGTTGGCAACGCCCCCTCCCCCTGAGCACCACCTAGACCCCCCACACCACCCCGCTTCTCCATAGAATTTTTTTTCTTTAATCCATGTAACCAACACAGTGTTATGTCCAAAGCCCTCAGGGTCCAGTCCTGAGTCCTCTCCTTTTCTCCTTGTACATTCTCCACTGTGTGGCAATCATACTGTAGCTGTAATATGCTCATTAGGTTTGCTGATGACCACACTCAAATCTGATTGCCAACCATGATGAGCCAGTATACAGATTAGAAGTTTACAAATCAATGCAATAGCATCTCGCAATGTTTCAAAGATCAAAGAGCTGATAGTAAACTTCAGAAGAACAGGAGATCAGTTGAACCCCATTATCTTCAATGGTAATACATTGGAAAGGATTGTCAACTTCATAATTTAAGATTCAAGAGTTTGTCACATACACAGAATTACTATTGTAAAGAAGTGAAAAGTCATAAATTACTAAATTACTACATAAACTACTAAATTAAAAAAAAAGTACATTTTGAACAGGATCCACTCTATATATTTTTTTGTTTGTTTGTTTATTTATTTATTTATTTATTGTATACTTTGTATACATGCCTCAAGGTCAAGACACTATTGTCCCTGTTATGTCACTGTTTCTTGTGGTAATGTCAGTTTCTTGTGGCAATGTCTTGTGGTAATGTCAGTATTGTCTATTGTCTATGTGTGTACAGCAGCTTTTTAACCTGCAACCAAATCTACCTTCGGGTACAAATAAAGTTACCTAACCTAACCTAACCTATAGCGCTGCAAACCTACCTGAGTGCCAACAACATCGACTGCAGTTGTCATGATGAAGATATTTCTCAGAAAGTGTCAAATTTGTGCTCCACTGCGCTCCTGTTCTAGTATCTTTGCTAAGGATCGTTTGTTTTGTTTACCACAACAACGTATGCTAATCTGAGAGAGTTAGTTAACAAGCTAGATCTGATATTAGGTGAAACTAACATTGACACTCGTTAGGAAACATTAAAACCAGCGTTCAGACTGATGATGCCCTTTGAATGTCATATCATATAATTCATTATGATAGAGTAGGGTTTGCAATCACACTGCATGTATACTGTGTCTGAGTCCAGCTGAACCTTCCATACATGACAGAAAGCAGATGCAACGCGGTGCTACACAAAATCAAACAGGAGTTCCCATGACTCTACCAGCCGATTCAACATACCAGTATACCAGTCAGCGGAGGTTGTCTGATGTCTGCCATGCTTCTGAAAATTTTGCAAAGCCGCTTAAAGACAGCCCCAACACACATTTTCGGCCAACATTGTGTTGAAGTGCGCTACCCAGTACAGATACTGTCCCCCAGACAGGGGCGCTGCTAGAAATGTTGGGGCCCTCAAATATTGATTTTAATATAAAAAAATTCTCTGGGCCCCCCTGTCAGTGCTGGGCCCCTAACTTTCCCCCCCTAGCGGAGCCCCTGCCCCCAGACATGACCAGCACGAGGAAGGAGAGGAGTTTTGTGTTAATGCTGAACAACACTGAAAAATGACAGTCTAACCCTGGGCCTGTCAGTCTTTGCAATATAACACTTTCCTTTACACACACACACACACACACACACACACTAGGGTGACCACCTGTCCCGCTTTGCGTTGGATTGTACAGCAATTTTACCCTTTGTCCCGCGTCACGCAAATTGAACATCAGTCCCGCATGTTCGTTCGACACACCGATACGTCGACCTTTTGTTTCTGTTCAGAGAAGCGCAAGTTGACAGTTTGACCCCTATATAGACCAAGCTATTAAAGTGCACAAACACCTTCACAACTTTGAAAGTAATTCTCAAATCTGAGAGCGCACTGTCAGGTCCGACTTCAGTTCGGATTTCGGATATGTTGCCACGAAAAAGAATATATATTCTTTCAGTTACGATTGTAGAAAGCCTCTTGGTTGTCAGTGGATGGGGAGAGAGAGAGAGTTTCTGCGCTGTGGGCACGATCGTGCACAGCTTATTATGTTTTGCGCCAAAAATGATCAAACATGAAGATTTAGACCTGGCATATTATTTTTCACAGAAATAGCCTAGCTAAACTTGAAGCCAAGGCTTAATATTTTTTGTGTCTTGCATATTAAGTTGAGTTTGATTCTATACCTAATTTCTGAGAGCTTACTTTTAATTGCATAATGCCTGATCTTTTAGAGAATGATAGGTTGACAGCTTAAAGTATATATATATATATATAAAACACTGTCAGCATCTGTAGCCTATCATTTGGTCTGTGGAGATCATCAGGGCTAGACTTGTACCAAAAACTGGCATGGCATTTTTGGCCATGGTGGCCCAGCATTATTCTATTCAATAATAACTTCATGACGAGCTAAAATAACACTTTGAATTAGACACATTGCATTAACATGATAGATTTAATTGGACTAGCCCAATATCCTGAACAAATTAAGGCAGTCCTGGCCCAAACATAACCATTGGCCCAACGTATGCCCTATCTTAAAGTTAATACGTCTGTTCCACATTGTCCCACTTAAACATGCTAAATGTCCCTCTTTTTGTCTGTTTGGAGGTGGTCACCCTACACACACACACACACACACACACACACACACACACACACACACACACACACACACACACACACACACCTATCTTGAACCTTGAAGGAAACTTGGATCACCCATCTAATATTGTCAAGTCATAATATGTTATATTATATTATATATTATCGTTGTACTGATATATTGTCACACGCCAATGAAAATTAGACAAAGATTAAAGCCTTATGACTTACATAATTTGCTGCCAGATCTGGGTGGAGATAGTCAATTCCTAAAAATAGATAGAAGAATGTGAACTGCATTATTTCAGTTTTTCTCATTCAAACATCATTTTGAATATCTTAACATTCCGAACATCATAAGGTACATACCATCATCCATAATAGCAATTGTAACCCCTTTGCCAGTAAATCCTAGCGCCCAGGCTTCAGCCACATTCAGATCAAGTCCAGGTGTACCATCAGCTTGGCCGGTGTTTATCTGATCAGATAGACAGAGAGTCAGATAAACATCAAAGTTACTCTCAAAGAAATCTGCCAGAGAGCAGAGCAAAATATACAGGAAATAAAACTACTTTTGATTGTTCATTTTGAATTGAATATTAAACAGGGATGGATGGCCATTTTTTACAGTCTGCAAAATAAATGCTTTGAGAGTAGGCAGACATGGATTTTTAAAATCTCATAATGGCTAGTCCATAGTCAGGTGCATATCAGCCCCAACTCTGTATACACCTGAGCCATGAGCTAAAGACATAAACTTTACCATTTCACTGAATGTTGTCTCATTTTCTACTAATACTGAATACTGACAGCACTCTGTGACCTTAAACAACACATGCAGCAGAATTTTCCATTAGATGGCTTATGAGCATAACACTGCACATGGCATATCAGAGAGAAGTGTAAAATGACCAAAAGGTGCCATTTAATAATATCATTAAGCATAACAAATAAAGCACCAATACATTTAATAAAAATGAATACAGGACATTTACACAAAATTATTAAAACAAACATTATTCCTTACAAGATACCACTGCTTTGTGAAAAGAGGGTCACTCATGTTGATTTCATTGTAGTTAATGTCTCTGTAGCCTCGTTTCTGACGTCCAAATCCCGATTGCTGAACCACATTTTTCACCTGATGTAAAATGCAAGATGACAAGAGTTAATTCCAGATCCACAGAAAATGTTTTACATTGTATTATCATGGGCACACTTCTCCCAATTGGTATGGTCATAAGTTCATGAATTGACACTGACAACTGAATTGACAATTGAAAAACTCCAGTTGAAAATGATGCTGACTTCGGTGTATTAAAATTAAATTGGTTATTACATTAACTTTAAATAGGCTATTACTTTTAAATTTCTTTTTTCCTTCATTTTCCTGTGTGTTGAGTTTTCAGGGTCTATTATTTTCATTTGTTTGAAAATATACCTATGGTGATTTTGCATTTTAAGCAATAAACAAACAGAGTCTGGCCATCTATTGTAAGATAGCTGAAAATGTGAAGACAGAGACATAGTGATGGAGACCAGTTCAGCCTTATCATTGTGATGCATAATTTTGATGAGGGTCTTAGTTATGATGAAGACAGCAGCCAGTCTAACTTAAATGCCATGATCTAGGTTTTAGCAGCTATGAATGGCTCATCCTGAAAAGACTACACATACATTATGATGTAAAGAAAAAACTTCCACTAAGATCTGCTGCTAAGCCAGTCCAGTTATTTTGAAGCTGCATATTGTCAACCAGATTCCCTGCTGAAAAAAGCAACTTGACCAACATAAACTAGCTAAAGGATAGTTCCGGAGTCAGTTAAAGCCCTGTTGCACGAGCCTTCTAACAGCAATATATTTTGCATGGAATGAAAGAATTTCGAACAGCATAGACCTAGCACGAACACAAAACACGTTACATTGAGTCAACGGCACCTCAGATCTTACTTTCGGTTTCGAAGTTGATCAGTTTCCATTGATTCAGTGTAAAGTGCTTGTTCACTTCTGCGCTTGCGTTCGGAGCTATCCTTTAAGCTGATTGAATATTTTACCATCATGTTATGTTTTGCATTAATATGAATATTCAGTTTGACAGGTTAGCCATACTTTTATAGTCAGAGTCACTAGTGTAGGGGTGATACATTATTTTGGCTGGATAAATTATTTTGGCTGTATAGTCAACCCGTTGATGGGGGTTGATGCCTGTGAATTGCTCCTCCTTCCTGAGAGGACATGTATGAAGGGTTGTATTTCATGAATACACAAAAATTGTCTAAACAGGCCTAGAACTCTAGACGTATTCTAGCAGTAACAAATTGATTTGCTCAGCGAGTATGTGTAGTCAGGAGGCATAGGGAAGTGTTGTATTCAGACATCTGTGGTGTTTAGCCAATCATAACACTCTATGTGGTCAGGGAGTCATTGGGGGGATTAGCATTGTTTGAATGGGATTGTTGCTCTGACTGACTAGTTGTTGCCAGAGGCATACAAAGCGATTTCTCTGGCTCCGCTCGTACCACTAACCTACTGCATGCAGAGGCAGTGTGAAAGATTCCGCCCCAAGGATCTATCCATCATGGCATTTTATGTGATAGTCTGACTTGTCAGGCTAATGCACCTTGGCTAAATTATAATTTTGGGAAGGCTCCACGGGCCGGATTAAACAGTCCAAGAGGCCACATGTGGCCCCTGGGCCTTAGTTTGCCCACCTCTCCAATAAGTCCTTTATTGTTAGAAACTAATGCAACTTAGAAACTAATGCTCAATAATCAGCTTTTTCCCCTTGAGTGGTCTCTGCATGCAATAGGACAATACTACAACCACAGCCCTTTCTATAGCTTTGGCTAGGACAAATCAGAGCAACAAAGGAGCCAATTCAAATGACCGCTGTTCCTTGTCTAAGCCCGCCCAACAACTCTCTACACCAGGAGTGGGCAATTATTTTGGCCGAAGGGCACTATTGGCCTGACGATTTTGACTGACGAGCTGGGTGTTAGCAGTCAACTGGTTCAACAAGTCTCAAACCAATTGCCCCACTTTCTTCAGAGGACATGGTTTATGGTTTAAAGAGGTGATTTATATTTCATGAACACTTTGTACAACAAATTTGATAAATCAGGCCTACTATTTTGGGAAGGCTCAACGGGCCAAATTAAATAGCGCAATGGGCTGCATGGATACACATAGAGCATTGTGACAGATGAAACCTCCCAGAGATCCAGTAGACATTCTCAGTCTGCACTAGTAAATAGGTAAATCAGTGTTTCATGCATGGGTTGACACTATTATGCATGGGTTGAATACTATTATTTTCAGCTAAAAGAGCTACATCCAGTTGCTTTACCAGTGCAATTGTAATTGGGTAGGATATTGCAGTAAAGAGAATGGAGTCAACTTTCTCCATCATTTTAATTTCACATTGAAATTCACATCTCAAACACTAACAAATAGACAATCATTAGTTACACATATTCAGGGTAAATGGCCAAATCTTTTTCAGTGTGAATTTTATTACCCTGCTACCATGATCCAATTTCCTGTAGCCCAATACAATCTCAGTGGCCATACGCTTGATTATTTGGTGGACACAGTGAAAATGAGACATTTATGTGAAAATGAGACAATAATTTAAATGCTTCTCGGTTGTTTATCCAAGATACATTCACAGCCATATTACATGGTAATGGAAATAATATATCAAATCACCTGTTTTTGAGGGACTAAAAGCCAACTGACTTGGTTTTAAAGGGAGGCTCATGACTCCTGTATACATACAATGTTACAACACGTGCACTGATTGTATTTGTCGAACGAATACATACTTTGATTTTATTGGAGGAATGATGCTCCACCTCTCATTAAATATCTTTACCGTCAAAATACTGTTGAATGGCACTTAACCACTATGAACGATTTCTGCCTTGCACATCTTTAAAGGGCCAAAGAGGGTAGCAGTATCACGCTAGAGATGAGAGGAAACATTTATTGCTTTCTGCATTAAGCAAACTGCCAGTTCCAGCATGAGGAAGGGAAAGAGAAGTCTAATCAATAAAGAAGTGCAGCAGCTCTAAGATGTTGATTCAGAGGCTGCCAAGGCTAGACTGGCTACCTACGTCTTTTCTAATGGATTTAAAGACTCAGTGTTGCAACCAGAGTGTTTACAAAGCAATCTCACAATCATAAGTATTTCTGTCTTAAACCCACTTCCATGTGTAATCCCCCAAAATAATGTTATTATTATGTTCAATAATCAGTTCATTAATCAGTCAATCCATCCCCTTTAGGTTACAGTGCAATATTAGTATGGTCTTAATACATCATAAAGCATGATACAAATCAAAACAACTTACCTACAAGTAAAATAAAATAAAATAAAAATTAACATTAACAAAGCAAACCAATAAAAATGCCAATTCAAGAAGAGATAGCATATGTAATAGTGTTCAATGTAAACATTTCCATAGCACAGTTAATATAGCCTTGGTGAAATCAAAGGCCATAAGGTTAATGCTCTTTGTCTAGCAGACTTTTTAATGACAGATGACATCACATGCCTGCAAATGTACTCTGTGTATCTGATCTGTTTACATGCTTACATGCTGCAAACATACAGTACTAGTGGCTGGTGAGGAATGGGGATGGGGGGTCTGTTTGGGGAGCAATGTTAGTTGTGTAGAGTGTGAATGTGTTTATGTTTGTTTTGTGTTTTGTATAGTATGTATTTTATGTTATTATTTCAAAAAGGGCATGTCATGTATTGTTGGACCCCCTTGAAAACGAGATGATTCATCTCAAGGGGCTGTCCTTAATAAAAATTGAAATTGAAACTGAGATGACCAGGAGACTAGCCTCAAAAGAGTGAGTAGCCTATGTATCTAAGGTCATAAGACCTCATATGTGAAAATGAGGTAAGTGAAGGGGAACTAAAATGGGACTATACAATAGCCTGGACATAGTAGGCTATATTTCTCAAAATGACTGTGCTTTAAATTAAGCAGGGGTTTCCAGGAATTAGAATCAAGCAGGTTTCTATGGGAACCACACAATGTGAATTTGTAGTCTTACCCTGTGATCCTTCTGGAGACTCTGGCCATGCCAAGCACTGCGTTTCTTCCTGGTCATTGGGCTATTCTGAGGGTAAAAATGAAAAAGCCCCTCTCCAAAAGATAGCTGATGTGGAAAATATGGGCAGATAGAAATGAAGGGAAAGACAGATGAAAATATGAAGTAAAAATTAAAGCACATTTCATTATACAGACAAAAGCCTCTAAATATTTCTTGGACAAATCAGATTTTGTGACTACAATGGCCACTGAATAAAAATAATCTAATGCACAATAACATGGATCAGGAAACACATTGAAAAAGATGATGCTTCAGGGTGAATCGTTTAACTCTCTTCCTTTGGCTGAAGTACTGGTGGCTCATGATGTTTTTGGGTCACTGCACTTAATGATGCCTAATCTCTCTCATTTGCAAATCAACATTCAGAAGAAGAGAGGCATAAGTTATATGCTTTATTTCCATTCAAATGGAACACGGGGAGGGAAAATGACCACAGTCATGGAATACTATTCATATTTCTTTGTGAAATTCATTGATGTAGCCTAGATAGACAAAGTATGGTTCTAGTCAAACAGCTCATGGGTGTGCTCTGCTTTCTCTATTCTTACAAGCTCAGGACAAAACACAGTGGAGTTGGGTGAGATACATATGGTCCAACCAAATGAAGAGAATTCAAAACTGAATACGCAGGGTCTATGACAACAGAGATCGAAAGGTCAGTAACGACCAAAAAATCAGCTTGAGTTTTAAGAGATGCAATGTAACACATGTTGATTAAAAGCATTAAGTGAGACAAACAAGTGATCAGTTCTCTAGCTTGCTCTCTTGCACATGACTGAGTGTAGGCCTATAGCCTGTTTGGCTCCAAACACAAGTGTTGAAATCGTTTTCTCTGTTTGGCAATTTTTTCTTTTTCCAATGCAGCTTGAGTGGCATGAGTTCAATTACAAGTGTGATTCAGTTCACACATATCATGACTAAGATTAAATGGCTTAATTCTGATTCTTTTTAGTGCAGCAGTATTATAACTATTAAATTTGCATTACATAAATAACTATAAATAATTTAGAGTTATTTTTCTGCAGGCCATATCTACATATCAAATAGGCCAACTTTTAATCCCTTTATCACTGATCCAGTTCAAATTACAATTGAAATTTTATTTGTAGACCACCAAATACAATTGCCTTGCAGGGCTTTACAGACTGTACAAGGAGCACCCATGAGTAACAGGAGCAGGAAAATCTCCCTTCTATTGCTTTTCTTTTTAGGAAGAACCCTGCAGATCCACGCCTCATGGGCTTAACGCAACTGCCAGGGTCCAGTGAAGTACAAGAAGGCTACAGTGAGTATTTCAGTGATCACAAATTGTCCATGGTTTTGGCTAAGCAACAGTGGCAGGAGAATATTACTGAGAATATTGTCTGATACAGTAATAACAAAAAAACATTAACAACCTTGCAGAAAAATGTGATCTGTCTTGGTCAAACCTCTTCATTAATTTTCAAAGAAGGCTTAAGCATGCAAGATATGCCAATGTATTGCAAGCAGTTGGTTAGTATACTATCAAGAGTTAGCCTATCATTATTATAGGCTACTCTAGTGTATACTATTTACCACCAGATGTTTCTATACATGCATTTACATAGGCATAATGTATAACCTGAAACACTTATCCTGTAATGAGTGGATAGTGTTTGGTTATGTAATTATTTCACAGTATGAAGGCCTTGCCCAAACATGCGTTCTAGTGACGTAAACACTTGTGAAGGTAGCCGAGGCTATTTAAAAGATTTAAGACTCTAGACTAAATAGTCCATGCCTTTAACTACACTACAACACTATCCCGAATAATGTCATTTTAAAGGTAAAAATAATAGGCTTCACATTAAAACTAATACGTTTTTTAAATTCTTCACAACACAATTTAAATGGTAGCCTAACTCTCGTTTCAACACTGATTGCTATTGCTTTCCTTAGAACCATGTTTATTAACGCAGTCGCATCTGAAGCTGAAAGGACAGGGTAGACAATAACCAGTTTTATTTTTGAACACTTCACATCTTACCTTTCGGACACTCTCAAACCCGTGCTCCATCGCAACTTGAGGGGCTTCATCATATGAACCTTCATGCAACTGAACCAAAAGATGTTCTGTTAAAATCCCATTCTCTGTGTCCCCCATCGCAAAAAGCAGCGCATTGACCAGTAGTAAGACAACCATTGGCCCATGTCTTAAGAATCCCAACATTGTCGACACGGTCAGTCTGATCTTGAAGGTGAAATCTGCGGACGGGATGCTCCAAATGAGAGATGGCTTCTATCAAGGCTTTTTGGAATACATCTCCTAAGTGGGGGACAAAGCTAACGCAAGTTTGTCTGCGAGTCGGATAAGCACAGAGAGCGGTGCGAGTTGAAGGCTCCTTCTGTAAACCAAATCTGCATTTTCAGCTGTTCTTTCATCTATAATTCAGCGTTATCGTGTGGGTCTTCTCCATGTGACGTTCTGCAGAATAGCACCCAATAGGCTCCAGAGGGCGTGGCCATCGCCTGTCTTTCACCTATTATTGCTGATGGAGCCCAAATCTCAGACTACTGAAGAATTACCCGAATTTACCAGAGTTATCTGGAATTAAATAGGCCTAGGTGTCCGTGTGTGTGTGTGTGTGTGTGTGTGTGTGTGTGTGTGGGGTGGGGGGTAATTAAATCAGGGTTATAATAAAATCAGGGTTATAATAAAATCTCAGTCATTTCTGCTTCTAACAGTCATGAACCTGAAATATAGGATTATAAAAGCCTACAATCTTATCAATAAAAACAGGGTATTTAGAATCAATTTATAAAAGAAATCCTATTGGCAATTTAATTATGTAATATTTTTCACACAGTTGTGGCTTCTACCTTCCCTCATGTTGAGATAATATTTTTGTAACATTTTGTTTCTTTGATTTGGTTTAGGCCTACTGCTTTTCACCTCATTACACCTGATGCTATTTTGAGGTTGGATTTCTTTAGGTAGGCCTACTGTAAATGTGTGGTAAATGTGTTCATTGTAAGATTGGCATCAAAACAGCACATGCCTCCTTTTCAACGGAGTACTTTTCTTGTGCATAATTGAATTTTCTAGAAAGTAGCACATGCATGATGTTTATGATTTTCAGTACGATTTTGTAAAAGGTCAGCTCCCACTCCTACATCGCTGCATTGGTGGCAAGACTGGGTGCAAAGTCAAACTAAGGCATTTGGTGGACCAGATGGCATGGGTGCTGGAAAGATCATTTTCGTACTATTGCTATAGCCTAACTTGCATCAGGCCCATTGAAAAAAAAGATTGTGAGAATAAGACTGATCTGTCCATATAGATTGCCTATTTGCTGGTCATTTTGACATAAAAAGCTTTTTATAGGTGTAGCAGGAGTTTGCAACATGTTTCTCAATAAGAAACTGATATTCATGTAGGTCATTCTTTTCACACTAATTCAACTATGACTTTCAAAAAACATCCCTCAAAGATATGACATGGAACTTATACACCCCCCAAAAAATATGTTGTGTATTTTGGAACTAGCTACTTCCTGTGAAAATACCAGGTGAAACCCAAACTCTCTAGCTCCATCTTAATGCTGCAATCGTCATTGCAAAAATCCAGCACTCCCAGTAGCCTTCCACCAATCAAGTTCGGAGGGAGGGAGAGCTGCCTGTCCATCACAGCTGTGATCAAACTGCTGACAACGTGCTACAGTGAGGGAGGGATTTGAAAGGCCGTTGAATAGCTCACATTAGGTCAGTAATGGCTCTAGTAATATGAAATGGATGTCTATAGGCTGCACAAGACACAGATGATCTGATTTAGTCCTGTTTAGATATCTTGGACCATTCATTCAATGTCAGCAAAAGAACACGAAAGTAAACTGTACAATTAACTTGTTAATTTCTAATAATTGTGTGGTGGCCTTTGTGATGCTGGAACGATCACTGAATCTCTTATTATATTGTGTCTCTTCAGGGCCGGTTCTAGGCATAGACAAACGAGGCGGTCGCCTAGGGCATCAAACATCAGGGGGGCATCACAATACATTTCTTACTGTTTTTCTCTTATACTTTTAGAAAAAGGGGGGCAAAAAATCAAATATGGCCTAGGGCACCAAAAAGGCTAGAACCGGCCCTGTGTCTCTTTTTATGCTTGGCAATATCGTAAATTTCTACAGTACAGGCATTGAATTTGAATTTAAAGAGAGCCAGGCCTTTCTGGTAGAAGATGGTGACCCTTATGCACATTATCATTATATTGGCCCAAAGATGCAACTTCAAAATATCCTGCACTCAGCTGTCTTTAAAACAAAACAAAAACAGAAGGAAGATGTGTTGTAGCCTGCATATTTCTACCAAGCAAAAGAAGCATTATAATGGTGTGTGCCCACATAGCCTAAGCCCACAATGCATGAGCACACTTGGGTGAAATTATTCATTTCTTCCAATCTCCCATGAGGGCACTACCGTATGCGCTATGCAATGTTTTGAAACATTTTGCTACAGTTCATATAGAATGTATATACAAAATGTTTTGTTATCTTGAGTCGAGGTTGGTTAGGGTTAGGGTCGCAATACCATGCCTTCCATTTCTCACTCTCATTCTCTTCCTGACTATTTGGTGGAACGAAATGAGTCAAACATTGAGTCATGAATTCTTTTTATATGAATTTGTTGTGTACACACTAATGAAGTGTTTTATGAAGTGTTTTGCATTTTAGGTCAGGAAACATATTGAATACAGAATACATAAAGTATACGGCCCAGGTGAAATTTTTAACTGAAATAAAATCATTACAATCTTCTAGGTATGGTGATGGTAATGTAGGTAATTAAGTGGGACTACTGTACCAAAGTCCAAGGGAACTTTATCAGAATGTATCCTGAATCCATGAAATAACTAGCCTGGTGAATGCCAAACTAAAATCACAAGGGCGCTACGAATGTCTATCATAGCGTTTGTACATACCTCGGAGCCAATACCAGAGCCACCACGTGACGTAAAATGCAATCGAGGGCCGTACAAATCCCTTTTTGTTCTGCGATTGGATACCGAAAGTAAGCGAGAAAAACGGCCATGGTCACCATGCTGCTTTGCAGAGTGGAATGAAATAAGCGCGCAAAGAAGCATGGGAACTCCCAGGCTATGAAATAACTGGACTTTTAAGAATAAAAAGCTGGCTGCCTCTTTGAAACATGAATAGGCTACTTACTGACCCTATTTTAAGAAATGAAGGAATTTCTTTATTTACAATACATTATTCTTTCACCACAAAAATTGGTTTATTTTCCTTATCTTTTAAATTTAGAAATTAAGATTCATTTTCAAAAGATTATTTTTTATTCTGTTTTTAGTCAACATAATTTCAAATACTTATTTTCCTAATTGTATACAGTACTTTAATGGACATACATTGTAGCCGGACAATGCCACTGTCTCCTTTAATGTATGTTCAGCAAACCGGTTCTATTAAAACAAAAGCAAGAACAGAAGATGATGCATAATGAAACTAATTCCTTCTTCACAGTTCATTGCTTACTCTGAGAACACTTTGGCGCCATAATGAATGAGCAGGTGGATAAGCAGTTGGATATGAATCAGAATAAGGTGGTGAATAATGGCATTCCAGACAAAGGACTTATTTCACAAATTTGTTTGTTGCAGTGGTTATAATGGACAAATTAATGTAAGTGAAAAATAATTTCTGCCCGTAATTGGTGTCTGCTCTATAATGTATTGGTGCTTCTTTAGCACAAGCTACACCCTTTCATGAAACATGCTTCTTTGCTTCCAGAACTGCTATTGAAATATTAAATACAAGACTCTCTCTCTCTCCCACACACACACACACACACACACACACACACACACACACACACACAAACTATCCCTCTCTCTCTTGATTAATATCTTTGTTGCAATTATTCTTACTGTGCCATTTTTTTTTCTTTTTACTAACCATATGATATTTGCCTTTTCAAGTATCATTTTTGCAGCTGTTTGGACAGACGAGTCTTTTACTAGTTTGAAGATGAAGAATAAATATTGTCTATCACATTAATCTGTTGTAGAATCTCAGCAGTTATTCAGTCTACTAGAATGAATCAAAATGCTCTGTTTCAACATCATGTAGCCTAACCCATAAATCTCCATAGGCCCTTTTATGCACAATGTGTTTCAGTGAACGATGCAAGCTGTTCACTAAACTGTTCACTTTTTGCAAGGGCTTATTGTTAATTTTTATGGCAAAGATGCCCGTTATCTTAATTGGAGGTGAAATTGCACCCTTACAGCTAAAGAGGTGGTCTAGCACAATTGCTATTCTGATGGAAGGGAATTACTTTCATTAAATTACTACTAATAAACCTGGTTGAAAATCAGAGGCGCATTACTAGGGTTGCACTCTCTGGTACACTGGCAATTTTCATTTTGGATGAAAGTTTTGACGTATATACAGTACACATAGCTTAAAGGAATTATCCAGAGTGAATTGAACCCTAGCCTTGTTGTTTCACATTGCTAAGTGCTGTTGATAGATGACCAAATTTTGTGCATCACCGACCACATAGCGAAATGGCACCCAATGCTAACTGATGAGGGCATGAAAGTTTTGTTTTTATACTGTATGCCTGCATCTATCTAAGTTGGCACTGGGTCTACGTGGTATCAAATGCTGCCATTCTGATAACTACTGATAGCACTGAGACGCCTCACAGAACAGGACTGATTGAGTCCATGCAGATTTTTCCTTTCAGCACAAGAGTTTCACTTTCAAAGCTTCAGCCGGAGTTTCATTTTAAAAGTGAGAGTATAGGATATCACAGGGGAGGTTTTTGATATTTGATGAGTGGAAATGAATCCAGCATGGGGGATGAAATGTTTATCTTGTTTATTATAAAGGTATATTCTAGTATTTAGCACTTTTTCTCTCTGGAAAGTGAATGAAAAATTAGCAAGCAACAGAAATGTATCACAACGGTAACATTTATTTTTTATTAAAATGTATATCAAGAAAGGTAGTATACAAAACAGGATGAATAAGTACAAACAGTAACATTTCTATACAACATTTGAACTGAAGTTTTTGACTAGAATAGATGGTAGTATCACACAAACAGAAATGGACTTGCATCATGTGTGGATGTTGATGTTCTTTCCAGTTTCAAACAAAATGAGCTCTAATGGCAACAGTATCCTTGAGTTTTCCACCCATAAACTTCCCTAATTATGCCATCAAGTCAACACCTGACCACAGAGGAGTCACAGGCTCCATTAGAAAAGCAAACAAAATCTGTCACTTTTCAGCCTGCTAAGTAACCCTTTGGCCTGTGAAATACATTACAGTAGAACAGTAGGTCTAATGAGAACATTAAGAAAAGCTAAAAAAAAATAAAATAAATAAAGACAACCATTATTGTGGCTGCATACTAAAATTGATACGACAGTCAGCTCGATGTTATAATGAAAAGCCATCTCTCTCTCTCTCTCTCTCTCTCTCTCTCTCTCTCTCTCTCTCTCAAATAACATTAAGTCTATAGTCCAGCATGTATGCATTAAAATCCTGTCAGAATGGTATTTTTCTTCCACTACATCTGTCAAGGTTGACCTGATTTGCCATGTTGCTATTGTAGGTAAAGTTGCATTCCCATCAGGAGTGCCTCGGGCTGGATGGAAATCTCAATGACAATGAAGCCTCTGGACAACTGTCTTAGCAGGAGAGTGTGAACCCAGGACAGGATCACACAGATTAAAGGTCCTCACACAAACATGACTCATTGCTTTGCTCTTTGTAATGTTCCCATCCGTGAATGCCAAAAAGATTACAGCAATGGCAATACACACACACACACACACACACACACACACACACACACACACACACACACACACACACACACAGAGTGAGAGAGAGAGGCCACATTACCAGATAAATAACCAATTTACAATCCCAAGACTTCTACAAATAACAAAGCCATTGTCAATACAATAGGCCTACAGCATCTGACATGCTGTATGTGCTGTTGAATATAGGCCTAGTCACTGGCATATTGAGCAATAGTGAAGGAAACATAAAATAAATTTACCACTGTAGATATTTGAAATTGAAAAGTTGTAGAATAAGTATTTCCTTTTCATCATAGATGCAGAATCAAATTGAAATTGTACCATTGGATCTAACCACGGTCGCTGTGGTAAATGGCATTTCTTTTGGCAAAATCTAGTAAATTGTTCCATGTGACCTTCAGGCTGTACCAAAAGTTACCACAAGTAAGGGAAATATAATTATAAGTTCTAGGCCCATGGGTCCTCGTGTACAGAACCACACAATTTGGTTTCACAACTGGACTGCTTCACTAAGACATGGTTGCCATGACAAACAGTGACAGTGGCTGAAATTCAAGTGCAGTCACTCTGGCTTCAAATGGGTTTTAAATCATTTGCTGCCACCTGAGTTCTCCATTATCTTGGCTGAGTGTAAGAAATTATAATTCTTTGTACAGTGATGGGAAAAAGTATAATGCATCTTCTGGAAAAAAAAAATCAACAATTACTTGTCTGATGATCTTCAGATAACTGGCATGAGGAAAAAATTGGATTGCTGTTCCAGAACACTACACTCAGAGTAGCAAAAACACCACCTGATGTTTTTAACCAAGTTAAATCAGTCATCCATATTCATGGTTAATTACGTTTCACATCAAAAATGAACCTCATAATTGTCTGGTACAGTCGCTGTGAATTCTTAATTAATGGTTTACTATGTGGGGTGTCATTGTAAAGTGGCTTATGTGTTATGCTTTATATGCCTTGATAAATAATGTTGAATATGTAATCATGGACGTTTATGTGATGAATCTCCCGGACATTGAATGAGGCTGTCAGACGGGTGATCCCGCTGCTTGTGATGACTAATTACTGATTGACAGCCACCAAATTGGGTTTCGCGGATAGGCTACATTTCTCTTTAAAAGGAGATCTGCTCAGCGGACAAGGGGGCGCGACAGGACGGGACACAGGCAGGAAGACGCACAGGACAACGAACAGGAGGCCGGGTGAATGGGAGACGCCAAGGAGCCGTGAACGAGACACAGACAACGACTCGATGCTACGCACGCTAAGTATTCCCAAGAGGGATGTCTGAGTTGTTTTACTTACATTGCTTTGTGCAGTCCCATGTTGTGTTGCTGTAAGTCTGATGCCCGGCTCAATTGCCTTTACAGTGTTGCAACGAGTGAACGGAGCATTCCACCAGTGAGGATCAGCTGTTCGGGTCAGACGTCGGCCTTCCTGTATTGTGTCAACGCTCGCTATTCATCACCATTAAGGGAAGTCCGTGTTGCAGTAGTTTGCCTGGTTATTTGTACCGTAGAAGTTAGTCCACATTGTCCTGGAAACAGTTGTCTAAGACTTTGTTGTTTGTTTGTTCCCGGAAGCGGAGAATCCCCGCGGCACAGTTCAAGCGGATGACGTCACCACCACTGAGGGAACCCCGGATTCCCCACGCAACCTGAGGGCGTGGCTTCGGACGGCCGAACTCAGACTCATGCTTAGGGACCGTGTGTGAGTTACAAACAATTAGGGAACGTCAAATAAGTTTGTACTGGTCGGAGGGGGATCTGCCCGACCAGTACTTGTGTTCTTCTTCTTGCAGACTGTTGGGAGGGGGTGCTGCCTCTAGGGGCAAGTGACTCATTGCATTACCCGCCACTTCCTGTTGCTGAACCCCTTTGTGTGTGGAGTGTCATTAAGTGCATTTGTGTGCCATTGTGTGCTGTGGGTTTTTGATAATTGGACTTTGATGTGCTATTTCTTATTTAAAGGGGCCTATTGGTGTGAACATTGATTATGGTTACTTATATGGGTGAAGTGTCAGATAATGTGTTAGTGGGCATGTGTTGTGTGTGCTTTTGCCTCTAGTGGTTGGATATGATCTGTCTCCCCCTATACCACAGTATTTTACATTGCTTTTGTACTAATAAATAATTGTTTTATTATCACTGCCTCTGTGTATTGTCTGTGGCCTGGGAGGACCTAGTTGGTGTGGTGGATATCTTTCGCGACATAATTTTTGGCGTAGTCTTGGGCAGGATCCTCCCTCAGCACAGACAATGACAGACGAAGCGCCACAAGGCAGTAGTTCTGCTAGTACAAGCAATGCTGGTGTATCTAATGTCATGATGATGCCTTGGTTCCTAGGGGGCCCCTGGGTGCCAAAATTTGGGGATAGAGAAAAAAGTATTGCCTTTCATGATTGGCGTATGCAAATTGAAACATTTATTAGAGCCCAGAACCTCACTCAAGCCCAACAGGTCGACTTTGTTTTAAGCACTCTTCAAGGTGATGCAAGACGTGAAGTTCTGTTGCTCTCTGCAGATGACCGCAACACCCCTGACAAGATCTTTAAGGCCCTGACCGACCTCTATGGGGAGAAAGCCACAGTGGTACAACTTCGGGCGAAGTTTTTCACGTGCAAACAGCAGGCCAGTGAAGAGGTTGGTGGATTTGTGTTGCGGTTGCGGGAATGTTTAGCCAGGTGGCGGGAAAAAGAACCGAGGGCCGAAGGTGAACGTGATGACGACGATGAGATGCTCCGCTCCCAACTGGTGGCTGGCCTACGGCCAGGGCCCATACAGCAAGAGCTCCAAAAGCTGCTACGACGGCAACCAGCCCTCACTTTTACAGAGGTGAGTAAAGAAGCCAAAGCTGTAGAGCGCGAGCAGGGCCAAGACGTGGAAGAAGCTGCCTCCAGGAGGACTTATGTGCCCACCAAAGCCCCTAAGCCTGGCCACTCTACAGACAACTGGCAAGAACTTAAACAGACCCTGAAGGCCGAAGTGCTAGCGGAAGTGAAGGGAGAAATGCTTACCTTGAAAGACAGTATTTTGGGAGAAATACGACAGCAATTCCGGGAGAATAGACCATCGGCCAGGCAGTCTGACCAGCGAGGGGCGTCTAGATGGGGAGATGGACAACGACAACGGCGACGGCGGGAGAGAGATCCAAAATGGGATGACCAAGGACGGCCCATTTGCCTCCGTTGTGACCAGCCGGGACACATGCAGAGGGACTGCCCAGAGCGCCAGCCCCCAGCTCAGGATTTTTGACCGCCTCGACCACCGTCGGGCAGGTGGCCGAGGATGGGACTCAAACTGAACCCTCTCTCAAGCCCGCACTAATTGGAAACTGCCCAGAAGTTGAAGTAACAGTAAAGGGCAGAATTATTCCTTGTATTTTAGATACAGGGTCACAGGTCACCTTATTTAGTCGCAGCTTTTTCAGTCGTCACTTGCACCAAGAGAAGGTTCAGGGGGCAGAGGAAATCCCCTGGCTGTCCTTGAAGGCCGCTAATGGACTTAAATTGCCTTACGTGGGCTATGCAATATTGGACTTCCAGGTAGGGGGGGTACATGTGCCCAATAAGGGGGTTGTTATAGTAGAGGATGATTGCCTGCAGTCGGACTATGCTATCCTTGGAATGAATGTTATCGGCCATTGCTGGGAGGGACTGTTCCAAGATGGGCATCCAGGCCTGACGGCCTTCAAGTCTGCAATCTCCAAAAGAGCCGGGGAGGCATGGGAGAAGGCCTTCCAGGCATGTCGGCGGGTGCAGACGTCCAGGTCTTCAGCCATTTTTGAGGGCACCGCACGTTTGCAGCATGGCTCGGTCTCATTGGCCCCCATGACTGAGACTTTGGTGTGGGCACGCGTCCCCCAAGCTGGAGGCACTCCGGACTGCTGCGTCATGGTGGAAGACCTGGGGGAGAGTCACAAGATTGGCGAGTGGGTCGGTCGGTTGTTCAGATGCGGGCTGGGAAGCTGCCCCTCCGAGTTTGCAACCCCCACCCTTACCCAGTAGAGCTGCCTCCACGAAAACCGCTTGCCACCGTCGTGCAGGTTGACCCGGCCGACATACAAGGCCAAAAACACCTGGTCCTTCAATACAGTGGGGAGCGGGAGGTGGAAGTGGACATTCGCTCCGTCACTGCCGGGAAGACTGAAGAGCATCCAGCCTTGGCCCTGAAGGGTGAGGGTTTGACGGAAGAACAACAGCGGAGGTTGGACGGCCTGCTCCGCAAGTGGACCCACGTCTTTGCGGCTCATGAAGATGACTACGGGCGGACGAGCGCCGTCCTCCACTCCATTCCCACCGGAGACGCCCCCCCAGTGCGGGAACGCTACAGGCCTGTTCCCCCTAGCCTGTACCCAGAGCTGCGTACACTACTGAAAGGAATGCTGAACAGTGGGGTAGTAACCGAAAGCTCCAGTCCATGGGCGGCACCAGTTGTTCTGGTGAAGAAGAGGGATGGCACATGGCGGTTCTGTGTTGATTACCGCAAACTTAACGCAGTAACTCACAAAGATGCCTTCCCTCTTCCCCGTATTGAAGAGTCCCTCGCTGGAATGAAAAAGGCGAGGTGGTACTCTACACTAGACCTGGCCAGTGGCTACTGGCAGGTCGAGGTTCACCCCAAGGACAAAGAGAAGACCGCTTTTACAACGCCCATGGGTCTTTATCAGTGGGAACGTATGCCCTTTGGACTGTGCAACGCGCCCGCCACCTTTCAGCGTTTGATGCAACGGTGTCTAGGTGAGCAAGTAAATGACTTCCTGCTGATTTATTTGGATGATGTTGTGATTTATTCACCAGATTTCGATACCCACCTGCATCACCTGGACCAGGTTTTTGAAAGGTTGGGCCAACATGGTCTGAAGCTCCACCCTCAAAAGTGTAAGCTGTTCCACAGGGAGGTGAGGTACCTGGGCCATATAGTAAGCCAGGAAGGGGTGGCGGTCGACCCGGAGAAGACGGCGGCAGTACAGCAGTGGCCCATTCCTAAAACTGTAAAGGAGGTGCGCTCCTTTCTAGGGTTCGTAGGGTACTATCGCCGTTTTGTCCCTGGGTTTTCGAAGGTGGCGGGGCCCTTGAACAGCCTACTGCAAGGGACAGGAGGGAACAAGTCTGCCAGTATAATGTGGACCCCCACTTGCCAAGAGGCATTTGACACCCTGAAAAAGACCCTCACTCAAGCCCCTGTCTTAGCCTATGCAGACTTTACAGCTCCATTCCGTCTGTATACAGACGCCAGTCTCCAAGGCTTAGGTGCAGTCCTGGCGCAGGTTCAGGAAGGGAAGGAAAGGGTCATAGCTTACGCCAGTCGCAGCCTTCACCCTGCTGAGAAGAACGACAAGAATTACAGCTCCTTTAAATTGGAGCTCTTGGCGTTGAAGTGGGCTGTAACAGAAAAATTTAAAGACTATCTATGGGGGGCAACTTTTACAGTCTACACAGATAATCGACCTCTTACTCACCTACAAACTGCAACCCTAGGGGCGACAGAACAGCGGTGGCAAGCACAGCTGGCTAGTTTTGACTTCCGGTTGTGCTACAGGCCTGGATCTGTCAATCAGAATGCAGACGCACTGTCTCGGTTGCCAATGGAAGCCCACAGTCAATTTGTGGACGTGGAAACCCTGCATGGCCCACCCCATCAAGCTGACACAGGAGGACCGCAGGCCAAACCCGAGGGGGAAGATTGGAATCCCATCCAGGAACAGGACCCGGATCTGGGGAGAATCCGGCAGTGGAAGCTAGAGGGCAGGCGAGAGCAGCAAGTGGATCCACGACTCCTCACACCTGGGGGACGTCGGCTTCTGAAGGAGTGGGAGCGCTTACAACTCCAGGATGGGGTCCTTGTGCGACGTAGCAAAGACCCAGCTACCGGTCAACTACGATCACCAGTGGTGGTACCAGTCCCTGAGCGACGTAAGGTCTGGACCGCCTACCATCAGACATTTGGCCATGCCCGAGGACAAAGGATGGTAGAGGTGCTCCGGGGCCGTGTCTTTTGGACTGGTTTGACCGAAGATTCCAAACGCTGGGAAAGGGAATGCCACCAGTGCTTGGTGGGACGTGCAGGACCACAAGAAAGGGCTCCGCTCCAACCGGTGGTGAGTCAGTATCCATTTGAGATCTTGGCCATGGACTATATGTCACTGGGGCGGGCAACTGACTCCCACCCCTACATTCTTGTAATTACTGACCTATTTTCTAGATACGCCTTTGCTGTACCGACCAGAGACCAGTCAGCCCTGACAACCGCCAAGGCCCTGTGGAGAAATGTAATCCAGGTGTTCGGCTGTCCCGAGCGGATTCTGTCGGATCAAGGTGGGGCCTTTGAATCCGAGGTGATGCGAGAGCTGTGCCAGCTGTACGGGTGCGTTAAGAGCAGGACGACCCCCTATCACCCCCAGGGTAATGGGGCCTGTGAGCGGTTCAACAGGACCCTCCTGGGACTATTAAACACCTTGGACCAGGAGGGTCAGGAGCACTGGGCCGAGCAGCTGCCTTACCTTCTCAACGCCTACAATAATACTCCCCATGGCTCCACAGGCCTGACCCCCTTCTATGTCATCTTTGGAAAACATGCTAGACTACCCCTTGATGTGGCCCTTGGAATTTCCCCACCCGAGGCCACACGTCCCCGTCAAGGATGGGTCCAAGGCCACCAGGAGAAGCTGTTGGCTGCCTACAAGCAGGTGCGAGAGAATAGCCAACGACGTCAAGAATGGGACCAGAAGCGCTACAACCAACGGGCCAAGGCTTGCTCTTTGTTGCCAGGAGAGAGAGTCCTTTGTAGGAACTTCAGGAGGCGAGCTCGGGGAAAGTTGGGGCCTTTCTGGGGCCCGGAACCATGGCTGGTGGTCTCCCAGCTTAACCCTGGGCAACCCGTGTACAGGCTGCGGCCTGAAGGCAAGGAAGGACCTATCCGGACTCTTCATAGGAACAACATACGCCCATGCCCAGGCAGTTGGACCACTCAAGGCCCAAGAGAAGACTCTAGAGGGACAGACCGGCTGAGTGAGGTAGGGTTCTGGCCAATTCAGGTCACAAGTGAGCCAAGGCACCTAGGCGCCTCACAGGTTGACATGGCGGAGGGTGTTCAGGACTCCATACCCCCAAGCTTAATTAATGAAGGGCAGCTATTAGAACCAAGTATGGGGAATGTTGAAATTGAAGACTCTATAGGACAAAGACGTTCCACTAGACGTAACATTGGGGTCCCCCCTGTGCGGTTTGGGGAGTAATTGGTGGTCGGGACGACCACAGACAAAGGGGGAGGGGTGTAAAGTTGCTTCTATATGACTTGAACTATTTACTGTTTGTAATGCGGGATTAACCATGGTCGGGACGACCAATGATTTAGAGGGGAGGGAAATGTAAAGTGGCTTATGTGTTATGCTTTATATGCCTTGATAAATAATGTTGAATATGTAATCATGGACGTTTATGTGATGAATCTCCCGGACATTGAATGAGGCTGTCAGACGGGTGATCCCGCTGCTTGTGATGACTAATTACTGATTGACAGCCACCAAATTGGGTTTCGCGGATAGGCTACATTTCTCTTTAAAAGGAGATCTGCTCAGCGGACAAGGGGGCGCGACAGGACGGGACACAGGCAGGAAGACGCACAGGACAACGAACAGGAGGCCGGGTGAATGGGAGACGCCAAGGAGCCGTGAACGAGACACAGACAACGACTCGATGCTACGCACGCTAAGTATTCCCAAGAGGGATGTCTGAGTTGTTTTACTTACATTGCTTTGTGCAGTCCCATGTTGTGTTGCTGTAAGTCTGATGCCCGGCTCAATTGCCTTTACAGTGTTGCAACGAGTGAACGGAGCATTCCACCAGTGAGGATCAGCTGTTCGGGTCAGACGTCGGCCTTCCTGTATTGTGTCAACGCTCGCTATTCATCACCATTAAGGGAAGTCCGTGTTGCAGTAGTTTGCCTGGTTATTTGTACCGTAGAAGTTAGTCCACATTGTCCTGGAAACAGTTGTCTAAGACTTTGTTGTTTGTTTGTTCCCGGAAGCGGAGAATCCCCGCGGCACAGTTCAAGCGGATGACGTCACCACCACTGAGGGAACCCCGGATTCCCCACGCAACCTGAGGGCGTGGCTTCGGACGGCCGAACTCAGACTCATGCTTAGGGACCGTGTGTGAGTTACAAACAATTAGGGAACGTCAAATAAGTTTGTACTGGTCGGAGGGGGATCTGCCCGACCAGTACTTGTGTTCTTCTTCTTGCAGACTGTTGGGAGGGGGTGCTGCCTCTAGGGGCAAGTGACTCATTGCATTACCCGCCACTTCCTGTTGCTGAACCCCTTTGTGTGTGGAGTGTCATTAAGTGCATTTGTGTGCCATTGTGTGCTGTGGGTTTTTGATAATTGGACTTTGATGTGCTATTTCTTATTTAAAGGGGCCTATTGGTGTGAACATTGATTATGGTTACTTATATGGGTGAAGTGTCAGATAATGTGTTAGTGGGCATGTGTTGTGTGTGCTTTTGCCTCTAGTGGTTGGATATGATCTGTCTCCCCCTATACCACAGTATTTTACATTGCTTTTGTACTAATAAATAATTGTTTTATTATCACTGCCTCTGTGTATTGTCTGTGGCCTGGGAGGACCTAGTTGGTGTGGTGGATATCTTTCGCGACATCATTACATATTCATGACAATGTCTTAATTTATGCTTTGATCTTTAAGCAACCTGGACTGTGAGTCTACATGTTATTTCTAACATGACTTGCTCAGTCTGATCCGTCTCTCTCTCTCTCTATATATAGAGAGAGAGAGACGGATCAGACTGTATATATATATATATATATATATATACATACATATAGATAGATAGATAGATAGATAGATAGATAGTGCCCTCCATAATTATTGGCATCCCCAGTAAATTTGGTTATTAACCTGAATCACATGTATGAAATCATTAAGGACTAGAAAAGAAGGCAATGTGGTCACAGACACAATATAAATTCCAGATCATGTTCTGTATCACCGATCACCACCAAAATTGAATCAGTCTTGTTTGTCCCAATATAGGCTACACATTGTCCGAAAATTTCATCCAAGTCCTTGCAGTACTTTTCGAGTTATCCTGCTGACAAACAGACAAACAGTCAGACAAACAGACAGACAAACCAACGCGACCGAAAACATAACCTCATTGGCAAAGGTAAAAAATACAACTTTGAACGGAATTACATTTGTTTTGAAAGGAAGCAATGCATTTTTTTAAAAAAAAAAAAAAAAAATATATATATATATATGGGCAATTCCACGAAAAAGTAAACCTCACCTTAAAACTTTAAGTCTCCCCTACATGGACATACAAATTCTTTCAGAAAACTTCCAATACAAAAAAGCATTGTCTCGATGTAAATATTCAACTGAGCAAGTTTCGAAAGGATATCTGTTTGTTAAAATTTTTACCCTATTCAGCTATAATGTAAGTCTATGGAGGGGCTTATAATGGGCATAAGTGGGTGATAACACACACAAAGCTGCAATACTATCAGTTATTTTTCATTGTTATATTACTATTTATCTTGTTACAGGTTAAAATCCACCGTTCACAATTGTTTTGTATAGTTTTGGAGGGTTTTTCCAGACGTCACGTCCATAACGTCACATCCATAACGCCATGTCTCCCAATGAAAACCAACTTTTTTTACATTTACATTTGAAATTAAGTCTTTCCCTGTCTTTACTGAGGTGTCCTGTTTGGTATGAATGTAGTAATATTTACATTTCTCTAGAAATTTCACACACTTCACAGCAAAAACTACGCCCTCTCAAAAGTTTGTCCGTTTTTCGTCACGTCCATAACGCAAATTGAAAGGCTCATATTCTTATGATGCAAATCATGATATTATTTTTTTCTGTTTGCCTGTATTCAGCCATGGAGTTTGCAGAAGAATATGAAAAAAAATTGTGAAATACTGCTAGGTTTGCAGAGGTTATCTGGCCTTTTGTTCATCAATAATGCACGAAAATGTCACGTCCATAACGCTGGAATTGCCCATATATATATATATATTTGTACCAAAAAAGCATGTGCCACAATTATTGGCACCCCTATATTTTATACATTGAAAAGCTTCAGTTATCCAATACTACACATTTTATTCATGTCCTTTGACATCCCATAAAGTTGGAGAACACGAGAAACTGATATGAGATTCCTCCTCTTCCCAGAATCTATCCAGGTAATCTCTATTCCTTGGTCCTCTCTGGTGCATACTCCTCTATGCCCCGAGTCCTCGACTACTTGGTTTGCAATACTGCTGAGATCAGGGGACTAAGACAACCATAGTCAAGGCTTTATTTTGTGATCAGTAAACTATGTTTTTGTTTATATGAACTTATGTTTTTGTTTATCGACCAATTAGATGAGCTAAGCATGGCCCACTTTTATTAACTTGACAGTGACAGGCAGATTTTGATCTGAAATGGCCAAGTATTTCATGAAGTTCATGATGGCATCCACCCAAATGATATTCCTAGTATCTTTGGAATTAAAACAACCCCAAAATACCTAACTACCAGAAGGAAGGGGGCTGTTTTCAGTATTGTAATTCTTTTAGATGCCTAATTCACCAGGAGTCGAAAGCTAATATTTCATCTAATCTGACCATGAAATATAACTTTAAGTTAAAGTACGGGTTCACTCAAAATGATGTCAATCTTAACCATCGTATTTCATTGTAAGATATTCGAAAACAAGGGTTAACATAATTTTGAGCGAACCCGTACTTTAGGTCTTGATAGCATTTAGTAAGACCAGTCTTTTAATTTTGTGGTTAAATGACAAAAAAAGCTTTTTACTGGTCTGCCTTTTGAATAGATCTACTAACAATGGGGTGACTTCTGATTTTCTTTAAAGAGATCCTATGCAAGTCCGGTGGCGTCATCCAGTAAGCTAAGAACCAAACAAAGCAGTTATTAAGCGTTTCTGCCAATAATCCTCCATTTAGAATTGTGTAGTCGATGGAGAAAGCTGCTATCAAGATGTATTGACAGTTGAATGCGCTGAGAAGGCACAAATCGTGTTGTAATTCAAACAGTAAGCTCAACCTAAGTCACGTGACCTAGCTTGCTTGCTAACCAAACCAAGGGTGAGGTTGCAAGGGCAAGGGCGATCTGTCTAGGAGGCACGGACAAGCTCATTTTACTCTGGAACATGTCATTTATCAATTCCAATGAGGCAATGTATATATGGTAGAGTGGAGTTCACTTAATGACCCAAACAATTACACCTGGACTGGGCATGGGGCTGATTTAAACACGTAACATCCTCCCCTACAAAGAGGCACCCTAGTCCAGTATTTGCAACTCTCATGGCCGTCACTGGAGAGAACTGGATTGCAGCCTAGCGTCCCTTTTGTCTGCAGTGTAGCATTTTATGCACTCGCTGCCATGTTGTATATTAGTAGGGGAGTGATGTGTGAGCTAACGTACAGTGGGTGTTATTACTCTCCCCTAACACTAGCACTTGTTTTTGAGTGCCCTCCAAAGTGAGACACCCCTTGATTGTGTTGTGAGATGTGCAGTTTTTCCCCTACGAAACAGGACGTCACTAAAAACGCCTTCACCTTTTTTATGCGTCTACCGTGAAGACTGAAGGGATATAAGGCTCTAAACCAGGGTAAACTGTTCAAAAGCCGTCATCCATAAATTATCATTGAGAAAATCACTCACATGAGATGTTCTTGTAATTCTGGGGAAAGATTGTGCAGTATGAAAAATATCGATCTTTTCAATATTCATGTTTTAACACACCAGTGCGGAATTCAACTGAATTTACATCAAACTAAGATGTCCTGACATTAAACAATATATACTGTATACAAGCTTAATTGCAATAGTACGTCGCTGTCCAATGAACAACGCGTGTCCATTTTTTCTGTTTTTGAGTTTTGACCATTTATGCAATGTCCGGTGTTCCCTCCGTACATGACAAGCTTTGGGGATTCATTTGACCAATGTAAAGATACGAAACCACATGGCTGTCAGAGCTGTCCATCAAGTCGCGTAGCTCCCGCTCTGGGTGAAGGGTACTCCTCTCAAGAACCTGTTTTGGCTGTGAAACTATCTATGGAAGTTAACTTTAATGCAAACTAATAGAACTTCTTCACTCATGGCTAGATAATTATGGTACCATTGCAAGGTAAAGTATTATCAATGATTAAAGTTTGTCGTAAACGGTTTTACTGTAAACTATATTAATTTGGTCCAGACAATAATGTCATGGTATCTGTATGGAGAGCCTTGCTAACGTTAATGTTAAGCTCTTGACAGACTAGCTGATTCCAGGCAAGCAAAGTCGGTTTTGATTAAAACAACTTGAATTTTACAATGAGATCCTCTCAAACATGCCTTTTTGCTATCAGTCTGCAGTCTGTAGGAAAAGTTCGAAGTTGCACTGCCAAAGGATTGAAGAGGGGAAGAGGGAGGGAATTTTTAATTATTTCCGGAAGACTTTAGATTGGAGTGAACACAAAATCTACGTAAAATCATTGGTGGAAGTGAGCCCTGTGTTGAGACATCAGCCTCACTTTTTTGTTTCCTCTGTGTTGAAGGCCAACGTCTCCAAGTGTGCCAGAAAATGTTCTTGTCAACACTCGGGATTAAACAGTGGAGTTTCCTGAAATGGGTGGGAAGAAGAGTGGGGGGATAGTCCACAAAGGTCCAGAGAGTGAGAGTGAGGTCAGAGGAGCAGGACTATGCTAAGCAATTTCTTTTAGCCTTGCCTAAAGTTCCATCACATTACTGCAGATCCAGTTTATCGAAGCTTTACCTTGAGCCCATCTTCAAGTCCATCAATGATCTCCATTCGAAGTACAAGCAAAGTCCTTCTATATAAGTGTCTCTGGTACAAGCAATCCTGCGAAGGGCAAAGCATTCGGCTCCTCTCAAGGCAAGTTTTTACTAAATTGTTCCATGACTTAACCCTGTCGCTATACCATCCAAAGAAAGACCAGTGTGACACCTGCAGTGCATTCAGGGTGGGAAACATTGAGGGGACAGCGTGGGAGGAACACCGCACCAAAAAGGATCAGGCCAGGGATGAAACAGCTAAAAACAAAGAACTTGCGAACGAAAACACCTTAGTTGCAACAATGGATCTCCAAGGCCTTCTCCTCTGTACAAAGCTTCAAGCCTCTGCTTTGTACTACAAGATGAAGCTTGGTGTCCTATAATATGGAATCCCGCGACGCCACTAATTACTTGTGGCATGAGGGTGAAGCAGGGCTTTCTGCTGGAAAGTTTGCCTCCTGCATTGTGCACCTTTTAGAAGCACACAGCACTTTCACAGACTACATCCTATGGAGTGACAGGTGCGGCTATCAGAAAATCTAATCTAATCCTCAGCAATGCCCTGCTCAAGTTTGCTACTGAGAAGAAGAAGCGGCTAACGCAGAAATACCTTGAGAGGGGCCATACTGAAATGGAGTGCGACTCTGTTCAGAGCAAAACTTTATGGAAGAGATATTCACGTTCCAGCTGAATATGCTGCGGTCATCAAAGGAGCTTGTTCACATCCTGGCTCTTACAACGTGATGTATGTCAATCACAGCTTTTTTAAGGACTTTACCCAAAGTCCTTCTAAGGCAAGTCCCATCACTCGGCCGCCATATTGGACACGCCTCCGGGCAGCTATTTGGGCTTAACAAGACCAGACCCTCCAAAATGAATGGGGAAATATCCATAAGTACAGATTGGCTGGTCGTATGGACTTAAAAAGTATATGGTGTGAATCCCTGTTTAAATCTGAGTTGAACAGTGCCAAAATATACCAGACAGACGCTAAAACAAAGCTAAAAAGACGTTATTTAAAACGGCAAATTGCTTACTGCGCCTGCGCTGACAATCGCGGCATGGCTATCACCATAGTGACGGAGGGAGTAAACAAAAAGCTAACCGTCAGTCATACAGCGGTCAGTAACGCGATTGGCTATTTCTACAGTAAGGCAGGACTTCCAGTTTCTCTACTCCGCCATCTTTGCGTTACGATCGGCCGTAGTGCATTTCAATGGGAGGACTTCTGAAGTGATTTGTCTCCTCCTATATAAGTGTCTCTGCTTCACCAAAGTGAAACTATGCAGATCAATCCGACCGTTCACGACCTCAGAGCCATCAGGTAATTTTACATGCATACACTTTACATTAGGCCTGCACTATTAATCGTTAAAAAATCGCGATCTCGATTCACTCATGTGCACGATTTCATTTTGAAATTACTTCGATTCGCATTTAATTTTACGAGCCGACTGCATCATCAACTCGTTCTGATATGAGCACTCCAAAGCACTGCCGGTTACGTTATGTTATGAATTTTTTGATATTGCATCATGGCCAGTAGCCTATGCATTTTATTTTCTTTATGTTCTTTGAAGCCTTTGTTTACAGGCTTGTGCCAATACAATACTGTCAATTTGTTTTGTCATGTGTGCAATTAACTTTACACTTAGTGAGGGAAAAAATCGTGCCAGTGAATCGTGATATCAATTCTAAGCTAAAAAATCGTGATTCATATTTTTCCCTGAATCGTGCAGCCCTACTTTACATTTTCATAAAACATAGAATTTGGCCTACATTTTAAGCACATTAGCATTATACACTACTCATCAACCACATTCAATTCTGTATGTCAAAATTTTATTTATTAGAGTGCATGATAATGCACTTTACTGTTCTTCGAGTTCCTCTTCTTCTTATTATTTTTCTTCAACAACACTTAATTCAGCTTGAACCGCTTAACGTAGAAAATTCATTCAAACCGCATATTGTAGGTCTCACTCATGTGTGGTGTGCAATGTAACTTTCAACTTTGTAACTTTTATACTTTTAAAACTATGACTTATAAACTATTTTAAAACTTCCCCATAGACTTAACATTGAGCTGTTTAGAGTGGAGCCACAGGGGGTGACATCACCGTGGGGCCTTAGCCAATCATCTTAGGGATATGCAAATATTCAGCAAGTGATAACCAATAGCCCTTTTCCACTGACGGTTTTACAGGTTTATTCAAAAGTGGAACTAATAGAAAAGCATTTTCACTGCATTCACTGTCCCTGTTTTCTTTGAAAATGCACTTCTATTAACAAATATAAATTAATTTCACTTTTGAATAAATCTATAATTTCGCTAGATGCATGCCGCAAGATCTGGCAACGTAAGAACACATCTGAAGAGACATCTTTTGTGCTGGCATTACAGCTATTGTAACGCTCATGACAGGCTATTGTAACATGGTCAGTAATGTTTGAACACAAAAAAGGAATATTTTGGAATATTTTTCAAGTCTTCAAAACACAAGTTTTCGTCTCTGCCACTGAAGGAGTAGTTATAGCAGAATTGACTTGGATTAGCTGGAGCCAGAGTGTAAACAGGTATATTGCTGCTTTGACAAGCAAACTGCTTTATTTTAGTCATTTGAAGTCATACACTCTTCAGTTCTGCGTTGTAAGGTGTTCAGTGATGTTGCACAGCTTTGGGGGTGATATTTGGAGCATATTACGATGTTCAAAACAGTTTCAAATTCTGTCCCAATGGGTTAGCTGACGGCGCTAATTCACCAGTGCTAATTCTCCGCTAATATGTCTCCGCCGACATAACTTCGCTCAACCCACCAACGTCATTTGGGCCAAGTCGGGCTTATGTTTTCAGTGGAAATGCAAGCCAAGAGCGGGCTAAGTAGGCACTGGGCTGAATGGAAAAGCGGCATATGTTCCCACAGCCGTATATTCCCACAGGCCTATATTCTCACATTTCTAAGAGGTTTTTTTTCTTTCTTTCTTCAAAGTCAGGTAGTCCCACATTTCTACCCCTGTCTGGTAGACCCCCTATGTAAGTTCAAGCAAGATTCGATCTTTGGTATTATTTGCCCTCAATGGTGCCTTCCAGGTAGTGGGGTTAGGTTTAGTGTAGCCGGGTGTAGCCGCACACGGGTCTCGAACTCGCCACCCCACAAGCTACAAACTCCCGGCGTGGGAGTGGAACGCTCTAACCAACTGAGCTAAAAGCCCGAGCTTCTAACTCAGTGTGTTAGAAGCGCCCATGGAATTGGGTGATGAGGATTTACACGTACTACCGCCAAGCTAGCCGAGCTAACTGACCTCCGTTACACTCACCCTCCAAATCCTCACTCCCATCCGGGTCACGGCACCAATGCGGGTCACGGCACCAATGTAGCCGGTGGCGGTCCGCACCGCACACGGGTCTCGAACCCGCCACCCCGCAAGCTACAAACTCCCGCCGTGGTAGTGTAACGCTCTAACCAACTGAGCTAAAAGCCCAAGCTTCTAACTCAGTGTGTTAGAAGCGCCCATGGAATTGGGTGATGAGGATTTACACGTACTACCTAGGGTTGCCACATTTGAATTGTGAAAATCCGGGACACCCAGACATGTTTTTTTTTTTTTGGTGGGGGGGGGGGGGGGCGTAAGCCCAGTAGGCTATGTCAGAATAGACCGAGGGCTAGGCTACTGTCAAATATAGTAGGCCTACTCTAATGGTAGTAGCGACACCCATTGCAAAAAAAAGGGTTAGGCCTAGTCAAAGGACAGCAGTGACATGGACAGCAGTGATAACATTCAGGGTAAAAGTGTTAGCAATTGTAAAATACAAAACAAGAAGGCTACAATTATGGCCTTTGCATAACTGCGCTGTAAAGATTAACTAATGCATAATAAATCTATGAATAGGCTAATGAAAAGATACATTTAAAAAATAATAATAAGAAGAAAATCAGGCCATACAGTATGTCGCCTACCTCGGTGCTCGGGCCCTACGATGCTTGCGCAATGGCTTTCTCTGCACTGTTTCAAGCTGCAGTCGACTATTCCCTTTGTAGGTAGCCTGATCTTGATCTGTTTTTCTGAGATGGCCACTTCGTTCATGATTGAATCAGGCTGAGCACTTAAACTTTCAGGCTAGACCTAACAGGTTTAGGCGATTTTACGCGCTGAGGAATAATTTTTAGGACGTTCTGTGTTGTTTCACAACTGTTGGAAAATGCGCAAGGAGATCGCTAAAATGCATAACAATAATACAAAGAAACTTACTCCTGCTCAAACCTTCATGCTTTTCGTGAACATGGTTTGAATTACAGTCTGAGGAAGAGAAATATTTTTTGCTTGTTCTAGTTCTAGTCCCACAGTGGTCGATCACAATGACAAATCTGAGGTAATCTTATGGTCATAGTCCGCCTATTCATAAAATTGAAAAGGTACCTATTCTCCAATTTTTCGTGACTATTGAATGCTACCAGTGAGGCCTACACAGACTGTCCTGTCCTGTAACGCACGATCACTCGCTCCATTAGGCAGGAGACTCCCAGAGATTCGCACAGAGTCTTGGCATGTCCGCAAATAACCAATCACATAAGCGTGCGCCTACAGCATCCCACGGCAAGACTTGGCCAATCTAAAATAGTGACAGGGAACACTACAGTAGACCTAGAACAGTAGAATTATATACTGTTTGTTCAGAGGTGAAAGTAATGAATATGTGAAGAAGAACATTTTCACAAAAAACCGGGACAATATGCGTCCCGGGAAGAATTATCAGTTTCCCAGGACAGACGCACAAAAACCGGGACAATCCCGGGAAATAGAGTACATGTGGCAACACTAGTACTACCTCCAAGCTAGCCGAGCTAACTGACCTCCGTTGCATTAGGGTAAGGGTAAGGTTCTTTTATGCTGTGCTGCCTAGATTCATATTCGCAATGAAATCGATCTTCATCCACTCTCGTTTTCAGAACATTTTACATCCACATTCCACAACGATTTTATAGCCTATTCATCCACCTCAGCGATCACTTTTGAAATCAAGCATTGCCCAGAATTACGGGCAGGATTAATTTAAACATCAATCAAATGCAATCAAACTTCTGTCAATGTTATGAGACAGAGCTCGACAGAGTCATCATAAGCTTGCCTCCTTCAACCTACCTGTTTTTCACTATGTCCTCCTGATTTTTCCAGGCTCAAGAGCTGAGAAAATTGCCTCCTTGGCCATACTGACTTGATTGCGAAATTTCATGCAGCCACAGGAAGTATGGGTGGGCCCAAGGCCAGCTTGGTGCTTCATGTAGCCTAGAAATCTAGACGTACCCTAGCGGCGGCAATTAAATTTGCTCAGCCTGTACGTCTAGTAGCAAGCCATAGGGAATTTGATTGGATGATGCCGTTGGCGAAATCTAATCACAACACTCTATGTGTTTATGACGGGCTTCGCCGAACACAATGGTCTTTTGAATTGGTGTTTACTTCTTCTTTTATCTTGTTCGTTCGTCCAATTGACCATAGGCTATCCTGTTGCGTCCAGAAATAATTTGAAAGATAACAGCCTTGTTCCGCCCAAGATTGAGTTCCGTCTATCTCTCGATGCCAGTGATTCAATGATATAGGATGGCCTGCCAGGCTATGCTTCATGGGGATGCCGATGGAGAACTTCCTTGGCTTTGTCAATCCATTAGCCTACTGCTCAAAGCATTTTTCCATGTCCCCAAAATCAACTGGAAAAAGCAACAACTTAATCCAACCCTAACCCTAGAGAGCTTTCATTGTATTTTACAGATAGCCATTGAGGCTAAACATTGGATTTAAAAAACAAACAAACAAACCACACTTTTTTGCAATTCTGTAATTTGCCGAACTGGGCATTCTACTACCTTTTAAACTAGTCTGAAATAGTAGACCTATGTGTACATAATAGATAACAGTTTAAAACAAAGAGAAGCAAAACTAAATCTAAATTAGCCTATTTTCCGACACAACATGGCACAATCTGATATAAAATATAAAGCAAATATTTGTGTTTTGTTTTTAAGTGTCAGACAAGCAGCATGAAATGCAATGTGAAGGGGATGGATTGATTTCCATTGTAAGCCGTCATGGCTGGGGACACTTTGGGATGAGGGCAGCAGCTGCTCCCATGCCTGGAACTCTTGCTGCCCATCACTCTCTGTCACTCTACAGCTCACAATAGGCCTCACTGTCACCATGGAAACTACGGCCTTACTGGTGATCGACTCCAGGATGCAGAAGGAGGTTGCTATTATACATGCAACTGGAGAAATATAGGCCTACTGTATGGACAAGTGTATAAAATAGTGGCTTCTACAATAAGAAGCCCAAATCTTCTAAAATAGACAGTAATAATGTCCATGAAAGAAGAGCTGTGTTACTGAACACCTAAAAGGGAAATACCTAAAAGTTTTAAATACCAAAAAGGGAAATCCACTGTATGCTGAATATATTTCAACAATAAGGTGAAAAAATAGATTCAAATTTTCTTTATCTCAATTACATTTCTATCTGTGTGCATTTAGAAAAGACAAAGGGAAAGGAAGAAATCTTAGCAATAAAATAAAGTTACAACAATAAAAAATAAAGCAATGTGGTGAAAGCAAAGAATGTGTAAAATTAATTAATTAAAAAAAGGTAAATCCACAGTACACTATGAAATCTATTTTGACAGTAGGGCTGGAAAAATAGAAAACATTTTCTTTATCTCCATCACCTTTCTAACAAGTAATGGACTGGTCAAACAAAGGCAATCACAGAAAAAGACTAACCATTCATACTGCACATATGGCAGAAGATCTATCTACTTTGAGCTTAATAGCTCAAGTGTTTATAATGCCTTGTTTTCCAATCAAATTTTCATCCAAATTCAGTTGATATAAGGAAGTTGCCATCTAGTGTCCAACACATTGAATTGCATTTCTGATGGCAGATGCTTATTCACTGTCTCCTGCTTTCACCATTGCCTATTGTTTTTTTCAGCCTGTTCATTTTGATTTATTTTATCTTATTTTCTTTGTTTTTCTAATAAAGTCTCAAAGCTGTCCAGCTGTCTAAGCTGGATAGCTCAAACTAATCAGGGACCACAATGCAACACAACACACATTGCCAAGGGCAAACCAACAGGTGAGGTTCACAAAGCAGCCACATCCTGATGCCCTCGACTGTCACCTCTGGTCTTGTCAAAGACACCAGCATCATGGAGACCTAAAAATATTCACTGGAGAGGCAACTAATGTCTTTCTTTGATTTTGTTCTGTCCATGTGCATACCTAGTCTGTTGTTAAATGTAAAACTAAAAACAGACAAAAGGGTTATAAATGAACAGTCATTGTGTATCGGTAACTCAGTGGTGTCAGGAGAACAATATATTTCCAAACGTTGCAAAGAGTGGATTGTGGACTTGAGAGATTTGCTGTAGCCCAATGTGCCCAAGTGGATAAAGTCAACAACTTTAAACAGGCCTTATACAACTATTTTTAGTTAAATTCACTTTAACTTACTGTAACAGCTTAACAGCCAGTGTGAAGGTTGCAGAGCTGGGGGGCAGCTATTAGACAAGGCACAAATGAGCAACTTTGCAGTAAAGGTAACAAACTTTTCTTAGCTAATCCTACAGGGATTTTTAAAGTTAAAAAAGTTAGAGCCACAAGGCTCATCAAACAACAAGCAATTCGGCTTATGAACACTGAGCTAACAAAAGAAACTGTGCATATCAGCCTTTGCATTTTCAGACTCGGCTTGCTTTTTCGCTCACATAGACAGACAGACACACACACACACACACACACACATGTGTGTTTACATCACATTGGTAATTTATTTATTCTTTGAGGAGCAAAAACAATCTATTCTAATACTAGTATAATGAGATGTAATACAGACTCTGCAGATGTAATCTTCACTCTAAAAAGTAATTCGGCTGCCTCCTAAATATCACAATAACAAAAGATACACTACATCAATAAGAGTGAGTAACGTCATGCAAAGTATTTTTTCGATAGATGTACTTAAGTAATCTTGTTCAAATCCATGCATGATTATAATATACCCGTCATATGTTTGGCAATCCCCTACAGCAAATTTCAAGTAAAGATATACTTAAAACAGTCAGTTCCAAAAACATTTTTTGCCCAATCCACAAATACTGAGGAAATTAAGTAAATCAAATTATTTTTTTTATTGGTCACTTGCAGTCACAGTTCTATGACAGAGTTATTCACCTATTCAAAATCATTTTTTTCACAATCCACAAAGACTGAGAAAATTAAGTAAAGAAAATTAATGTCAAATGGTACTTTTTAATTGGTCACATGCAGTCACAGTTCAATGACAGAGTGGTTTTGAGTTGCCTCCAAGCATTATGGGTAACCTAAATATCAACTTGAAATATTAATTTATCTTTTAGTCTGTTCAATGTGGTTTCTCAAATGAAGGCAAGATTGAAAATGTATGCCAAGTTCAGGCTTCGGATACAGCTAAAGTCATTTGTTGATTCTCAGGGTATGGTAAGGATAATTGAGAAGCCTGTTCTCAAAATATGAAGGTGAATTTGGAATCATAATATTACTTTCTCTTGAGCTCAATGTGAAGTTGACTGCTCATGGTCAGGTGTCACACCAAGTTGGGCAGTCTTTGCTCATTTGTGCACATGTCTCCCTTCACTTCAAAGGGAAGCCACAAATAAACTGATCTTGTGAGGTTAGTTTATTATGAATTCTGGTGGATAGCGTGAACTAATTATATAATATGGAATATGACTCATTACAATGAAGATGAGTGATGTGAATGAATGACATTCCAAAATTAATAATGCAAGCTTCAATTCTGTTTGCAATCCAGACTAGGATGTTGGGGATAGTCATCTCTTTGATGGTTTGTGAAATCATCAATATCGATACATATTCACATTGATACCTTGATACAACTGCAAGTAGCACAATGACTGTAACATGTATAGCCTTTAAACATTTTTCAAAAAAAAAAAAAAAAAAATTCAAGCAAGGAATAATATGTGATTACAAACATTTGGTCAGGACTGTGGCATTCTGGGACATCCAATACCTTGCAGTCAAATTGACATCAAATGTCCAAAGCTTTTTTTTCAGAGTAAGATTGTTCATGAATATCAATTAGAGTGACTTCATGGTATTGATCTCTTCTACTCATTTTCATCTGGTTTGAGTCTACTCAATTTTTTTCAGTGTAATATTGTTGCCCCCCAAAAATTGAGTAATCCTATTGTTAGACTTTTTACAGTGTTGAATTTGCAGGTTAACGTTTACTTCTACAATCCAAATGTGTGTAGTCTATAATATTGTTATTACCCATTCCCTTTTAGTGATTATTTGCTGTGAAGAGTCACGTCACCCATGCTATATTGTGGGATATACCATGGCTAGTAAATGCATCTTGTCCAATCAGAAATTGACATTCGAGGGGACTTAACTGTTGTATAACAGAAAATAATGCATTTCTGCTACCTTCTCAAATACAGTTGAATTCTGTATCCTGTTGGCAGAAATATAAACAAAATCTGGTATTAAATTACATGCACTCAAATAAACTTGTATGTTATATCGGATGCTTTTAGACCTACAACTAAAGAATGACTTACAGTTGTTGGGAGTTTGACTGTATCATATTGGAATGTGTATGTCTCATTTACGTAGTTGACAGGGAAGAATCCGATGATGCCCATTTGGTCCACATATCGTTCACTGTAAATCTGTAATACATCAACCATGTTGAATTAAAAAGGAATCAAAATGAAATCAGTTGTTTGAAAATCATTTAATAATTTTTCAGCATCGCTCAATTTCCATTTCCATAAATCCATAAACCATCAGATAAAATGAATATCTCCTCAAGCCTAGCCTTCAAGAACGCTTCTAATCATTGAGTTGGAAGCCTGGGTTTTTCAGCTCAGTGGTTACAACATTCGACTTCCGTGCCGTGGGTTTGTTGTAGTTGACGGAGTGGCAGGTTTGATACCCTAGTGTGCTGTGAATGGCCTCGGCTACATTCTCAATGACAGGCCGGACACGGTTACATACATCTGGCCATGGCCTATCGTTTGCTCACTATATGGCCCAGAGCAGCACACATTTTGCCATTTAGGACCTGTACCCAATCAGATCTGTAACCAATCAGACTTTGTGATCTACTGTAATGATAGCTCCTGTAGTCTAGAATCATAAATACTTTTTCCATATCATCTTTACTGTTTTCCAAATGTTGTCAAAAATAAAAATTTAAATATTCTATTGTCAGTAATCATCAAAAATTAAAAATCATAAA
>JAODXP020000006.1:17865403-17888581 GCA_027497455.2 Sardinella longiceps | reverse complement strand
ACAAATATCACCAGGCCTGGGAAGAAGCGTCAGATTTATACATCCCAAGCCCCCCATATTTAGTTGTTTCCCATATTTAGAGAGCGGCCCCCAGAGGCTGAGGAGTGATATAAAATTTCCTGTAAGTCGTAATTGTACATATTCCTTTACGATTGGGAGAAGCTGTCAGAACAAATGGCTTAGCAGCGTGAGTTAGTGGCAGTGAGACATCTTGGCTAGTCAGCCTTACAGCATTCTCAACTGTACCATGCTAGTGTCTCAACTGTACACAATACTTTAGGACTACGGGTACAGTTGAGATAAAATGCACCTTGTCTTTAAGAGTTTTAAGAGTCGTGAAAAAAAATAAACAATGTAGGGATATACGTTTTTCGTTTTATGGTAGTGCAGACTTAAAGGATGCATGTAAAAAATAACTAGTTTTCAATGTGTTTGAGTGTTCAAATATTTGAGTCGTAGCGGAGATAGCAAAAACTGTCTCAACTGTACTCAGTCTACCCTACCTTAACCAACAAACTTTGTCTCTCTTGTCTCTATCATCAAATAATTTCATTATGAAAACAAAATGTTCTTGCACTGAGAATGAAAGAAAAATACATTTCATCTACTGTACAAGTAAAGTGTGCTCAAGCAGTTTAGACCCGTGTACATCTTTCGACTATTTTTCAACTGTGCTTGGAAGGAACAGAAATATACAACACTCTTCTTGTCTAAAAGACAGCTAACGAGAGTTTAGAGCTCATATGGGATGGTTATGGACTGTATAATGAATGGCATGGAATGGAGTAGAATTATGGAATCAAATCAATTGCATTCATGTTTTGTACAGTGGCATAGGAAAGCATGTTCACGTGAATAATATAGTTTTGCAGCGGTATAAAACATTTTGAAATATTGCTGAAATATTTTGTGCATGTGCAAAAAAAATGTAGCTGTGAATCTTTGTATGTGCAAAAATATTTTTGTCACATTTTTGTCACATTTGTCCAATGGGATTTAATTTGAATATACAGTACAGACCAAAAGTTTGGACACACCCCCTCATTCTATGCGATTCATTTATTTCCAGGACAATTTATATTGTAGATTCTCACTAAAGGCATCAAAATTATGAATGAACACATATGAAATTCTGTGCTTAACAAAAAAAGTGTGAGATTATGACAAACTTTTGGACCTGAACCCGATCAAGATGGTTTGGGGTGAGCTGGACCACAGAGTGAAGGCAAAAGAGCCGACAAGCTCTTAGCATCTCTGGGAATGAATAACTCTTCAAGACAGTTGGAAAACCATTTCAGGTGACTACCTCTTGAAGCTCATCCAAAAAATAAAAAGAGGACAAAGCACTTATCAAAACAAAAAAGGATACTTCGATGACACAAGAATATAAAACATGTTTTCAGTTATCTCACACTTTTTTTTATTAAGTACATAATGCCACGTGTTCATTCATAACTTTGTTTATTTTGTAGATTGTCACTGAAGGCAACAGTCATGAAAATAAAGTAAATAATTTAATGGGAAAGTGTGTCCAAACTTTTGGTCTGTACTGTATGTGGAACAGCTTTATAGCTGCAGGTTATCAAGAAACTTTTTGTCTCTGTGACAGAAAGTGGGAGAAGCATGACATCCACTGTTTGTGTGCGACAAAGGATCAACGGATACTACCAAAACACAGTGTTTTGTTGTTGTTTTTGAAGAACTAATTAGCAATCTTTGGCATGGTCTTGAAAGTGCTTCTGAAGAGCCAATCAGCACATTGCATCGTATACCGACAAACCAATCAGTGCTACGCACCAACTTGCTGGCCTCTACTCAAGGAGGTTATATATTAAACTGGAGACTGGGACTAAGTCCAGCCCTCCATAGAACTGAATGGCCGAGGCAAGGCTAGTAAATAATGTGAATTGACAGTCAATGCCATTGTGAACGCTGGAGCTATTGAACCATGGCTTTGCCCATGCTGCCCATGTGCTAAGTTCCAAAGCTGGAAATGACGCATGGACTCACGTTGAAACTCTTTGCAAAAACAGTAATCCTTCAGTCCAGACGGTGGTGATAATGCACCTAGTTTGTTTGCCATACAACACAAAGATAGTTTTGTCGAGAACATGCCTGAAGTTTTATGGCATGCATGACAGTACCCGTTTTTTCATAAGCTCCTCAAGAAATAAGCTAAGTGTAACCAGAAATCATGAAATATTGCATTTACATTTCGCATGTAACCGCCGAACCAACTTGAAATTGCATGAGTGCTCGTGCCCAGCATGACTCTCGTGAGTCGTGCATGCGCTGCCATGGTTCATAGGTAGGCTGCATTGCGACTCCATACTTAAAAATGGCGATGCTAACGTGCCTCCGCTAATCTGCGCGCTCTTGACCCCCTGCCTCTACTGAAGCTCAGGCCATGGCTCAGGCTAGTGGCCGTCAACCGCATTAGCGATGCACAAGTAGCTTGGAATTGTTATGAAGGTCAAAGTAAAACGCAGAACAAAATCTTTTTGTTTTCAAAGCACAGTCCTTTCCGCTACTTTCTCGTTCTGTTAAAGCAAAGATTAGCTAGCCTGGTAGTTATCAAAGTAGCTAAGCAAAACAACACCAGACCATGGACACAAAACAACACAAAACTGGTGGAAAGAATTGTGCTTTGTTTTCTTTATTTTTTGAATGCCCTCCGACAGATTACACCAGGTTATTTTATACTCTTACAAAGTTATTTCAGCCAACCCAAGAGCAGCTCCTATGGTACATGACTGGAGAAATAGCTACATGGAGCTTTGGCAGCTGCCCTGCCAGCGAACGGCACAAGCGCTCCCTTGTGCTTCTAACCCCTCTCCAAAACAGCCTTTAGCACATCTGAGCAAACAGCAATTGCCTCCTGACATCCATGTACTCCCCTCTTTCATCCCCTGTTTGACATTTTACACTGCCTACTCCCTCGTCTCCCTTGCTGTTGTTCCAGCAGTTGCAGTGTGCATTAGCACTTCCCTGGTATTCCCCGGACAGAGGAGGGAGAAAGATGGTAAAGGGCTGCATTGGAGATGAACACAACATTCTCTCCAGCTACACAGAGGCTCAATCCCAACCTAAAGCCTGAACCCAGAGAAATAGACAGATTCTGTCTGTACAGCTCTACCCGAAGCTAAGCAGAACAAATCAGCCAATCGTGAAGTCCATTCATGCAAGTGAGAGAGCTGGGGGGGGGGGGGGGGGTGGGGGTTGGGGGGGGTTGAATGTTAGAGTGGGTTGGGGGATGATTGCCTTCAATTTGCCTGGCCAAAATCTTAAGCCATGGGGGAATAGGTGGACTGTGTGATGGAGACAAGACTTTTGTTTTTACACTCATGTTAACACGTTAGACCCGGTCCACCACCCAGGTGAGATGTTTACTAGGATTTATAATTTGCTTTTAATGAAATTGATATCGAAACAAAGTCCTTTCATTCATGCAGCACACAGACCAAGCATATGCTATGTCCCAGGAGTAACAGTGACCCTGTGGGGCTTAGAACCCTTGTGGGGACAAGGTCTCGGTGCTTGTACTTCGAACCGACTGCCCCTTAGTCACGCCTGGCCGGTGCTAGTGCCGAGGCTCAGAGTCTGACCCGTGTGGTGGCCAGGGTTAGTCAGATGCTCCTGCCATGACGCATGCTATGACTATCCTCATGGCCTTGTCTGACACCACTGCTCCCGCTAAAACAGCAACAGTAGCAACCGCGCTGTCAAAGGTTTTGCTCTCAAATTAAGCAAGTGAGAAAAACTAAACATTCACATGGCATCTGGGGTGACACACAGTCTCAGTGTTCTGAGCCACAGTGAGACAAACATTAGTAATTTAATTACTGTAGCTAGTCTATTTCAGATGTAAGACATAGACACATACCGTACCGTTTACATGTGGTTGTTTATTTCTGTCTGAGCTGCAGCTCACCCCTGCTGTTATATCCGCCATCATCATCTCCTCCTTCCCTACCTCCACCTCCTCTTCCTCCTCCTCCTCCTCACACTCACACAAGACCTTCCCCATCATGGCAGTCTGATCTCCAATCATAATATGCCTCACTGCTTTTTGTAACTCTCATACATTTTCTCGCCTGCTGACAGGTTAAAGGAGCCAATCAATATTGCTTTGTCTTGGCTCCTGATGGATTGGCTTAAGAGGTTGCGGAGGTCAAGCGATGCAGCGACGAGTGGAGGGAAAGACGGCTGTGGCATTATTTTTTTTTTTTCACTCCTCTGATTGATGAACGCTCACCCAGGGCTCAAGCGCAGAGAACACCTCTCGCACGTTTTCGCTCACCGTGTTCATAGTTGGGAAAAGGCTGAGGCAGAAAGGCCATTCAATTTCCACTTCCCTTTCAAAGACATCAGGTCTAATTACAAGCAGTGGCCTTCAACATGGGCTAGAGCTGCAGGCGGACGTGTGTTTAGCAATAGCAATGGGCTTTGGTGGGCATTATTAAAAGTGGAATTTGGGGTGTGTTTTTCAGACAATGCGAAGAGGAGAAGAGGCTTGGAGATTCAGAGGGAGACGAATAAATCTACAGCATTCCCAGCAGATGCCAGATATCCCCCATAGGCATTCTACAGTTGCTGTCCTTCACCAAGTCTTATTCTAAGCCGCCTTCTTATATTTTCAGAGAGCGGGTGACTGACAAGGACAAAGAGGATGGAAGGATTGTCTGTTGTTTCCATCTCCCCCTCTCCCTTTCTCTCTCCCCATCTATCCACAGCTCCCTCTCTCACTTTACCACTCTCCCTGTATGTATGTATGTATATACTGTATACGTATATATACCTGATATATATAGTCTGTCACTTTCTTTTTTCACGAACCCTGTAGCCAGACCACAAAAAACGACCGGCAACAAGGCAGAAAAGCCCGCGCCTCAGAGTTGCCATGGAAACCCTCCACTTAAAAATAGAGCATGGGAGCGGGAGAGGACTGAGGGGAGAGGATGTGCATAATGGCTACGGCTGAGCGCCTCTGATATCAGCATGTTTAAACAGGTTAACAGCTGCATCTCCTCCAGCCGCTCCACCTTTTTAGACGAACGGGGCAGGAAAATGCGGGGAGGGAAGAAGAAAAAAAAAAAAAAGCGGTTGAGAACCACACCTGATAGGAGGCAATCTGCCCTAGAAAGCAGAGAGGCCAGGAGGGACTGTTTTGAGGCTACCAGTCCACCTTGAACCGACAGCGTAACCCCTTGTCCAAGGCAATGCGCTAATGAAGTGGTTTTTGCAGGGGCCCAGCCCCAGTCTGTGACCACATCCTTGGGCAGGTCTGTGTTTGTGTTTGTACCCAGCTACTTGCCATACCTTCCTCCTTGAAGTAGTTCACAAATTCCCAATGTTTTGCCGTTGCTTATCCAATTATAAGTGATTGGCAGGAGAGGAGTATGCCGTCTAAAGTGGGCTGGGGGGCCTGGGGCTGTTTACTGATCTGCTTTGGGTGTCTTGTCTGACTGCAAATGGTGAGAGTGAGCTGTAATATCAACATAATGAGGAGAGGGTCTTCAGTTGTAAATAACCAATACTTTCATTTCACAAGAAGCAAGCAAGTAAGATTCTAGTCAACAGGACATCATCACTGTATTACCAGTGATTAGACATTTATTTCCCTATATGTTACATTTTGCATGACCTTAGAGGGGGGTCAAGTGTGATTCATTAAAAGATGAGAAAAAAGGTCCTTGCATCTCTGAAATGTTCAACTCGGTAGTTTATAATTCGGTTTGCAAAAGTGCTAGACATGGAGATGTGATAATGTTCAAGGTGTGATCCTTTCTCATGCTGTGATGCCTTGTCCCGATGCAGTGGGGGTGTTGGAGTGGGATGATGAGGTTCGGAAGCAATATCCAGGGATATCTACTGGGTAGGAGCAGCCACAATGGGCTTTCTTCCCCTCCCTACTCTAGTTGCCCTGGAAGATCATCTCTCAGCAGACTGGCCCTCATATCTCTCTCTCTCTCTCTCTCTCTCTCTCTCTCTCTCTCTCTCTCTCTCTCTCTCTCTCTCTCTCTCTCTCTCTCTCTCTCTCTCTCATTTCCCCTCCCTGGTGCTGCTACACACTGGTGGGAGAACAGGGGAATTAGAAAGATCTAAATGACTTGCTTGGCCAGAGATAGTGCAGAGCACAGAGCAGTGGACATCAGGAGAGAGACACACACACATGCATATTGCACACAACCAGCTTGTACAAGTCCACTATAAAGGAGAAGTGGAAAATTTGATGGTGGAGTGTTCGCCAAAGGCGTCATCCAATAGAATTTCATATGGCTTGCCACTAGACGTATAGGCTGAGCAAATTAATTTGCCGCCGCTAGGTTACATCTAGATTCGTAGGCTACACAACAGCTACAACTTTACAACATTGTGGTGTTTGAAGAAAGCACCCAGAATGCCAATAAGACTATTAACGCTTAGCCGAATCACACCAAAACGTTTTGGTGTGACCAAAAGTTTTTGATCAGGTTTCGTGTTGAATGCATGTTAACAACCTCTATTTTTTGACACGTGCCTCACGCGTTATACACAGTGTCAATACAGTTTTATTGAACAGCTTGGACAGCCGGTTCACGCAGAAGACCGCAGAGAATGCACATGTTGTGAATGTACATCTACATACGCTCCGCAACCAGACAGCACCCGTTATGGACCGCAGACCTGTGATTGCAGTGTGAATCGGGCCTTAAAGGAAAAATCTGGTGTGAATCAACACGTAGTCCTACTGTTTTATAGTGCCAACCACTATTGATAGCCACCTCAATTACTGGATTTCATGCAAGGCAGACTGAGATAGCGAAACGGCAGCTAATGTTAGCAGAATGGGGCATTTCAAAACGAAAGCAAATCGATTAGGTTTCGTTTTTGACATGCCTCATTCAGTTAGTGTTAGCTGTCGTTTCGCAAACTCTGTCTACGATGCACAAAATTTGATCATTGAGGTGGCTTTCAGTAGCGCTTAGCAGTATAAAACAGCAGGGCTACGAGTTGATTCACTCTGGATTATACCTTTAACCTAGTGATCAATTTTCACTTTCACGGCAGCGTCAATGTCAAGGATACTGCACAGTGTACATGCGCACTGTCTATTCTATATTATGGCAGGACATAACTATGATATTAGAACTAGTTGTATTTACTATCAGGTGCTTCTTCTAGGGCACTGAGTGACCTTTGACCCCTCAATAGACAACTACAGTGAGGAACATTCTAGAACATTTGGGGCAAATGGCGAGGAACACTTTCTTCTCAAGTAGAGCGTAGTCACAGTTCCAAATGTGAGATGGGGAAGTGGCACTGCTGCAGGGAACTAACTCTTTCTCAAATAATTCACAAATGATTAAGCAAATACATGCTGAATTAATTAAATCATCTAATTAGTTTGTTTAGTCAAATTGACCAAATATATCTCAGAGCTATGAAGTTGCTGATATTGCTTTGACATTTTGGTTGTTTTGTAAACACACAGCAAGCACAACAACATCCATATCACAAAACAATTGTGAAATCAGAATCTACTGAGACATGACCTTGAGCTTTGATTAGCCAGGGTGAGGCTGTAGCACGATGGGCTTGCTTAAAACCAGGCACAGACACAAAGTTGTATTTCATATTCGTACCTTTCTCTGGAATAGGGATGTGACACTAATTAATCACTAGTCGGCCACACAGGAGAGGCATGTGAATATTCAGAGCAAACTCATTCATTTATTAATTAGACAACTGCTAGTAGCATCAGCTGTCCAGGGACTAGACATGTCTGTCAAAACAGGTTCTCTTTTTCTTTGTCCTGCATTCATATGTATAATGTGTGTGTGTGTGTGTGTGTGTGTGTGTGTGTGTGTGTGTGTGTGCGTGTGTGTGTGTGTGTGTGTTAGCTATTCATAGCGTTAAAACAACAAATTGGAAAATATAACGAAATAAAAAGGATTTACTGGAAAAAAAGGAACAAAAAAGTCTTTGATCACGTAGCAGGCTAAGTGTGGCGTGCATAAATATTAATACTGAGCATCGAAGAACTGTGTGTGTGCGTGCGTACGTGCATATGTGTGTGTGTGTGTGAGTGCATGGATGTGTGTGAGCGCTTGTGTGTGTGTATGTGTGTGTGTGTGTCAGACGTGCTCTTCTAAGCTGAGCAGCGGCACATCTGGAGCCCCTCCAGTTGCCCTGCAGTAATTCCATGCGGATCTCTTGGCGGTCTGTGCCGTTATCAGCAGCAGTGCAAAGAAGACGCTGCTGAACTGAAGGAGAGAGAGAGAGAGAGAGAGAGAGAGAGAGGTAGGGCTGCTGGGAGTGGCACAGAGGGGGAGAGGAGGAAGGGGGGGGGGTCTGTTTTATGGGCTGGCTCTGATTTGCACCACTAAGCAGCTGTTCACCCTACAACATGCATGCCGTTTCATCAACGCCTCAAAGAGACACTCGGATATCTTCTTCACACATGCACATACTGTATATGCACACACACAGAGAAAGAAACACACACACACACACACACACACACACACACACACACACACACACACACACACACACACACACAGACATACTGTACATGCAGACACAAATATGCACAGACAGATTTGTGAGCTTTGAAATTCTCTTAGCAACATTAGACTGTATTGATTACCCTCATGTATGGCTATATTTGACTAAATAATGGGTTCTGCTCTTGTCAACCAGAACCAGCATACATACAGTACATTTCTTATACTATAGAAATGAGAAAAACATACTTTCCTGGTGGGAAAAGTACATTTTCCCTCAAACTGAACCACAGGCAACAGAAAAAAAAAAAAACTACTAAGAAAGTCATCTCATATCGCTCAGCTTTGTGTCCTGAAATATCCCCAATTTTTTGGAAAAGCTGTGCGAATGATTTGCACGGTTGCCTTATCTCACGACTGGGAGGGCTGGCAAACATTTGCCATGTGAAAGCAGGGGCTGGTGTGTGGGGTGTTAGTGGCCTGTCTTAGTGGAGCCCTCCGCGGACACCTCATTTGGATGCAGTTAATTAGGAAGGCTGATTGATTTGATGGCGGTGGCTGAGGCGCTCGGAGGGGAGAGCACTGGTCTGTGAAGGAGCGCACGCTCCGGTCGATATTTACGCCTCTCAGCTCTAATAACAACATTAAAGGCCCCCGTGAAGAAGGAGAGGGAAGAACGGACGCGAGTGGAAGACAATGCCTAACTTCCATTTGGATCTCGGCGCGACGGGAGCAGCCGCCGACCCACAAGAAGTGATTTTCTCGCTCTCTCTCCGATGCCACGGTGACCTTAACGCTTCTTTTTTAATTTGTGTCTGATGGTTCTGTTTTATTTATTTATTTATTCATTTATTTTATCATCACTCAGGTGGATAAATGAAAAAAGAGGTTTTGCTTCAAGGTGTCAAGGTTAAACGGCATCTAACCACCCTGCTAATTCTTTTATGACCCAGGAAAAAAAACTCATGCATCATCCATTCCATAAACACTTGATGAGGTCAGTGGCTGCGACCTTTGCCCTGTGGCATTTGCTTTTTGTCCGTCGTGCTTCAACAACTAATCTGGTGAGGATACGTTTTTTTTTTTTTTTTACCTAGGTAATCTCTACATAGGTTCTAGAGGGTGTGAAGGCATTCCCCAACATATGTTTGTATATGCGTTAAAGAACAGACGGTGTGAAGTGTTACTGCTAAATGATGGAAGGTTGCGCAGCATTTAGCCTGAGGCACTTGCAATTGGGGCATGGCCCCAGAACGGAGGCATATGGCAGAACACAATCAAAAGTTTGAAAGCAGCTTAAGGTAAAGCAACATCAATCTGCCTTAGACAGCGTGCGCCACTCTCAAAATATTAACCTCTTTACGTGCAACACATACTGATATCCCCGTACCATAATAGCACTTCAAAGGAGACTTGGAGGAAGTGCTTTCAGATCACAGGAAATATCCAAACGTTAGATCTTCTCCCAAAGAGACGACGGGCTGGCTTGAGATTTGTGCCGCCTGGGAAAAGCCGGCATACTACTGAGAACATCACTCAATCACGGAGACACAAATCGGAAAACAAAATGAGTAAGAAACTAACCAAAGGGGACATTGGCTGATGCTAAAAATGTTTATAAAAACACAACTATGAACAAAACTGCACTCTTGTATTGAACCAATTGCTGTCAGCCCAGGATGACTACACCAGTGATTTTATAATGGCATGCTTTTAATGCCACACAAACACAGCATCTGTTCCATCCTCTCTTATTAGCACTGTAGGTGTACTACCCCGCTGAAAATGAGCAACTATCTCAGTATGCATTTCAGCTCATTTTCAGTCCTCATGCCATCCTGAATAGATGAAATAGGCAATTCCATGTTCTTCCACATTTTTTGTTTACTAAGGAACCGGAGTCCTCCTATGTACTAGGCAGGGTGCCTGACAGGGGACCCTAGAGAACATTTCAATTGATTATACAATCAATGGTTCTTTCATTTTGTAGCTTAACTGATTGTAAAGTTTTCCATAATTGCCTTTTGCTGGTACTAACATTACACTTAGTGTGCTAACATATGCTGGTACTTACTAACATTACACTCTAGTTTGATGTGTGTTCCAATTTTATATATTCAAATATTAACGAAACAGCCCTTTGTCCTGTACATAATAGTTACTAGATGAATATTACCTCAGGATGTTCCATCATTTTGGATACGCCCTTCAGAATACTTAACTAGAAAACTTAACTTAACTTGAATAACTTGAAAAGTACAGCAAGATTTCTTGTCAACATAAGGAACAGATTGTTCCATTTTGGAAGTGATCTGGAACACCATCTGGCATTTGTATATCAATGAACAACCCTACCATCAGATAGGCCTGGGCTTCACTTTACTTTAGTTTCAGGAGTGATATTCCCCTGATTTCAGATGCACCCAATCTCATCGCCCTAGACAGAACCGCTTTCATGTTCTTCCAGCACACTTGCACAGTACTCTATATTTTATCCCTTGATACTTTTTGTTATGCTGTTCTCCTTACCTCTTACCTACTCCACTCCATACACAGTACCTCACAGGCTGTTGTTTAAAGCGTTACCCAATGAGAACCTAAAACAAGCCAATGATGTCTGCAACGTTCATGAGGAATTTGTTATTCTGGGAGTGCTCAAGCGTGCCTAATTCAACATCATGCCTAATGCTGCAGTCCCCCAGGTGCTTCTCCCCACTACTCTTGAATCCACTGGACTAGCTTCTGAAACTTCGAGAGTGCACTCACTCGGCCAAATAAATCTATTTTGTATTCTGAGTTTATAGTCCAAAGCAAAACACGGCACAACACAACATAAACATTTCCATCAGCTCCATGTGTGTTTCCTAGGTAACAGCCTTCAGCAGCATGATTTAGCATCCGCCAGGTGAGCCACAGGATCCCTCATTATGTGTCCATGTAGCAGGGCACCTGGGAAATGACCACCTTGTGCAGTCGCCGCCACCGCCGCTGCCGTCACCGCCCACTCTGCAGTGGCCCTGTGGCAGGGGAGAAGTCGCCGGAAGCAAAAATGTTTAAGCCCTGTCAGAGCCAGGGGCTAAGCAGGCAGGCACGTAAACAGCGAAATTAGCTCCTGATTTATCGGCATCCCGCTAATGCATGCATTTTGATTGGCTGTTTATGCTTGATGGATCATGGCTCATGACCTTTCAAGTCAATTGAATGGAAGTGAGTGAGTGAGTGAGAGAGTGAGTGAGAGAGAGAGAGGGAGTGAGTGAGAGAGTGGGGGAGGAAGCAGGAGAGATGAGGAAGATTTCCACCAGTGCTCAGTAGAGGCGCATCAACTGGATCACATCGATGGCTGTGAAATGCGGAGAGCAGGACCCCCTCCCTCACGGGACTTTTCTGACATCTCCTGCCGACGCACACCTCTCACCCGCTCTACCCACGGCTGGCACCCACACTCACGCGGACACACACACACACACATACACTCTTCCCCCGCTGACAGCGTCAGATCAATCTTGTCGTGACAGCAGTTCCCACCTCAGCAAGCAGCCCTAAATATGTGGATCTAAATTAGGAGCTGACCCGACACCTACTTCTGGTGGGAACACAAGCAGCGCATGCTGCCACACTTCCCCTACCATTCCAACCACAAAAAGCATGGAAGAGGGGAATACATGCAGTACCTGCTCTCCTGGACGGCAACAATAATATATTACACTGAAGACGGCCCACATGACATAATGAGTTTGTTACAGTCAGTTGGCCAGGTCTCTTGAGTGTACGATTTATGAACTCCTGCCTTACAGACCTAATCTGAAGTTTGTTATATCATACACGTTTCTTCTTTTTTCTCCAACTCTCATCACTCCCCCTAGGCTATGTCTCCCTACACACACACACACACACACACACACACACACACACACACACACACACACACACACACACACAGTTGTACTCGCTTTCCTTTGAGATCAATCCAATCACGTGTACTTCACTCCAAAACAATATAAGAGAGAAAAAAAAACACTTTGAGCTGCCCTGAACATGGAAACAAAGGGTTTCGAAACACTGAAAATGTCAAAGCACACGACAGCCCTAACAAGCACCGTAAATACATGTAGTATCTTTAGCATTATTCTTTATCAGTAACACATTGTTTTGGATTTCTCTCTGGCTATTACTTTTATTTTTTCATTATTCTTATAATGCCTTCGGCTAAACATGTTTTCAAAATGTTCAGGTTATGTCAATTTAATATTGCTGCAAGCAGTTTCTTTCTGTTACTATGGTTATTATAGTTAGATCTACCATTCAGAAGAGCATTGATATAGAATGTTGATTAGACTTTTCACCAGATTCACCAGACTTCGTATACAGAATTAAGCCACACGCTGTCAGCCAATTAGAAAGAAGTATTCAATTTGTCTAGGTGATAATAATGTATAGGGTGTGTAGGCCTACGTGATGAGTGTAGCACAATTCACAGACGCATTCTAACTAATGCATTGGTATTCTGGACCTTCACTAGGCTTCAGTCTGGTGTGGTATTCTGACCAACTACACCCCCTTAGGCTCCATGCATATCCACATGTATCCCACAGTGCTAATTGATTTGGAATAGACCTGAAGCAGTGCCATGCACCATCCAGTGACTGGCCTCCTAAGTACCTTTGATTTGTCTAATTAATTTCATTACCAAATCAATTAAAGGGCCACATGATTATTAACCGCTTCACCAGTGCAATTTGGGTGCAAATGAGTGTCCTACTTTTTTACTTGTAAAAAATTAGACCTTTACAGCATAATTTTGTGTTAAAGTGTTAAAGATCCAGGATGAGGTTTAAGGGATCTAGGTGGAGTTTGCTTGGGTAGCATTTGCAATTTTTTTCTATTCTTGGATCTAATCTTCATAACTTTCCATCATAGTATTGTAAATGGCATCATAAAATGATATCTTGAAGATTTGATCTAAAAACAATCACGTTTGGTCCAAAATCAACGATATGCTTTCAGTGATTGTAAATTAATGTCCACTAGGAAAGCAGTAGTCCACTTTGAAAAGCCCAGTATGTAGGTCTTGTTATTACTACAATACAATTTTAAACCCATGACCCATGTTGTGGTAGTGCTTGATTTTCACAGCAATCATTACCAGAGTGTTGGGATTTTTGGTTTTATTGTTCCCCATATTCTACATCGTGCATACTGCACATTGTTTTGGATAGAAAGTTCCAGAAAGCAATAACCCACAATGTCCTGCTGTGCTTAAAAGAGATTATTCCATTAATAGGGTTGAAGAGATCTCAGTTTCAATTCAGACCATTCATTAAATTAACTGAATTTCAGTTAATGGGAAAACCTATAGTGCAGAGCATGATGAATTGAATGTCAATTGGTTCCATGAATTTACAATGGAATTGATCACAGGATGAGATATTCCTATCAAGAATGATTATATTTATGTTTATGTAGTCAGGGCACACTTTCTAGGGATGTTCAAGTTAATTATGAGAACAATAAATGCTAAAAAATCTATAGAGATAGAATTTGAACATACAAAATGGTTGATGGCAAAAGATTACACCAGTTGAACATTGCCATGTTATTATTATGGTGGTGTTATGCATACAGAGGGTTGTAATAAACCTCAAGCATATCTCATTTCATGACATGAGAACATGTCATAAAATAACAGTGCATAAACAGATTTTGGGCCCGATGACAGAAAATAATTTTGGTATAATAAAATTTCCCTAAACAAACATTGATTGTACTTTATTGAGATGTTCTCTGGGGCAACCTATCAGTCCAAGACCCTAACTCTCAACCCCTCCCTCTGGTGGTGACCTTGCACCTGTCCTATTCAATAACACTTAAAAGCTTTTGCATGATGCCTGTTTACTATGACCGCCGCTAGCATAGCTAGCATAGCATATAGTGATTCTCAAAGTTTTTTTTTTTTTCTCCCGTCATCTACTTCCTGAATTTTTGGTCAACGATTCCCGGGACACCCTAACGCCGGGGCACATGAAACTTGGTGGGCATGTAGCCCCAGACACACACACTCACACACACAGGGCAGAGAATGTGCAGAACTGAACGGCGGTCATATTTTGTACCACCATGCGGTACATCTAGTTCTCTAAATGCTGAGTACATGTAGTTGGCTCTAAATAGCGGTACAGTTGTGCAAGAGCGGGTTGGCTGGTGTTCTACATCTCCATGTTTCCAGGACTCAGAAATGAAGGACAAACAAAACTTCACCAACAAACAAACTTCACAAATTTCACTGGCTGACATGTAACAGAGGTTTTTTTGCTCTCTGAAGTACACTATAATTTTGTCTCAAACAGAGGACAATTGTAAACTCAATTGTCAGCTGTGAAGAAAGAAAAAGGCTTTGTCAAGTGAAATCTTCAACGTGGGTGGGCTTATCCTGACTGCACCCCCCCCCCCCCCCCATCTCAAACAGCAGCCAAGACTCCTTGTCAGAGAGGGTGCTGGTGACAGGTGTATAATTGTGTGATTGGCCTCCTCCACACCTGTGCACCAGGAGCGTCCTCGGTCTCACACTGCTAAATCATTCAATTAAGGCCCATCCCGGCAGGTCTAATTAAGACAATTACGTGCGGTGAGGCCGCTCGGCATGCAAAGTTGCACCTCAGGTTTTTTCCTTTTTTTTTCTTTTCTTTTTAGTGCCACCACTGCCACTATCATCAGTGTCCCACTAGACAGCCAAACCAGTCAGTCACTCAGACTCGCAGTCAGCCGGCTACCTTGTGTGCTCGCTCGCTGGCTCAGAACTCTGAGTCCTCACGGTGCCAGAGAGAGAGAGGGAGAGAGAGAGAGAGAGAGAGAGAGAGAGAGACGCACACGGGTGGAATGGCAAGGAGTGGCTGCTGTGAGGACAGAGAGACGGAGGGAGATTGAGCTGCACGGGTCAGTGGAGGGGGGCAGAGCAGGACCGAGGAGGAAGGAGGGAGGAAGGAGGAGGGAGGGGGTGGGGTTGGTGGAGGCAGGGGAGATCAAGGACACTTATTTGGACAGGTGTCTATTGGGAGAAAGAAAAAGATGTGGCATTCCCCATAGCTGTTTCTTTTCTTCCCTCTTTCTCTCTCTCTCTCTCTCTCTCTCTCTCTCTCTCTCTCTCTCTGTTTTCTCTTCCTTTCACTCTGTATCTCTCTCTCTCTCTCTCTCTCTCTCTCTCTCTCTCTCTCTCTCTATCTCTCTCCCTCTCTCTCTATTTTCCCTCTCACTTAACAATGGGGTGTGAGTGGTGCTGCTTCGATTTTCCACACCTTCACTCAGCTCAAGGTATGGATGGAATCTCAGATCATTTCACATTGACATTTGCAAAAAGGGAAGGTCCATCTCAGGACCATCTTAGTATTTTCACATGATATAAACAGAAGGAACAAAATAAATAAATAAATAAATAAATAAGAAAAACAAGTGATGAGAAGACAGAGAGATGCTCCAGGCCACCAAGCCATAAAATATTCATCCATCATTCTTGGCTGTCCGTCATTAAAAAACACTCATTTAGGATGCAACACAGCAGCCATGGGCGCCACAATCCCGATAAGCGCACTCTTCGTTTTGTCTCAGGGTCTCGTGGAAGGACTTTTCTGTTGTCACTGTCTGACTCAGTCACAGTTGTATTATGCAAACATCTGCCAGATGCCCGTCTATTGTAGGCCTACACACTGACACATAGACTTACTGTACTGTAATGCAAATTGATACACAAAACAAAGCAGCCTTCTCTGTTCTCTTCTCTACAGTATGTTTTGTAAAGGCAGTTTTTGTTTTGTTCTTTTTGTATTTGTATATTTTTCTATGGGTCAGACTCATAAAGTGGAGTGGGGCTTCATTTTTTTTGCAGCCACATAGAATCATACCGCAAACAGTGTTGTGTATAATATATTATTAATGACTACAGAGTGAGAGTACTCTAGAGTTTAGATTAAGATCTTGATGATTAGCTGTTTCAACAAGGTTTATAATCTTTCCTAATTTATCTCAACAAAGTGGAAGTAGGTCAGGAATGAAATAGGATGTTCAAACACTGTTTTTTTTATATCATAGAAACGGTCAATAATCTTCAGAAGCTCCACTAACAAGGTGGGCCACAGTGAACACAAGAACTTTTCCGGCCATGTACTGTACCTAGGCAATGGAGTATATTCAGGAATGAAATAGGATGTTCAAGCATTGTTTTTGTTTTCATCGTTGAAACGGTCAATAAAGTCTTCAGAAGCTCTTATAACAATGCGGGCCACAGTACCATAACACAAGAACATTTCCAGCCATATGCTTAGGCAGCAAGGTATAGTATCATAAAGAGTGTATGTCTGTTAGCATCTTCTGTTTGTGTCTTCCTGTGGCTCTGTTGTCAAGCGCAGCACATGTCCATGGACCCCCTGTGTTCAGATGGGTGGCTAGTCTGGTCTCTCCCCCCTGTGTTCAGATTGGTGGGCAGTCTGGGTCTCTCCCCTGTGGTCATCCTAATGCCCGGCCTGCACAATAATAGAAAATAATAGCAGGCCTTTTGCAGACAGAGATGGAGCGCCGCTGTGTTAATGACATTGGGCTCGGCGGCGCTTGGCTGGTTTCCAGCTCTAATTAACGTCTGATTGTCGCCCAATTGCCTGGTGCTGCCTGTAACATCACGGCGTCTCCTCCTCTACCTCTCAGCTCCGCATGCACCTCTACTACAGCCACTATCAATGCCAGTCCAAGCCCTGCAAGATTAACAGTGGAGGAGAATTATCTTCACTGGGCTACTGCCCACTGCCATCACTGCCCAACACACCCCACACCACACCATACCATCCTCCCCACCCCACTCCTCCCTTCCCCATTAGTGAACCTGAGTTAATTCATTAAAATTAAGCTGTAAACTGATATGTGCCTGGTGGAGTTTCATTTGACCGTGTGTGTGTGTGTGTGTGTGTGTGTGTGTGTGTGTGTGTGTGTGTGTGTGTGTGTGTGTGTGTGTGTGTGTGTGTGTGTGTGTGTTTGTGTGTGTGTTCAGCCTCATTCTTTTATTTTACTTTCTCCAGTTCTCCAATGCTACTGTTAGAATTCAGAAGGTAAAAGTGCAGACACCAGACTGCTGTTTCATTAACTGCCGTGTGTGTGTGTGTGTGTGTGTGTGTGTGTGTGTGTGTGTGTGTGTGTGTGTGTGTGTGAGAGAGAGAGAGAGAGAGAGAGAGAGAGAGAGAGAGAGAGGGAATAATTTAAAGACTATCAACCACTTTGAGGAAATGGTCTGCGGTGCACTGCATCCATCGACTGCAGCGAAATTACAACATGGAGCTCAAGGGAAGGCATCATTTCTGTGTCTGATTCATCATGAACTGAATTCCTCTTTTACCTTCCTCTTTATCGAGGACAGAGGAAATAAATACAAAAAAAAAAAAAAAAACATCCCAGATATTTTTCCATAATTAATGCTCAAACACTACCACAAGCTCTCCAAAGCATCTGCTCAAGCTCCAATGAAAAGCAAAGTATATTTTATTGAGCAGAGGAGATGACAGCAGAAGACGCTGCAAGACCCCCATCCGACAGAGGAGATGGAGCTCCCTTCTTTTCCCAGCCCGCATCTTGGCAGAATTAGGCCTCCTTTCCTCTCCTCCTTTCTCCTCTCCTCTCCTCCTCTCCTCTCCTCTCTTAAACACTACTGTGCATTTCCTTCAGCCTTCATCACACTCACAAGCTAAAATTACTCACAGGCAGAAACAATCCACAAGCCTTTGGATAGAAAATAAAAATAAAAAATAACTTTACTCTTGTACACTGGAGACCAAACAGTAGTAGATTAAAGAAATATGTCACCATCAGATGAGAATTGTGAATGTGAAACAGAACTTCCTCTTATTACCGGTACTCTCTAGCCTACTTTTGGAGGCATAGCATATTTAAACTGGAACCCTCCTGGATGCCAATTGTTTGTCTGATAAGGTTCCTATTGCCGTAGTAAAAACACTGCAGGATAGGCCTGTGTGTCACTGACAGGAGATCATAGCTTGAACTATTTAAAAAAAAAAAATACATGTACATGCAAAAATGTCTCCCAATGCAAAATTGTGATGTAGTGTCATTGTTCCTCTCTCTCTCTCTCTCTCTCTCTCTCTCTCTCCCCCTCCCTCCCTCCCTCCCTTCCCTTGCTGCTCTGACTTCTGTTCTGTCTACACGTGCCAGGCTCTCACAGAACTGCCATGCGGAGTGGGAAGATGTTCTCTGTAAACCTACACCTCCAAGATGTTTGTCCTCCATGCCACACACACACACAAGTCTGGTGAGGGGAAGGTTTGTCTGTGTGTGTCATCATGAGTCAGTGTGTGTGTGTGTGTGTGTGTGTGTGTGTGTGTGTGTGTGTGTGTGTGTGTGTGGTGTGTGTGTGTGTGTGTGCATGTGAGAGAGAGAAAAAGAGAGACAGTAGTCTTTGAGTATGACAGAGACTGCGTGTGTGTGTGTGTGTGTGTGTGTGTGTGTGTGTGTGTGTGTGTGTGTGTGTGTGTGTGTGTGTGTGTGTGTGTGCCTGTCAGAGAAAGTGCAGTATATATGTGCTGCGGAGTGGGTACCTGGCCATGGTGGGCTGTGGGTAATCCAAGTTCAGCCATATCAAAGAGAATTGGTTATTTGTTGGGCACAAAGGAGGGGGAGTTTTGAAGACAGAGAGCAGGGGAAGGATAGGCAGCTGGAGTGGTGTGTGTGTGTGTGTGTGTGTGTGTGTGTGTGTGTGTGTGTGTGTGTGTGTGTGTGTGTGTGTGTGTGTGCACGTGTGTGAAGGGGACATGGCTAGCAGAGGGAGGGAAGAAGAGAAACTAACGACAAAGAAGAAGAGAGCATGCCAAAATGGGAGGGATAGAAATGACCCCCCTTTCTCAAATCTATTTTTCTTTACCCTGGTAGCCTAAAACATTTCTTCTGCAGTATGCATGTGTGCTTGTGTGTGTGTGTGTGTGTGTGTGTGTGTGTGTGTGTGTGTGTGTGTGTGTGTGTGTGTGTGTGTGTGTGTTTTGAGTTTGTGTTTGTAAGGCTCCATTCTTCTAAAAAAGGCAGCACTCTGCTATGTTCTTAGCACCCCCTTGTCCCACAAGAGCGTGCTGACAGAGAGCCTCCCAGCCCTTCCACCCCACCCCTGCTCCTGGCGCCCCACAGTTGAATCCGGGGCACTTCAAACACAAGTCTCGTCCCGTCCTGACTGTGTGTCCACTCTCAGGGGCTACCTCAGTGTTCCGAAGCCCAGTTGCCATGGTAACTAAAGAGACCGTTGAAGGTGTATGTGTGTGTGTGTGTGTGTGTGTGTGTGTGTGTGTGTGTGTGTGTGTGTGTGTGTGTGTGTGTGAGTGAGTGTGTGTGTGTGTCTGTGCATGTGTGTTTGTATTTGTATGTATGTGTGAGTGTGTTTGTGTGTGTGTGTGTTCTTTCTACCCATCAAAATGTTGCTCAGACATCAGCACACATGCATTGTGCATTCGCTGGACCTCTCTGAGTCTATTGTGCTCAAGTCTAGTCTCTAGTCGGCTCCTGGCTCCGACTTGGTACTTTCTCTTTGAAATGAACCTCATCCAGTGCCAAACAATTTCTATCAACATATATAATATGTAATGCTATACCTTCCAAATACAATCAATATATATACATATGTACACATTCATATCTTTTAAATCAGAATCAACTACTCAAACCTAAAACTAACCTAATGGAACCTAAATCAAACGTATTGCATCATGTCTCCATTGCTTGAGTGTGCTCAGATCCAGTGGCTCATGAGCTGGACTAATGGAGCTAGCAGAGGGAAGTTGAGATGTATGAGCTCACAGTGAGCTGCAGTTTGGGGAATACTTTTCAGAATCAATGTTCCTGATCATGGCTGTTGGGGAGGCTGCTGCTGCTGCTGCTGCTGTCATTACCCTCTTTAGAGACTGGTGAATATGTGTAATTGTTTGTGCAAGCCTGAACATGCTTGAGTGTGAGTCAGATTGTGTAGGCCTATGTCTGTGTGTGTGGTGTGTGTATTTATTGTTTTGTGTGTGTGTGTATGTGTGTGTGTGCGCGTGTGCGTGTGTCCATTTTTCTAAGTGAGTCCACATTAAAACCTTGTTTCAACAGAACACTGCTGACCTCTGCTGGTTGGTGCATTAAATGTGTCATTGCCATTATCCCCGCAGCTTATGCCTCAAAACAGGAGATCGCCTAACCAGCTTCAATCTTATTCCAGCAGGTACCATTACAGAACATGCCATTAAATAGGGTTGTGTGAGCACACTGTACATTCGTCATACATTCGTAGTGATATTACCTCCCATTTCCAGGTGAAAGAAGCTATTGACTGAACCCCCTATTGAGAGATAATACAGAAGATGCTTGGGTGATGTTGATGTGTCCAACTCTCCTCTGCTTCATCATTAGCCATTGATGTGTGTTCTGAGGACTGAATTGGCACTCCCCCATCCTGCCTCTCTGTCCCATGATTACCCCCCGTGTAGGAAAACACACACGACTCACCATCCTCTGCGCTGTTCGTTAGATAGATATTGATAACGTGGAGCTTTAATTTGTTGTGGGAGGCTCGGCGTGATTAGATGGTAGGTTGGATAGGGAGCCAGAGAGGAGTAGGGATTATTTCCCTCCGACTGCCACAGCTCTCGACTGCCTCCTGACACACACACACACACACACACACACACACACACACACACACACACACACACATACGGTAAATGTCGGTAATATTTCTGGCTATGAAAGTTGTAATCTCTCAGTGCAGATGACAAGGTGGAGATGCATGGTTGATGTAACCTCGAGACTAGAGACTAGAGCAGTGGTCCCCAATTATTTTTACTCAAGGGCCGAATTTGTCAAGCATGCCATGCCGTGGGCCAAACCCACAAAGGCTGAAAAAAAAAAAACCTATGCATTGAAAAGGGGTCTTGGTTTGAATAGCACAAAAAGGTCTTCCTTTAGCCTACTACTTTCTTTAATGGAAATTACATTGGCGTGTGCATCATAACTTCATAGTTTGAACTAAAGTAACAGTTATCATTTAACATTTGTCTCGCAAGCTGCTACAGGCATACAAATGAAATGGAATATTGATACAAAGGCGATTAAGAGCCGTTAAAGTATAACTCCGGAGTAAGTTTACTGTAAGCATAGCCCTGCTGCACGAGCCTTCTAACAGCAATACATTTCACATGAAATGAAAGAATTTCGAACAGCATGGACCTAACGCGAACGGGAAACACTTTACATTGAGTCAATGTAACCTCAGATCTTACTTTCGGTTTCCAGCAGTCAGTGTAAAGTGCCTGTTCGCTTCTGTGTTCGCATTCGGTCTATGCTGTACCACATTATTTTGTTCCATTCGCCAACTAGTGCCTTTAGCAAGCTCTTTCAACAGGGCTATGCTTGAATTCACTCCGGTACATTCCTTTAAGAGCCATTCAATGAGTTTCATTGAACTGAACGTACCAGTGCAACATTGCCCCCGCATCCAAATTGTTATTTTTAAAAGACTAAAAAGGCTGGATGTAGCATGACACTTCCGTCATAGCATTATCAGAGTCTCTACACATGAAATAGAGAATCGAAAATATTGCTGAGGTACATGGAGCTTCAAAAAAAAACAAAAAAAAAAAAAAAACATGGTAAGCGCACAGTTCACAAGCGTTCTCTTCAACACACATGCACACGCCAAAATGCTTTCAGTGCTTGCTTACTTACTTCAACAGATTCACTGATGGAGTTTCACTTTCAGTGCATTTTTTACCATTTGTAACTGACTCCCTCCCCTCCTCCACCACAAGCCCTCACACTTGAAAAGCAAAAAAATGTGCAACAGAATTTTCCTTTGTCAGAATCCATACTCTGACAATGCTGCCGTTATAAAGCCTATGCCATGGCCTGGTGCAGCGCAGTGCAGTTGGCAGCCAAAAGATGAAACACTGTCTGTGGCTTATTCTGGTGAGGAAGTGAGCCATTTTCTCTGACACTTAAAACCTTTAGATCCTGGCTGCCGTAAGCCTCCTGACATGAACGGATGTCACATATCCTGCCTTCATCTTCAATCATATCAACCTTTCCTCCTCGTCTTGCCTTATTTCCATGAAACAGTATTGAGAATAGACCTCACCTCTAAGTTATTATGCAATGGGCTCATCTATTGTCAGTAGCCTGTCACCCTCATCTGATCAGTCCTTAGCTGGCTGACTAATGCAACTCTGCTAAGAACACCTGAGTATTCTCTTTCATTTCCTAACTATTTCCACTACTCGAAGAAAACAAATGGAATATTGAAATGGAAACCTTGTGGGACCAGTTATGATGCAATCAATCGAACTCCCTAGAAAGAGTCTATATACCGTCTGGCGGTAGATGAGGAATCTCGTGCTTGGGCCGAACGTCTAGACGCTGGGCAAATGGAGCGTCTGAAGAGCTGCACATAATCAGCCTTTTAGGTGCATTAGAGGGACAGGAAATGACAGGGAGGTCAGAGTAGTGAATGAGGGAGGAAAGAAGTTAGAGTGTGTGTGTGTGTGTGTGTGTGTGTGTGTGTGTGTGTGTGTGTGTGTGTGTGTGTGTGTGTGTGTGATTGAGAAACAAATGAGAGAGATATAAAGTGGGCATAAAGTGGGTAAACAGAGGGAGAAGGGGAGAGACGGAGAGAGTGAGGAGCAGAGAC